>CM026428.1:8575570-8776771 GCA_014871385.1 Ceratodon purpureus | reverse complement strand
TTCGGAGGGGTGAGTCTGAGACAAAGATTGTTTGCTGTTGAAGTAGGAATGGGTCACAGCAGGTCTGAGTGGGCGCCAAGCTGAAAAAGTGCGAAGCACTTCGGGTAGACGCGATAGAGAGAGAAGCAGGAAAGTTAGGGCACGGAGTAGAAAAAACCAAGAAGCGAGACTTGATGCTGCGCGATCTCAGCAGCAAGCGTGTTTTGATGAGGGTGCTGAAGTGAGGGAGTCAAGATCGTGTTCGAGAACTACCGAGTGGCAGTGGCTCGTGATGCTCGCGAGCTTGCTTACACCGTTAACGATTTGACTTCCGGCAGAGGTTTGGAGTATCAACGTGCTGTCCTCGAGAAGTTGCTCGAACAACCGTTGCTTCAACCGGCTCTTCCGGCATCTATTGTAAAGAGAGACGAGGGAGTGCAGTGTAGAGTGGTGTGTAATGGAATCAAAGATGCCTGGTCTGAGTTGAAGTATGGGGTGGGCAAAGACAAGTACCAGGCGCGGAATGTGATTGAGGCAGCTGTTATTTCGGTGGGAGACTCTAGGAGTGTGCAAAGCAGCAGCGCGTTGTATCGGGATGAATCGTCGCACACTGCGGAGGGCGGTTCAACGGAGACAATTGTTGAACTCTGGAGAGAAGGGGGTTCTTTGGGCAAAGAGTGACCGTAAGAGAAGGAAGGATGCTTTGACTCAGCAAACCGTCGATGCTATTGTTCGGTGGTGGACTGAAGAAACGCGTGTGAGCCCATCAAAGAAAGACGTGCGTCGCAAGAGGGTTGGAGTCCGACAGTTCATTTCTCACGCAGGGCACTGGCTCGAAGATTCCCAGGTAAATCTTGAAGTCATGTGCTATTTGCATTGGGATGTACGGTACGTTCCTTTGGGGTTGCTGAGCTTCGGTAATTAATTTCTGTATGTGATCTTCGGTGCATCGTTCAGATTTTCTGCAGTAGTCGTGTGAGATTGCAAGGGTAGCCGTGAGAATTAGTTGAAGAACGTTTCAGATCGTGCTTTTTCTTGCGAGATAGCGCTGCTTAAAACAGTTGTACCAAGAAAGAAACTCACAGTTAACAAGTTTCGTCCTGGTGTCTTGCAAGAACTCTGTCCTGAGAGTATTAGCGACTCTGTAGTTTCGGCTCATTGAGTGTACGCTGGGATACTGCATTAGGACTTCCGGAATGGCCACTACGGATTTGTTCATGTCGGACTGATAGGTATCCTAATTACTTAACGAAGATCCGTTTAGTACTACATAGGTGTTTGAGAGTAGCGAAGTCCGGAAGCTAAAGTCCTTGAGGTTTCCGTGATGTCTTGGTCGAAGTTCAACAGCTGAGTTCCTTAATTCACCCCCTCCTTTTTTTCCCTCTGTATTTCTCAGTTCTTTCAATTGCGTCAGTATTTCCCTATTTCCATATCTTATCCTTGATTTCCTTTGGCTATTTTATCCTTGGATTGTTTTAAATTTTCCTTCATTCTGTTCCTTTCTATAATGGTGCCCTCGATTTTTTCCTTTAGCGATTTTCATTAGTTCCCGATCTCCCGATTCTGAGAAATGTGGACTTCCTTTAATGAGGCGTAAACTTCCTTTCCTTTAATGTGTCCTTTAGTCTGTAATTGTTTTCATGAATTCCTTCAGTCTCTAGCCTTATTCCCTACTGTATTCCGTTATTCCTGGACTGTTTTGTATCGTTTTCCGTTATTCCTTTAATTAGATCCTTAGATCCTTTATGATTTTCCTTTAATGAATTCGGAAAAGGATCCGAGAGATGTCCTGTCCGGAGTTTCGGTACTTCCGGACTGGTAGCGAACTAACATGGCAGCTTTTATTTTTAATTTTTTTTTTTCGGTTTTGTTTTTCATTATGTGGCTCAGCTGGACTTCTACACCAGCTTCAAAGCCACTCACGACCAGCTCAAGGTTTCGTTTGTCTCGTTTCGGAGGTTGCGTCCCTTTTTTGTAAGGCGGTTACGTGACTTCAATAGCTGCTGCTGCCGTTACCATCAGGAGATGGCGGAAATAACTATAGGATTTAACAACATGAGGGCCTCGAAGTTCCACTTTGATGACGATCTACTCTGTTGTAGTTGCGGCTGTGAGAGCCTCTGCTGTAACATTCTGTCCGGAAGAGAAGTGGAAGGTCCGGTGGTCTGTCAGGTAAATCATCATACCTACCGTCGCGCAACGGAGCTTTGGGAGCAGAGCCTATGCCCGAGGCCTCCAGGGAGCGAATGGCACGATTTAAAGTGCGTTCTAGGTGAGTGATCTGCGAACGCTGAATGTAAGGTTTCAATTCACTAGTTATCACGTCTGTTCTGCAATTGATTGTAAGCATAAATCTAGGTGATTGTTAGAATAATGGTCGAAGGAAGTGAACCATATTAAAGAGTCTGCGCCGTTAAGTTCTGAGCTTCCTGAACTGTTTTCTAGGAGAGTGTCCACGATGTGGATTTCATCTGATTCCTGTCTGTGAGCAAGAATCTGATCCGACAAACAAGAAACTGATGGAGTGGCGCCGATTTGAGAATGTCCCTGCAAATGGGAGGACGAAGAAGGGCGAACCGAAAAAAGTCATACGACTGGAATACAAGCAGACCACGGCACGGTATTTTCTCCAATACGCTGCTTGAGTAATGCCTGGCTTCGTACGTCACCAACACGTCGCACGTTGGCAGGATTCACAGTTTCGGGACAGCCTACTCAAGCTGCAGCCAGGGGAAGTATTTTCTTTGATTGACTTTGCTGAAAATTACTCGTTTAAAGGGCAAGATGAAATTCAAAGCATGCATTGGTACAATTTCCAAATAACAATTCCAGTCCATATAATGTACACCTTAAACGAAAATTGGAATCCTTGTGATCCCAACTCAAAACGTTTGAAGACAGATTACTTTTATTATATTTCAGACGACCCCAAGCATGATTCATTATTTGTGCAGCATTGTCTAACGCTGCACTGGAACATGCTAACGGGGTGGGGAAAAAAACCAACGCGGCACACCGTCTGGTCTGACGGGTGTGCCGCTCAGTTTAAAGGATCAACAGCTTGGTTTTATGTAGCCAGGTAATTTTCCGCAAACCTGACTTCGTTTCGTTATTTGCGTTTTGCATTTTATTAGATGCATACGAGGTCACTCCCCTTGGCGACTAGGTAACAGTGATTAAAATGAGATGTGACGACTACATGCTGTAGTTAAGACTCAATGACCGTGTGCGTATTATTGTCACATGTTGCAGCTTTTTCCAATTTCGTCAAAAATTGAACTAACGTGTTGCCGATCCATATAGGTATCCCTCTCTAACCGTGTCCGATGACACCCCAGAAGGCTGTGCACTTGATTGGCACTTCTGGGGTACCGGACACGGAAAGGGTCCTCATGACGGGGCAGGTGCCTGTCTGAAACAGGCCATAAGAAAGGAACAGCTACGCCCCGATTCTAGGAGGTTACATGGCGCAGAAGACGTAGTTAACTACTTGAAGACATCCATGAGCCGACCAAATGGAGCATACCCGGGAGCCAGGAGAGTTGTGGACAGGCATTTCACCCTCATCGGCAAGACAGAAGTTAGCAGGAGATTGACGATGGGATGTGCGACAGTCCCAGGTAGCCGAAGTATGCACTCCATCCGGAGTGTGGGTCCTCAAAATAACGTGCTTCTACAGGTCAGGGATTTTTCCTGCTTCTGTAATTACTGTCTTCACAGCGAAGGCGACTCATGCACTAATGCATTGTTTGTGAAGCCGTGGAGGGTCTGTACACTGGTGCCCACTTCAACTGACGAGGCAATACAGGAAGACGAAGACCTGGAACAGGACTGGGTGGTACAGGATGATAGCAATGATATTGCGTTGGGTCTAGAAATTGGCGACCACTTCGCAATTCTCGCAGACCCTGACGACCCGCAGTCTAAGGGAGCAGAATTTTTTGTACTGATCTGTACTAAAAAGATGTATGTAGTAGAGGAGGAACAGCTTACGGACGCATGGGGCGGTGTAGTCGAGAGGACTGACGAAGTGGTCGAAGGTCTATACTACGAGCAGCATGGAAAAAAGCCTAACTCGTATATCTTGCTCGAGGCAGCTGGGCCAGCTAGGGTCTATTCCCATTTAGTGTGTGCGAGTAAGTTTTCCATGAAGTTAGCTAGACACAGGCAAAAATCTAACAAATCTGTGTATTCCCTAAGCGATGCCGCGTTGGATAAAATAGCACGTGTTCTTCGAGATCGGGAGCGTGTTGCTGCCTTAGAGTCTGACGACGAATTAGGCACAGATGAAGACGATTTAGAGACTGAATCCGAGTGCAGTGATTCAGAATAATTTGAGTTTTTGTACAGCAGTTTGGCAGCGAGAACAAGTGAGTGATGTTTGTGCAATTTTTCTTGCCTCTTCGCTTTCCTCTGTAAATTTGATGGCAATGCAATAGACATTCTGAATTTTCTCTCTTTTTGGAATCTAATTAACTGTTTCCATGTTATGAGCAGAGATTAGGCCCGTTACTAACCTGGACTTACCTTCATTCACAGTTTTTTGCTGAAAGAGTCTTGTTTTTGATTAAAAGTTTACTCTGATTTCTATTCTTGGCCAGGTATGAGAAGTCAGGCAACCAGCAATTTGCTGTTGAGCTCACCAAATGGACCTTTCATGAAAGAGGCCATCTCAAGGTATGTTTGTCTTGCATAAAGACGACTATATTTTAAGCGCTTGTTTCTATTATGAATTCGGAGCTCTTCATTGTTCTCCGGTTTGCTTTTAGGATACATTTACAGAGTATTTCAGTCTATTAATGCAGGGTCGGTCTTTTTCCAACAGTGGTCCCATATTTTGAAGGTTTCTTTGATATGATCGAAGCATTGATTTCTTTTTTCGATGAAATTCAATTTTTAAGTAGTGTTTTCAAGTTCCAGATGTGTATGGCGTTCCAAGTTCCAGATGTGTATGGCGTTCCAAGTTCCAGATGTGTATGGCGTTCCAAGTTCCAGATGTGTATGGCGTTCCAAGTTCCAGATGTGTATGGCGTTCCAAGTTCCAGATGTGTATGGCGTTCCAAGTTCCAGATGTGTATTTCTGAACGCTGAACTTTGTATGTGCAGGTCAAGGACAGGTTACATAGAGCTTGAAGAACTGAAGTCTACTTTTTCTAGACTGAAGTCTCTATTTGGTTATCTTCTCTGGATTTACCTGTTCTCTGTTGTGATCTTATCCGAACAGGGGGTCAAGCGAAGACCTTGATGTTTGTACATATAAGTCCGGATGCAGACTCATTTGGAGAGACAATGAGCACCCTAAAATTTGCTGAAAGAGTTGCGACAGTGGAGCTTGGTGCTGCTCGAAGTAACAAGGAAAGTGGGGAGATTCAAATTCTGAAGGATCAGGTTCACAGGCTTAGATAAGCGAATTTAATCAGTTCTTTGTGTTTCAAATATATTGTTCTTCACAAAAACTTGCTCATGTCAGATGAGTCTTTGATCATGAGGGTTATAGCTTGGTGTCAGCTGTATAGTGACATATTTACTAGCTTCAGTTTGTAGGACATCCTTGGTTCTCAAGTGTAATCACATCGTATTTAAACCATCCTGCTTTTATGTCTTTTATATCCGCATCTACTGCTGCAAGTGACTACCTGTTCTCGGATCTCCTTCGAACTCTAAGTCTTCAAAACCTCGAAGTTCATTGCAGCTGCGTAGACCCAATGAAAACTACTGATCGACAAGTGTTTCTTCGGAGTTGCAGAAATTTTCAGTTCCCACCAATCCAACCCCCGAGTACTCTTAGTTCTCACCCGTGAACTTGACTGAAGTTAATCTTCAAGGCAAATCTGCAGAAAGTACCACAACTTAGAGTCAAATACGTATAAATTAAGAAAAGTAGCATAAGTCAGACTGGAAATTATAGCATCTGTTATTAAAGGAATTTGTGAAAGGAACTATACATACCTGATCCGTTGTTGAAGATGAAATGTTTCTCCAGTACCCTGTGAGCCTTACGCCCTTCTGTAATATTGTCACAGACACTTTGCAATGCAGATAACGCATCATTTTCTTCCTTCGCAGCAATCTCCTACTTCTCTTCTGCGCATTTCAAGGCAGTCTGGGCGTAACGAACTTCACCTTGAGTCTTATCATCGTTGTTGTCTAGAAGAGCTTGTTTTGCTTGTATCAGTTCCGTGAACAGGGCAGCCTTGGTGGAGAATGCAAATGATCTTTTCTGTTTGGCACCGTCGTACGCGACCAGAAGCTTGGCTTTACGAAGCTCAAGGTTGGAGATAATACCTTCACACATCTTCGGAATGTCACGTGCAAAATGCATCAAAGCACCCATAACTTCTCGCGGATAGGATGCTTGAACTGGGATCAAACCGACATTGGCGGGTCTGCGTAGAAATAGATCTTATCCGCTCAGTACTAGAGAAGAAGTCAATTCATGAATCGAGCAAAATTCAAAAGTATGACGACGGAAGTGACAACAAGCATGTGTACAATTAAAGGAAGCTGCCATCTCACCCGGCAGAATTGGTCTCAGTCGGCTTCTGTGGTGGCTCTACCGTGTCATTTGCCATGCGGTTGGGGGATGTTTGGACCTGTGAAAGGGTCGTGGGAGTGGATGTGGTCCCAACTTCAATCCCCATCTGAGCTCTAGACATTGTCATCTTCGGTGCTTCCACATAGACCGCTGACTTCCGTCTCTTCTTTTTCTCTGTAATTCCGCTGTTCTCGGTGTAGCTGTCTGAGGAGCACGAGCGCTCTTCAAGCTTTAATTTACGCGTAGACCGAGTTTCAGGTCTCGGCATGTGAAGAACCTACCAAAATAAAGAAAGAGAATAGTCAAATTCAGTTACTGTCCAATTTCTCTAACTTGTAACAACCTCCTACAACAAGTAGTTACGGTTACCAAAAACTTTCAAACACACTAACTTCAGCAACCCCTAGAAACTCTGATTCAGTATAGTGCAAGCAGCTGACTTCAATACCAGTGGGCCTTGTAACCTGAATACAACTACACTCACAACTAGAATACCCCCCACAGCATGCCAAACTGTACATATAAGCCACGTCATTCCGCAAATATTTCTAAGAATTCAAGTGGCAATAAATCAGATGCATCAATCTAGACAGAGCATTCAGAGAAATATAGGTCAGAATGAGCACCTGTTCAGGGGACAGTAGAGACCTTCGAATTGGTCGAGAGCCAGGAGATTTCGGAAAGTGATAGTTAGTGCCAACAGGCAGACCGGTCGCGATGTCTATGGTCACAGACGGGTAAGCCCAAGCCCACAGAGGATGCACCTGCTTCACTCCACGTGTGCGGCTGTAACGGTTGATGGTGCGACTCGCCAACTCCGCCCAATCCACCTCCTCTCCGGTCTTGTACTCGTACAGAATAGCTTGAGCAAAGCTATATCCGAAGTCGTTGTTTGGTGGTTTCTCCACCTGGTGAACTCGAAGCCATATCCACTGAAGTCTTTCGTTGAAGAACGTTGTGTTAGCATTAAGTCTGTAGCCATTGTTAGAACGATCTCCCGCGTATACAAACATCTGGCGGCATTCTTCTTTGCTGACGTGCTCCTCAGTCAGAGATCCACCGGGGACGAGTCCATTGTCGTTAAGCTTGCAGACGTACTTGAACCAAGGTTTCTCTGGATAATAAAACGTCTCCATGATCCTGATTTTGGTTCCCCTGAGAACATATTCATTAGCATTAATTCAGTTTAAGCAATTTGACGACTTTACAGTGTCCATACCTACATCTAGGTAAATCACGGACGCAGCAAGTGGACCCTTGTGCACTGCTCATGTGTCATGGCCAGCTTTGATTGAATGGCAAAATGAGACATACAAGCTCAGGGTCGAAGAATGACGACCACAATCTAGAACATTCTAGAAGTGAAACAGTATCACGATACTTGGATTGGGTAATGGAAACGGATTTCAAACCCAGAAGCCGGAGCTACGAGGAAACCTCGAAGTTAGCTGTGAATGACCTGCTGTGCAAAAGCCACTGTTCAGCCTTCTATGTCAATACCATTCAAGTAAAGGAATCTGGGAGAGTCCGGAAAAATAGAAAGGACTAAAAAACCTAGGTGATAACAGGCAAAAGGAATGGAATAAAGGAAATCGGGATAGTCTGGAAAAAAAGTAATCGGGAAAGTCTGACTATGGAACTGACTATAGACTGAAGAATTTAAATTTCTAAATCACCGACGCTTAACTTTTCCGAGAGAACCACTGCCAGCTGCTCATAGTGGCCAAAAAAAAGAATCTGTCTAGCTCATAGCAAGGATCTGATCAATAGTACGAGCATTAACTTTCACGGAGGCCGCATTTTCTACAGTTGGACAACTAGTTTATGGTGCTCAGCATATGAAGTTGCATGTCTAAGAGAAAACAGAGCATAAATCGAGAATGTGATCAGTCAATGACATCAATCAGCTATGGCAAATTGGCGCATCATTCAACATGAACAGCAAGCCCGGGAATGGAGTCTAGCAACTGGAATGGATGCAGAGGATGTAGACAGTTGAAGATACATGGGCTACTCTAAAGTACACCGCCGAATGAACATCCTCAGCAACGTGATAGTGCGATAACTCACCGGAAGTAGTGAAAGGTGAGGAGCACGTACTTGGGCAATCAACAATGTCGCGGCAGCAGCAGCGAGGCTGTCGGTGCGCCACACTCGCAGAAGGCGGGTTCCTCCGAACTTAGCAGCGATGGTAACGTCGCAAGAGATCTGCGCTAGCGGCAGATTTACCAAATTCACACCATTTCCTGCATTCACTCCAGAGCTCAACTCATCAGCTCCGAGTCCCGACAATGAAACACACAGTTTGTGAATTACGAACCTTGCCCCAGAAGTTTGCACCAACGCTCCTCAAAAAGTTCATAAACCAATAAGTACTGTAACCTTGCATTACAATCTAGGTGCTTCTTACAGTATATGACGCGGGCCTAGCAAACTGCGGTACTTACACAGAGTGTCGCCCCGGATACAACTCAAGACACAGTTAGTAAGCATGCTAGATCCAGCAACTATCAAGACGCTAGGTATCCCTCTCTAACACTGTAATGGTCCCTCCCCATGCCATACACCATAGCGTGTCCCTCCTAGCTAGTCCGTTCCCATCTAGATGTCTAGCCATAAAGGCATCGCCCACTCATGACTCGATGCCTTAGCTTAAGACATCACTTCCATTGAACAGAATTCCGGCTGGACGAGACAGACCAAGGAGTAGGTACTAATCAACCTTAACTCTTCATTTCAGCAGGGGGGCACTAGTCTCTACACTACGGATTCACGAGAATATTATGGTCGCATGTATTCACAAGAAAATTAGTACAGGGCCTCTTTTTATTGCTGCAGCGAGGCCTTGTCCGCCTATATATCATTATGTTCAGACATAATGATATATAAATATGGAGGCTGACATAAGCACTTGGCTTTTGAATCATCTCGCTGTATTAACGGGCCTGGTATGTTGTTTGAAGCAGTTGAAGACCTAGAGCACTTGAACTCTTTCTAGCTTATGCTGCACATGAGTTGCTAACTAGATGCAGCTACACATGTTGGCTCTTACTGCTAAATCACCTAAGTGGTCATTTGGTTATGAACTTTATGTCATACACATCAAGTTTTATACCTACCATACGTTACGTTACTACTTTGTTTGTCATGGCTAGGCTCCACATTAAAACACTCTTCCTGGGACGTGCAGATTCAGAAATGACGCACTAGATGAAGGTCCATTTGGAAAACTCCTAGACCAGTACTGATTAGCAACTAGTTAGCAACGCGTAAATGGTAGGACGAGGTAGTCACACCCTTGGAGCTGCAGCCAGTTTTTCTGTATGTGACTTGCTGAAATGTGTTACGAGTTTTGTTTAACAAATGAGCATACAAAAGATCTATTTCTTATGATAAAACTCATAATCATCTCACATTATTAACAAAATCTCGACCCCTAATCACTAAAAAGAATCTGAAAAAAATCACTAATCCACAGTAGATCATGAAAACAAGACTAGGAACAACAAAAATGAAAGGCGACCACCACACACTGTAAACCAGATCAACGTTGTGACCCTTAAACCTAGGTAATCAGATGAAACGTATGAAAAAAACTAAACCAACGATAGATATAATTTGGAAACAACATACATAGCCGGCAGAAATCCACCACGGCACTCTGATTGCTAAAAATATCACACAGTGCAACTGGATGGAATAATAAATAATCCTCAAATCTCAAATCACCTTAGAACTCCTACTTTTCTAACTGAACATAAGCAACAGAATTTGATGAGAGTCCGTCAATCCTACCCCATTCCTGCACAATTACATACCCCTGAATTTCACTGGAACTGTCTCTTGAACTTCGCGCCGTCTTAGAGTGCTCCGTAGTTGCACTACTTTTTGTAATGCTAATGTCGTTGAAGCTGGATCAGCAGGTATCTTTGTTGCAGGTGCAGCACCCTTTAAATTCCTCTGACCTTGCAACTTGGAAGCACTAGGGGGGCGACCCACATTTCTTTTCCGCGGCTTTGGAGTGGGTTCGATGTCAGTAGCTCCACCCGTCCCCGACATATCCGCACCTGGTACAGGTCCGAGAATCTCTTCGGCTGCCATCTCTACTATCTTCTTAAACTTCTGCATGTGGCCAGCTGTCGGATGCTTAGATCGACTACGTTTGCGCCCCACGCTGGTTGATTCCAACTCCGCATCTATTCCCCCTGACTCCAGAAGTGTCGAGACAGCTGAAAATCGCTTAGAATTTCGAGGTCCGGGCGTGGCAGGTCGATCAGACTCCCCTTCACTCTGATCCTCTTCAGCCTCCTCAATATGTTGCCGTGATCGTGTTCCCCCGTTACGAAACTCTTCAGGGCCACACCACTTCACTAAGCCACTATCAGTGTCGCTTCCAGAGCTCAAATCCTCAATACAAGCCTCTAATTCATCCTCCCTCCCCTCGGCTACAGTGATCTGAACCTCATCGACATCCTCTTTCGATGGTTCTACAATCGACTCAGTGTTTTTCTCAACGCGATCATCAGTTAAGTCCAGCAAGGGGGTCGGCGTTGACTTAGCGTTGTTACGCCCCCATCCTGTAACACGGCCGGCGCATACTGGACAAGATTGGAGCCCTTGGATGCAGACGAAGCAGAACACGTCATGCCCGCAAGCCTGAGGGGGCAAAAGCAGTCCATACATTGTCCAATGTTAACAATCCACCAAAAATTTAAACAAACAGAGCACACCGTATGAGTACCTTGTCCAAGCACAATGTTGCATGCACTTTTCACCATCAACAAATACAAAGTGAGATGAAAAACCCAGACGAATTACCTTGATATATACAGAGGCGTCTCTTGTTTTGCATACTTCACATGTTGGGGTGGAGGCTGTTTTCTCAGCCGGCTCTACAAAACAGAGCTGCTTAGAAGTAACGTCCGTTTGACTTGATTGGGACAGAGGCGTGATCTTCTCGGGACTATCTTTCCCCCATGACGAAGTCGGAGATGTCGTAGCATCAGTTGTTGCTCCTGCTACAAAACACCAGCAAAGTGAACACCTCAACTGCATCGACAAAGCAGATGAAAGGAATAAAGAAAAACTGAAGGCATGAAAAGCAAAAAGGAATCATGAAAGGACTGAAGGAAAACCTGAAGTTTAGGAAGGGCGATTCTAGAGGATTAAAGGAAACTGGGAAAGTCTTGAAAAAAAAGGACTAAGAAAGGACTGCTTGATGAGTGAGAAAAGGAACGGAATAAAGGAATCTCTGAGAGATATGAAAAAAATAAAGGACTTAAAAACCTAGGTGATAAAAGACAACAGGAACGGAACAAAGGAAATCGAGAGTCTGTAAAAAAAAAAAAAAACTAGAAAACTGAACGGTGATAAAGGAATCTGAGTTTGGAAAAAAGGGAAGTACTAAAGAACAAGGGAAATAAAAACAAGGACAGGAAGGAAATGCAGAACCACGAGGATACAGAGTTCAAACAAAAGGAAAGACGGATTACTTAAATCCTAAGTTATAGGCAAGGAAGAACGCAACACAGTTTCGGAAAACTTCAGAGGAAAATGAGGACGGAAACGCCAGACAAAGGATCTCCGAACAGTTCTCTGCGATCAGTTAGTATACTAGAAAAGACGACAGGAAACTCTAAACCGGAATATACAAACCGGAAGCAAAAGATCTTGGTCATGAAGTAAAAACACAACAAAAGCGAAGGATCAGTTAGTGCAAGATAACAGAACCGGGTGCACAAGCACGACTGGAACAGGAATCACAGGCAAAAAAATCCGGACGCTCTGCACTCTAGAGAGTTACCTGATCTTGTGGCTTCACTGCTCTTTCCGGCAAGCTCCTCCTTCACAGACCGCATCAACTTTGTAGCAACGTCCAGACGAGCACTAGGTCGAATTCCTAGTGCTGTCAAAGTCTTTGCCGCAAACGGCTCGTGGCAATCGCCAAAGAGACACACCTCTGCCTTCTGAGCATACTCGTAAAGACAGTAAGGATGATACGTGTGACCGCATGCCAAAGATGCATAGTCGAAACACTCGTACCATAACGAACAAACAGGACAAGCGTTAAGAGTGTGATTCTCGGAAACAGGCAGTTGCGGACTACTTTCAAGGGGTCGAGGATACAAAGCAGCGCCGTCACCAACATGCATCCTACTCAACTGTTCTCGCATTGACATCAGTACACTCTCTAAAGATGATACCCTTGTCTCTATCAGGGCATTCTTCTCAGAGCTTCTTAGCACCCTACACTGCAATTCTTTGATCGCTCCATTACAACCTACTATCGCCTCGCCGCAAAGCCGGACCGTCAGTTGATCAGAAGCCTTACTGAAAGATAGTGCGTCCCTCTCTGACAAGAGCTTAGCAATTTCTTCTTTAACTACGGAGGTTTCAGTGGCAAGGTCACTGTTCTGCTCAAACTCTACAAGGTTACCTTTCTTTGCTTCTATAGAACACTGCAATGGAAGCTCCTCTTCACTCAACCGCTCGAGCCGCATTTGAACCTCACCCAGCATAAGCTCCCGATCACCTAAGAGCAGTTTCTCTCTTCGAAGTTTATCTTCCAAGGCTAACAATTCAGCACGACTCTCGGCCAACTCAGTCTTGCTCTCTTGGGCTATTACTTCGTGGTTTTTAATGGCCCTCACCATGCTCTCAATCTCGTCTCTCCCCCAACACGGACCACAAACTCCTGACCTACCCTTACTGCCTTTCTTGGCCATGGCTACGCCCTCAGACTTCACAATCCCCTCTGATTTCACAGAAAGTGTAAGCGACTCTGGAAACCCTAGGCCCTCCTTCCCTACGGTACATCTCTTCTTGCCAAGAACAGACACAAAATTTCCCTTTCTCTCATCACCCTCCCTCTCTCTCTCTCTCTTCTCCTTCCTATCCTCGGACTTCCTCCTCAACGCCTCTCTGACCTTTCTCCTCTCCGCGGCGAACTGCGCCCAGTTCACATTTCGCCCCAATGACATACATATCAAACCCCTCGCAAAAGAAAGGGTTATCTCCTTGTTGGGGGGTTCATCAGTCTCATACACTCTGCGGTAGAGACTTAGAATCTGGGCTTGTTCCTCATCCGAGCACTTTGCGGTATACTTCCACCCCGATTTCGAGCTCTTGGGGCCGAAGTAACTGCACACAGTCGTCTCCGAAACTTCCTCACGGATGTCACTTATTAGGAGGTCCCCTGTAGGAAGCCCCTCGCAACTATACCGAGACTGTGCCATCTACGAAACATCAAGAAATCAATTCAGAAACAAGAAAGATGCCAAGAAACAACGAAATGGGAAAGGACGATGACTTAATGGCAAAGCAGGAAGCGACTTACAGGGGCTGACAGAAGATTCGCGGGGGAGCCTGTGCACTGCCAGTACACGCGTGCGAGAGAGAATTGCGGGAAAGTGTAAAACTGCTGGATGCGAGCAACCACCGTGCCATTTCATCAGATCCGTTGGCGCCATTTCCAGCCAGCAGAATTCTCGCGGGAAATCCATGTTGGCGCTTCACCTTCTCCACTCCGGATCAGGAAACGGCTCGAAACCCTACTGTACAATCTCAAGAAGCGACATCTTGTCCGGGACTCCCCATGTCTGGCAGGGGATACCCTGATCGGGCCATCACCCAGGAAGGCTCTAGGATTTGAAGCAACAAACGTTGCATTAGCTTAGTACGTCACAAAAGACTTAATGCTCCACTGCTCTTCGCTCTATTCTAACATTCTTTCACATGTTTCTAGATTCATTGAGGTTACTTTACGGATATTTGAAAACGTACCAACATTTGAAAACGAGCTCTCTACAATCACCTGAAACTTATAGGTTACATGCTCAGTTACTCAGGCAGAATCAACCACCTCCCCTTCAGTACACATTAAACGGAAAGTAGACCAGGATCTCTAATCTAGCTCAAATCTGGGCTTGGCAACTCAGCATAGAGGGGTTGCTTCATTAAAACCAACAACCCATTCACCTCAGACATGTCCACATGGGTCTGACCTTCGGGCAGAGGCCAGTCGAAGACGAACAGCACGTTAGCAACATCAGTGAGCCCATCGCGTTCCCAAGGTTGAATGCTGGGCACATTCGACGGCCCGCTCCAAAGGGTATAAGCTCGTAGAAATCATTGGCACTCAAGCGATTCACCTCAGGATGAGCAAGGAATCTGTCCGGATCAAATAACTCAGGACTGTGGTACACACTAGAATCTCTGTGGATGGAGAAAGTATTCACAAGCAGCAGAGTCCCTGCTGGAAACTGGCATCCCGTAAACTCAGTATCTAGGTTGGTGTGAAACGTGTGGAATCAGGAGAGGGATCGGAGAACGCACACGATAGCTTTTTTATGACGGCTTCGAAAATGGATGGTTTACGAGGTCGGGCTCTTGGACGAGGCGTTTTGTACGCACCAGTACATCATCAAGCTCATCTTACAATGCTCTCTGGATTAGATGGGGTCACATGACGAGTTCGGCCATGGCCCACTCTACCAAGGTGGCGCTCGTTTCCTGCAGCACATATGAATCCCGGACAATAGGGGTGTTCAGAGCAACTGCAGCTACCACTTGATTGGGAATCTAGATGAGTTTCGCCGGGACCACCAAGCAAAGAGGACCCCACACAAGGGCCTCAATCCCACTTGAATTTAATGAGTTGGCAAGCTTCCATTGGATGCGAAAATTAAGTCACTAGAAACTCATCGTGGAGCCCCCCACCCTCCACGATGAGTTTCTAGTGACTTAATTTTTGCATCCAATGGAAACTTGCCAACTCATTAAATTCAAGTGGGATTGAGGCCCTTGTGTGGGGTCCTCTTTGCTTGGTGGTCCCGGCGAAACTCATCTAGATTCCCAATCAAGTGGACGCTACAGCTGCTCTGAACACCCCTAATAAACCTCCCCCTCGTCTTAAACCGATACTCCCCCATTCAGTCCCGAGGTTACTTCCCCTTTCTATCTTCGGAGTGAAAATAACTTGATGTACTGCTCTGATTGCTTGAGAGCTCCGAGAGAGGTGGAGAGGCCTCACAGGAATAGGATTTTGAATGGTGAGAGTCTGTCCTCGCTTTATATACCTGGAAACCCGGTTTAATGACGAGGCGGGCCCTCTTCCTCCCCTCCTCCTCCCCTCCTCCCTCTCCTCCTCCTCCCCTCCTCCCTCTCCTCCTCCTCCCCTCCTCCCTCTCATCCTCCTCCCCTCCTCTTCCTCTTCCTACCTTTTAGTAAATTTTATATTTTTAATGGAATCAGGGACCCCAAATTATGAGTCAAGAACCAACTCACTGAATTTTAGATAGTTTAAATATTTTTTTATAATATTTTTTTTTTCATCAATAAAATATATATAGAGGGCTTTTTGCGCTCTCCAGTGAGAGCCCTTGTCATTAACCCCTAAAGTTGAAAGGCCTCAAAACTGCCGAAAATCCTCAAAATTAGACTCTTTCTATACAAGGTGTAAGTTTTTAAGTTTTGATGTATTTTCCAGGAAATAACTATAGGATCTAGTACCTTACTAGGTTACTTGTACATGTATATGTACACAAAAATATAAGATTCAAACTCCTTACTGTTTGTGAGATCATAACATTCTAAGTTGAACGAAAAGTATCTTTCTCTTGTTGCAAAATGGGTTTCAAGTGTTTCGTAAGCCCAAAGAACCAATTTTAAAAGCAAACTAGATGTAAGGCTCTTCAAATGCTTGTTTCTAGATGAGTTAGGAATATGTCCATGGAATTTTTTCCCTCATACGACCTACAAAACCTAAAAAAATGCTTGATTTTTCACATGGAGGTATGATGAAATTAAAATGCAAAGGCCGGTAAAAAAGGCATATGGAGAAATATTGGATTGAAAATCCAAGCGGTGATATCCTGCCTTCAAATTTTGTTTTCATGTAGAAAAAATAAAACTTGGAAAAAAAAAATCTCAATTTTCGGTGAATTTATGAAGTTTCTACGTTCTAATTAATCTTGGGCAGATTTTGAGCATATACTGCAGTTTTGGGCAGATTTCAGTATGCCCGAATAATGTTTTCAAATTTTGAGTGCGGATATCTTCTAAAGTATTAGGAGTTTTGAAGCATGAATGGTCTTGTTAGAAAGATATAAAAATTTCCCATGCTGATGATATTGTGGCAAAGTTAGAACCACATCCAGTAAAATTTGACTCATAGGGACCCTGACCGGATCCTAAATCATACCAAAACTCTGGATTTGATGCTTTAGGGATTTAGACGTGGGCAAAGTTTATCGTAGGGGCATATGAATTAGTAGTAACTGTTTATGACATGCAAATTTTTTAGGAGCTGGATTTTAAAAATTTATGTTTCTAATTATTCAAGTTAACTTGGATACGGAGTACTATAGTATTATACGCAGGTTTTCACCCTTCACATTAATATTTCTTTTTCTGGTAGAAATAAATTTGCCTCAATATTTAAGATTTTCCAAAAATTTATTTGTTATTGAAAATTGATAATCCTGTAAACTAGTGAACCGACCCCAAAGTAAAATCATCTGGATTTGGACTTAGTACGCCATAAATTTTTCACATGCAGTAGCTTTCCAGATCCCACCCTCAGTCATGTAAAAAATTGCTGCCATCGGAAATGGAGAATCGGTTTATTAAATATAATTTCTCAAATTACGTTTATCAAACGTTTCTCAAAGTTTTACGTTCATTTTTGAAATAATTATCTCTAATCGGTCTTTCAATCCTGCCTACAGTAAGAGAGAGGCCCAACTTTGTATATACATTACCACACTCGCCATGACATACATTATCTTAATTACTGCGACTTACTATACGACTCACACTTTTGTTTTTTTAACAAGATTCGTGATATATAGTTCTCTTGAGTCTTTACTAGTGCCACTTGCACCATGGGGGATATTAATTGGCGATCTCCTTAAATTCCTACCGTACACTCCTACCCCGGTGCGAACGGACCTCTAGAACCAAGTTATCGAACGAATCGGGGTTAAGTTAATTATCACATGAGTCTGGCTGGTCAGACGTTGTCCAGTCCAGCTTCGACAGACAGGGAGTTTCGTTGCTCCAGGAAGTACCCATTTTGGTTTCCAGATATCTCAGCTGTCCAGTTGTTTTGCATCGGATGTTTCAGATCCTCGCCCTCACAGTGCTCGATCAGAAGTGCGTCTATGGAATCTTTGCAGGGAGTTGCACCACGGCCCGCCTCGATCACCGGTCTCGATCGCGGACAACGTCTGGCTAGCCAGCGTCTGTCACTTCGTCGGTACGGTTCGGCTAGTTCAGTGATCTGCACTGCCTCGGGACGGATTATTTAATCAGTTGAGTACTCTAGCTAGCAATAATCTGACTTATCAGAGTCCATGTACTACTCATCAGTCCCGACTCAAATGGCTCATTTCGTGGTTTTGTCGGTACTTAGTTTTCGCCGTCGAGGTTTATGCCTTTTTATTTTTTATTTTTTTTTTCCGGTCAAGTGCTTCTCGCACACTCTGTGTCCAAGTTCACTGTTTCTCAGAATCTCAGATGAGGATGCAGGTAGAAGTTTAACATGAGGAAGTTCCATTTGCTATATATCATTTTTGTATAGGCTCACCTTTGTACGATCGATATGACCGTTACAAAACACATTTCCTAGAAACAATAGTTGCATGCCCAACTATTTTGAGCCACAAAGGCGTGACTACCATTTTATTTTCTGTACTACCTGTGGTTTGACAGTTCGTGCTTTTATGACTGTGCGTGTTAACCATGATCCATTCCCGCTACCCTGAAACTAGTGACGGATTTGATGCTGTTGGGGTTAGCATTGTGGGAGTAATATTTTCCATCTTGGTCTACTCTTAGTTGGCTTTGTACTTAACTTCGAAGGCCAACTTAGGCCATCTATGTGAGACACCACGGATTTGGAATAACATGCACGACGTCGCCAGAATCCGAGCATCGGTTTAGGTCCAGAGGGTGACAAATGTTCCGTGAACGTTTCGTTTTCTGTTCTGAGATGGAACATGCATGTTGTGAGACGTTGAACTCAGTACTTTAGAAAGCCTGAAGTGAACCCAGGATTTCACAGGCATACGTGGTGTATTATAATTTTGAACGTCATGATTAGCGCACCCAGGACAAATGCCATCCAATCTGGTAGTTTACATGAACTGTGTAGTTGACAACTATTGAAATCTGTGTATCAGGTCGACTCCACCCACAACCTGAGATGACGTACCTGGGTAGAGGGTATGCCGAAGCCATCTTGTTCGCACTGGTATTTGCTATTGTGGATTTCCAAGCAGTAGCGGCGTATGATTACACTGTAGGAGTGTCCCATGGATGGAATCTTCCACCAAGTACGGACTTCTTCAATTCCTGGAGCAACAAGACCACATTCTACCCTGGTGACGGTTTGGGTACATCCATGTTGTGTCCACTTTGCTGATTTTCAGATTCGGCAACTTCTGATATCATGAATTGCACAAATTGTCCAATTATTTTGCTGGAAGTTAATTGATGTGTACAAGCTGACCTTTCATTACGATGCTTGCTTGCAGTCTTCAACTACAATTCCAACTTGCATAACGTGCGAAACGTATCCTACTCAGAGTACCTCAACTGCTTGACGAGTAATGGGACACTATACACCAACAGATCGGAAACCATCATCCTACCTACCCCTGGGGACTACTACTTCTACTGCAGCTTCCCCAGCCACTGCGACCAAGGGATGAAAATGAAAGTCACTGTAATAGCTGTTGCTCCTGCCCCAGCTCCTGTGGCTCCTGCCCAAGTTCCTGTGCATCCTCCCCCCGATTCTGGGGCCACCCCTCCACGGCTTGCGCCTGCCACCCCTCCTGCTGTTGCCTCCAAACCAAAAGCTGGACTCATTGCCGGCGTTTGTGGCGCTGTTTTTGGAGTAGCACTGGTAGGTCTCTTCTTGTTCTGTTTTCTCAAGCGCATAATCAATCAGAAACCCTCTGACCAAGGTCCTCATCAGTTCATCTCAGGCATCTCTGGTGAGACTAATTCCCGCCCTTACACCTTCAAGGAGCTCAGCAGCATGACCAAGAATTTCAACGACACCGAGCTCCTTTCCAGTGGCGCATTTGGAGACGTGTACAAGGGAACCCCACCCTTGGGAACTAGCCTGCTAGCAGTGAAACGCATAAAACATGAGAATGAACATGGCCAAGAGACCTTTCTGGCGGAAGTCAACAGCTTGAAGCAAATCCGCCATCGAAACCTCCTCCAACTGCGAGGGTGGTGCCATGCCAAGGAAGGTATGTTCCTGGTGTACGACTTCATGAGCAATGGCAGCTTGGATAAGTGGCTACATCCGAAGCCTAATCCAAATCAGACAACCCCAGTATTTGAAGGCCTGTCCTGGAACACTCGGTTCTCCATTTTGTCAGGAGTAGCATCAGGGCTGGAGTATTTGCACGAAGGGTGGGTGCAGTGTGTGCTGCACCGCGACATCAAGTCAAGCAACGTGATGCTGGACGCTAATTTCAACGCCGTCTTGGGCGACTTTGGGCTTGCCCGCTTGGTCGATCACCAGAAGCTCCAGAAAACCACGATGCCCGCTGGAACACTGGGCTACATGGCCCCGGAAATGCATTACACTGGGAAAGCGACCAAGGAAACAGACGTGTACGCCTTTGGGGTTCTGGTGCTGGAAGTGGTCTGTGGGAGGACGCCCTTCATGAACACCCCAGATGTTGAAGATCCGGGGGAATTTCTGCTGCTGGATAGAGTCTGGCGTGCCCATGAAGCTGGGAACATCTCGAGAATGGTCGATCCAGGACTTCTGGAATCTGATGTCGAGGCTAATGACCCTGAGCGGGCTAAGTTGATGGCCAACGTTTTGCAGTGGGGCTTGTTGTGCTGCCTTTCAAATCCCAGCGAGCGACCTTCAATGAGGCTGGTGAGCCATTGGTTCCAGTCTGCCAAGGTGGGAGCTATGGAGCCCCCTCCTTTACCCGCAATAAAACCTGCTCCCCAAACTCGGTATACTTTCTCCAATATACCTCTATCCTCGGAAAGCACATCGTCATCGCACTCGACTTCAGATACTACTCGGTCTAGTAAGTCATGAGCCAGGGAGATAAGTATTCTATCGTCAACCTTGATGACGTTATATTGTAGTAAATACACAATAGGCTAACCATTCCGCAGCGATACGTAGATTCTACCTGTAGTCTCCCACGTAGAGCTAGCTGGCCATGGCTGTTCCCACCAGCATTCAAAATTCCACCTAGAATCATCATCATGAGATTCCCGCCTTGTTAGAGCTGTGACCCTACTTGTACTAGCATCCCCTGCCTGTAGCTCTCTCTGTGATCTGTGAGCACCTTCGCCGTATGGTGTTCAAGATTCGTCGTTGTTGTCAGTGGGAGCAAGCTTAGTCGTTGTTCACAAAGCCTTGTACTCTGAGTGATACTGTTTTAAATTAAGCTCTGGGAATTCTCTGATTGCACTTGTGTACTGAGAGTTTGTGTACCGGTTCTTGTCGGTGTATTAAATTCTTTTCTTTAGTCTCCTTGTCCAAGATTTGTGGTTAACAAGAGTTATACGAAGTCCTTGTCTATTTTAGTTACCTTCAATAGGTTATGGGCCCACGTACTTGTTCGCTGCAGCTCTGATCAGAAAAGGCTAGAAAAGTGCCGTATTCCGTGTCGTGTTGTGCTCTGTGTCGACAGAACAGTTGTCAAAGTTTACTTTATAAAAAATATAATAAAAATATATCTATCGTACAGTTTTCTTCTTTTCTTTTTCCGTCTTTAGTAGGCAGAGAGTAACCAAGACTTCTTGGTAATTCCACCTTCGAAGTGAGGAATGGATGCCAATGCAGAATTAAGGAATGTTAAGTTATACAACGGCCAGAACTTCCACTTGTGGAAGTTCCAGCTACGGGCTATTCTTCTTGGCCAAGATCTGATGGGGATCGTAGATGGTAGTGTGCCGAAGCCAACAGCGGCCGACAAGCAGGCAGAGTGGATCAGGAAGGATAATCAGTGTATATCTCTCCTTTGCAAAGCCGTTGATGAATCGGCTCTTGAAATCTTGATGAACTGCGATACCTTACACGCTATCTGGGAGAAACTGAAGTTACTCCATGATCAGTCGGCTCACGAATCCGTGCACCATATACAGCAACGCTTCTATGAGTGCCGAATGGAGAGTACTGATACAATAGCGACTTTCCTCGGGAAGTTGGAGGTCATCAAAAGTTCGCTCATAAACATGGGTGATAAATCCATTACCGATGACAGCTTGATTGCGAAGGTTCTTGCAAACCTCCACGCAAGTAGGTACAGTGCTTTTCTGTCAGCCTGGAACAACGTGGAAGATGCCTCACGGACTCTTAACAATCTCACCATTCGGCTGTTAAGACACGAGACCAGGCTGAAGAACGAGGAACGCGAGGAAGAGAAGGTCGCCATGGCGTATGCTGCCACCTACAGCAAGAACCCAAACGGCGCCACAGGAGGGAGTCAGTCGCAGGACTCTAGACCACCGCTGACTTACGAGCAGCGTCAAGAGCGCAGGAGAGAGATAGAAGAGCGTAAGAAGACCACTGTGTGTTGGAATTGCAACAAGGTAGGCCACTGGACCCGAGAATGTCCACTTAACGACAGTCAAGGGGAGTCCACGGATTTACTTGGAGAAGGGAGAACGTCACAACAGCTTCCGCGTCCACCTTTACACAGAGCGTACATGACCGCTACGACAGGAGCCGATTTCTCTTCTTGGTATGTCGACAGTGGGTGCAATGATCACGTGACCAATGATAGTACGTTTTTCTCGACTTACTGACATTTCAACCGAGAGACGCACAGTCCAAGGGGTCGGAGGAGTGGTTCTTGATGTCGTCGGAGTAGGAGACATTAATGTCCAAGTGCATCTTGGTGACACTGAGGAGTTTGCCACACTGACCGAAGTTCTTTTCGTACCAAGACTTGGCACTAGTCTTTTCTCTTCACAGAAAGCTGCACAGCGGAACGTGGACACGGTCACCTCGAAACATGCATGTCGCTTGGTAACTCAGACTGGGCAGATTGTTATGCAGGGTATTTTGGTACTAAACAAGCTTTACAAGCTTCTCATAACCCCTCTATTACCAAGCCACATTGCCGCCCTACATGTTGGATCGTTTGGAGTGACAACAAAGAAGGAGAGTCTTCAAACCCTGGATATTTGGCACAAACGCATGGCACATGTTCATTACGATATGATCAAGAAGATGGCGGCCAATAATACCGTGGAAGGACTTGCGGTGGTAGGGAGACCGGGACCTCATCCTTTCTGCAATGGGTGTGCGTATGGTAAGCACCATCGCAGCAGATTTCCAGTTAACGATGAGCGGCACAAGGCTGTTCTTGCCGGAGACTTGGTGCACTCGGATATATGCGGACCTATGTCCACTGCTACTGTGAGCGGAGCCAAATACTTTATATTGTTTAAGGACGATGCGACCGCATACCGAGTGGTCTACCTGATGAACAAGAAGTCAGATGCCTTACGTTACTTCAAAGACTTCATACACAAGATGGAGCGAGAGACTCACACCACAGTGAGCAGGCTTAGAACTGATCGTGGATCAGAGTATACGAGCCAGGCCTTCAGGGTTTTTCTCAGCGAGCATGGAATAGCTCAAGAAATGACCACCCCGTACACACCGGAGCAGAACAGAGTTGCAGAGCGTGACAACCGAACCATAATGGAATCGGTAAGAAGTATGATTTATGGTGCAAATGTACATTTGAGGTTTTGGGGGGAGGCGCTGCACACAGCAGTGTACACTCTAAACCGTGCAGGGACTCGCATGTTAGACGGGGAGACGCCATTCGAAAGATGGCATGGAGTCAGGCCGTCAGTCTCTCACATGAGAATCTTTAGAGCGGATGCGTTCATCTTTGTTCCAAAAGAACTCAGAAGGAAGCTAGAGCCGAAGAGCACACGAGGGATTTTTATGGGTTACAGTCAACATAGTAAAGCATACAGAATTTGGGTGAACAGCTCCCAAAAGATTGTTGAGTCACGGGACGTCTTGTTCGACGAGTCCAGTGTCATTGCCGGGATTTATGCCTCAACCCCAAGCCAAGTGCCAGATCGGACCACTGTAGCGTCGAATCTGTTTCTTGTGATTTCTTTGCAACCACAGGCCGCCGGAGTTCTAGGACCTGCCATGCAGCCACGTCCAATTGGACACTATGGAGTAGTTGCACCACCACTTGCCAATGCAGCACCAGTAGCGGCACCACAAGTCCCCGCAGCTAATGAACCGGCCCAAGAAATCGAGCTTACACCAGACAGTGGGAGTGACATCCCATCGTCGAACACACCAGTGAACACCTTCAGTGAGGAGAATACCGAACCTGAGGTAGAGGAGGAGGCTTTCGAAGAAATTTATGGAGGGCCACGTGAAGTAGTTGACGGCACCTTGGCTCTATGGGAGGACATCACGCTTACCGATGTGGAATTCGGCCCATCTGTTACTAAGCCTCGGTCAGCAATCCAACCAGAGTCACAAGCGCCAGTAGCAGTCGTGGAGGATATTCACCCACATGCCGAATTCATCACACCACATGTTGACGTCTGTCACATGTAGCCGGCGGAAGAGGCAGTCTACGACCAAGTAAGTGACACTAAAATTCAATTGGAGGTGTGCATTCCGCTTGTCGCAGATCTACCCCGAGGGAGTAGTCCGCCGCAAGCACGCCCGCAGCGTCAGCGTAAGGCACCAGAAAGGCTTGGCGACTGGGTCTTTACAAGTTCCAAAGATTCCTACGGGGAAATGCTATTCTGCGAGCCTTGAGCGGTGAGCGGAGAGCGGTGAGCGGTAAGTTTGCGGATATTTTGATGTTTTTGGTGAAGTTTCTCACACTCTATAAGTGCAGCATGTTGGTTTTATTTTTATTTTTTTTTTCAAAAAGCATGACCTTAAAAACACCTATCACCGTGCGTGCCTATTCCCGTGCATGCATGGATACAGATTTAGGTAATGAAGACTATCAGATTATTCAGGAATTTTTTATGAATACAGTCTTATCCTTTGCTTAGTATCTAAGACTATTATCAATATAAAGTAAGTCTAATATCAATATAAAGTATAGCCATGTAAGAGAGAGAAAGGATAAATTCTTGACCACTATTAGACTACTTGGAATTGTCTCCATTAATAGAATGGATTTCAATTTAGTCGTTGAGTCTATTATAATTATAAGGTCTAGGTGGAAAGAGAGATAAAAAGACTGCTCAGCAACTGCAGATTTTCTTTTTTCAGATTTTTTGTTTTATCCGATTTGAATTTGTTTATGTCAGTTTGGGAATGGCCCCGGCGATTACCCTTTGCGAGGTACGACGTCCATTGTTTTCTCTCGGGAAGTATAACACACCGAAGCCACTGCCCAAGTGACGAAATTATAATGTTGCAGGTTCGGTTATATCGAAGTGAAATCCAGGGTTTACAATGCTTATGGGATAATGTGCTTTGCTTTGCGAGTTAATAATGTGGTTTGGGAGTTAATAATGTGGTTAATAATTTCGTCAAAACAGTTTGAAGTGCTGCGGTCTCGACAGCCGGACAAGTGCTGCGTACTTGAAGCAGAAATTACTGTGATTGCATTAAATAGTGTGACTGCATGGGTTAAAAATATAAATAATTACTCTGACTGCATTAGTTAGTGTGACTGCATGGGTTAAAAATATAAAAAATTACTGTGCTTGCAAATAACATTACTTGATGTCAAGACTGCTTGGATATAATTGACCAACTTCATCTTAGAGAACGAACTTCAATTAAAGGGCAGGCCTGTGAGAATGGACATTTTGTGATTCGAACTTAGGATATGGCTTAGTGGGTTTCGTCTCCCAAAAAAAAAACAACAAATAAGTCGTATACCATTCAAAAAAAAAAGAAAGGGAATTAAAATAAAAATCAAGTTATAGACCATGAAGGGAAAAACAATTTCAGAAAGAAATGGAATAAGTTTAATAACATGTACGAAGAAGGGGAAAGAGAATAAGCATGAAAGAAAGAAAAGAATGTAATAAATTAAATGATTATGTGACTTCAGTTAAAATGTAACATAGCACAAGATGCGTAATACGGTTTAGGGTACTCTTAATATAATAATCGAAGTGATTATGTACCTTAAGTTAGAATGTAGCATAGAAGAAAATAGGTAATATCTTGCAGTCGATACATAGATTTAGGAAGTAAAACAACATTCTTAGAGTCTACGCGAAAAGAGAGAGAAAAAGACTGCGAAGCAACTGCAGGTTTTTTTGGTAGGGACCCCTGGTGGGGGATATGAAACTGCTTAGTGTGTGTTGTTAGTGGGATTCGAACCAGAGCCCTTTGAAGCAACCTCGCTGCCCTTCAAATAATGCCTCGGTGCCAAGGACCAATGCTGGGGGGCTCCAACTCTGGTCAGTGCATGACGTTGTTCTTCTCAGTTCAAGAGGAACACAGAATAGTTTAGATTTTAATTAGTTACTTCTTACATTTACGAATTGATAACTGATAAGTCTCTACAAAGCGGCTTCTGTAATTTACGAATTGATAAGTGTTAAGTCTCTAGAAAGGGGCTCCTATAAGAACCACAGTCTCTATGAACAATCTCGCTCTAATCTTCCATTTTAGCAACAAAATGGTTGCTTAAAGGTATTCTTAATATAATAAAGTAAATCAGTAGGTGACTTGAGTTAAAACATAACATAGTAGAAAATAGGTAATGTGGACCACTGGATACATAGATTCAGGAGGTAAAACAACATTTCTAGGGTCTAGGCGAAAAGAGAGAGAAAAAGACTGCGAAGCAACTGCAGATTTTTTTGTAGTTAATGGGATTCGAACCCAGAGCCCTTTTAGGCATACTCGCTGCATTGATTTGTAAGTTGCATTGTGTGCCCCTCTAGCAAGCCTCGCAGCCCTTGGCATCATGCCTCGGTGCCGAGGACTCCCACTAGGGGCTCGAACTCTGGTCTTTTTATGTTGATTTGTAAGCAACCTCGCAGCCCTTGGCATAAGGCCCCGGTCCGAGGACTCCCGCTGGGGGCTCGAACTCTGGTCCTTTTACATTGAGTTTTACGTGGCATTGGTTATATCGAAGTGAAATCCAGGGTTTACAATGCTTATGGGATAATGTGCTTTGCCTTGCGAGTTAATAATGTGGTTTGGGAGTTAATAATGTGGTTAATAATTTCGTCAAAACAGTTTGAAGTGCTGCGGTCTCGACAGCCGGACAAGTGCTGCGTACTTGAAGCAGAAATTACTGTGATTGCATTAAATAGTGTGACTGCATGGGTTAAAAATATAAATAATTACTCTGACTGCATTAGTTAGTGTGACTGCATGGGTTAAAAATATAAAAAATTACTGTGCTTGCAAATAACATTACTTGATGTCAAGACTGCTTGGATATAATTGACCAACTTCATCTTAGAGAACGAACTTGAATTAAAGGGCAGGCCTGTGAAAATGGACATTTCGTGATTCGAACTTAGGATATGGCTTAGTGGGTTTCGTCTCCCAAAAAAAAAACAACAAATAAGTCGTATACCATTCAAAAAAAAAAAGAAAGAGAATTAAAATAAAAATCAAGTTATAGACCATGAAGGGAAAAACAATTTCAGAAAGAAATGGAATAAGTTTAATAACATGTACGAAGAAGGGGAAAAAGAATAAGCATGAAAGAAAGAAAAGAATGTAATAAATTAAATGATTATGTGACTTCAGTTAAAATGTAACATAGCACAAGATGCGTAATACGGTGTCAAGACTGCTTGGATATAATTGACCAACTTCATCTTAGAGAACGAACTTAAATTAAAGGGCAGGCCTGTGAGAATGGACATTCGGTGATTCGAACTTAGGATATGGCTTAGTGGGTTTCGTCTCCCAAAATAAAAACAACAAATAAGTCGTATACCATTTAAAATAAAAAAGAGAGCTAATTAAAATACAAATCAAATAAGCATGACGAGAAAAACAATTCCAGAAAGAAATGGAATATGTTTAATAACATTTACGAAGAAGGGGAAAACCAATAAGCGTGAAAGAAAGAAAAGAATATAAGAAATTAAATGATTATGTGGCTTCAGTTAAAATGTAACATAGCAGAAGATGCGTAATACGGTTTAGGGTACTCTTAATATAATAATCGAGTTAATCAAATGTATTCATGATTTTCTAAGTCTCTGTGAATTCCATTTTTTTAATGTTAACGAATCAGCGTAGACTGTGCTATTTGAGCTCATACGTCTTTCATTAACTATTCGCTTACAATCTTAACCATACATGGGCAAAATCAAAACAAAGATAATTCCGGGCTTGCCCCTGTCAAAGGCCATCTGAACTGTACTGTTTCGTGCTGGAGTATCAAGAACTGACATTTTCGTGTGAAACTTAAATCTGCCGTGCTGGCGCCGGCTCCATATCATGTGTATCGAATAATGCACCGGACCACCCACAATCTGCCCGCCGGAGACTAGACTTGGAGGCTGTGTATCATAATGTATGAGGAATTACAGTCAGAAACCTGGATAGAGAAACGTGAATATCAAGGAAATGCCGGCGACGCCGAGGCGTCACGTTGACGGCAGAGTGCTTTATATATCAGGTGCGAGAAGAACATGCTTGACTCAAAAGACCTGAATGCTCATTTCATTCTAAGGCGGATAGTATATCATCATTTTCTGCCTCCTAACTATGTCTCCTCTCATGTTTAGCCTCCACTCTGGAACACAGTTCTTGCTCAACCTTGGGACCATGCTTGAACCGCAGGTTGGAGATATAGTTATACGTAGAAGGCGGGCGGATTCCAACATCCGGTACTATCCATACAAGTCTCCGGAACAGTGGTACCAGTATCATAAGACATGGCTGCTGAAGATCTTCCCGTCGTCAGTTCATTCTGCTTTAGATAGTGATAAAAGTAGTAATCTCCCTCCGAACATGAAATGCATGATGCTTATGGTTTGGGAGTACGGGCTTGGATTCAAGGAGGCGATGACAGGAGGAATACTTATTCCGGAGGCAGAAGACCCCGGAGCGGCGCAAGTGCTCGGTTTAGGACGCGGAGGAACCGTCCCTGACCAGAATACTATTGTCCTGGCATTTACGCAGCCGAGTATGCCTCATGGTCCAACATTTTTGCGTGCAGATTTCTGGAAAGAAAAGTACCTCCACGATGACTACGCAAACCTTATGGTTTTCTCAGTCGTAGACTCCCTCATTGGACCTAGCAACATGAGTAGAACAGTGACGAATTGGAGCAGAGCGGGTCTGTCTTGGGTATCCACTAACTCAATCACAGGGGCTTTATCGCAATACTCAGGGTTGACCCTCGTAAATCTAGGCTAGTTAGGCTCACTTCAGCTAGGAATATTGAGTGGTTGCAGTGTTTGGAGTCGAACAGGGTAATGTTATTCCTGAAGGATATCTGTAAGTTTCTGAAGTATTACCAAGGAAGTCAATAAAAGTTGATAATTTACCGGTCATATTCGCATCGTGTAACCTGAACTTAACATCCATATGTAACCCCTTATGCCATCTCCTCCACTGAAATCAGAATCCCTTATGCCATCTCATTATGGTCATTGTTTTTACTTTTATCCCTTCGCTAGGGCCCTCTGGATCAACGTCGCAGCCCCTGGCACAATGCCTCGGCCCCGAGCAGACTTCATTGGGTCCGTGACTCTGGTGAATACATGATTTGTTACAGTTGTTACTGGAGCCCAATGAAGCAACCGTGGCTCACATGGCAATGCCTCGGTGCGAAAGTCTCCTTTCAGGGGCTCACAGTCTGGTCAACGGATGTATGTTTGTCGTTCGTAATGGAGCGAATTGAAGCGACCGTGAAGCACTCCATCACAGTAATTTTAGAAAGTGCTAATTTTATCATGTGGTGATTTTATCATCTGCTTTGCCATGTGCTAGGGCCCTTTGCAGCGTAGTTGCTTATGGGCCACCGTATTGTATAAATATATAGTCGTGAATGTTCATTACTTGGAAAGCAAATACAAATACCGTGTAGACTAACTCAACAGAAGGCTAATCACGTGACTGGGTTCCTACATCAGATGATTGGAGTCGCTAGGATCTGTACTGAACAAAGTGACGCTCGAGTCTGTATGCTCGGATGAGGAGGAGGTGATACTCGAGGAACTACTGAAGGAAGCTCCACCATCAGAAACAGCCTCACCATCCGACTCAAGGGCTTCGCTATCGATGAATTCCAGATTCCTACTAGGGGGGTTTCTGGACTGAAAGGTACGGTGGTTGCCACGAGCTAGTTGAATAGCTGCATCGTTCGCGTAACTGGGAAGATGCCATGACTTTGGGGGGCTTGGAAAAAAATGTGGATGACAAAAAAAAGGAAGATTCATTGAAGTGCTCAGAATGCCGCATCTGCAAATATAAATGGCACAATGTTCATAAATCCAGTCCAGAGCAAATCATATTATAAATAGTATGTAACATTAGAAAACAAGTTTCTAAACTCACGTAGTGAACCGGGACCTCTTTGCAACCTTTGTCACATTGACTTCTCCATCGGGATCCTCACTAGTGACCAGTCTTGCGGTAGTAACGTTCGGGGCAGCAGTAGTTCGAATGAGAGGTTTCAATACAGCTGCGAAGATCTCCTGGTCGGCCTCCAATCCAACAATATGCCGATCAGCATGTCGGCATGCATGAATTGAGGAACCTGAGAGGGAGAGCAAGGTCGTTACTGAGGATACCTGGAAAATGGAAACTGAGAAGTATAACGTAGAGGACTGTAGCTTACCAGTCGAGGTCGTGCAGTCAAGAACCACACTTCCAGGGTCGGTCGTGGCCTCGATCAGCATCTGCAGAAGAGGAACAGACTTCTCGCGAGGGCCGCGCCAGGGCCTTGAGGCATTCATGAGCTGGGTGCCACGGGAAACGTGGTTCTGCAGGACATCATCCCGACCAACATCGTATCCAAGGCGCTCCAGTGCAGGCACCTCGCGAAATGAGAACCGGGATTTGCGGCCGCCGGACTTGAAGCTCCTCACAGCCAGTAGAATCCCGAACTTCATTGTCTGTAAAACAAGGAAGAACAATGGTTGCTTCACAGGGCTCTAGAACAAACATGAAGAACTACATGCACTGACCAGAGCTGGAGCCCTCAGCAACGGTCCTCGGCACCGAGGCATTATGCCAAGGGCTGCAAGGTTGCTTCAATGGGCTCCAGAGCAGCAAGAAGAACATGATGCACTCATCACAGTTGGAGAACTCAGCAGGAGCCCTCGGCACCGAGGCATTATGCCAGGGGCTGCGAGGTTGCTTCACAGGGCTCTAGAATAAACATGAAGAACTACATGCACTGACCAGAGCTGGAGCCCTCAGCAACTGTCCTCGGCACCGAGGCATAATGCCAAGGGCTGCGAGGTTGCTTCAATGGGCCCCAGAGCAGCAAGAAGAACATGATGCACTCATCACAGTTGGAGCCCTCAGCAGGAGCCCTCGGCACCGAGGCATAATGCCAGGGGCTGCGAGGTTGCTTTACAGGGCTCTAGAATAAACATGAAGAACTACATGCACTGACCAGAGCTGGAGCCCTCAGCAACTGTCCTCGGCACCGAGGCATTATGCCAAGGGCTGCGAGGTTGCTTCAGTGGGCCCCAGAGCAGCAAGAAGAACATGATGCACTCATCACAGTTGGAGCCCTCAGCAGGAGCCCTCGGCACCGAGGCATTATGCCAGGGGCTGCGAGGTTGCTTCACAGGGCTCTAGAAAAGACATGATGAACTAGATGCACTGACCAGAGCTGGAGCCCTCAGCAACTGTCCTCGGCACCGAGGCATTATGCCAAGTGCTGCGAGGTTGCTTCAGTGGGCCCCAGAGCAGCAAGAAGAACATGATGCACTCATCACAGTTGGAGCCCTCAGCAGGAGCCCTCGGCACCAAGGCGTTTTGCCAGGGGCTGCGAGGTTGCTTCACAGGGCTCTATAATAAACATGAAGAACTACATGCACTGACCAGAGCAGGAGCCCTCAGCAACGGTCCTCGGCACCGAGGCATTATGCCAGGGGCTGCGAGGTTGCTTCAGTGGGCTCCAGTGCAGCAAGAAGAACATGATGCACTCATTACAGTTGGAGCCCTCAGCAGGAGCCCTCGGCACCGAGGCATTATGCCAGGGGCTGCGAGGTTGCTTCACAGGGCTCTAGAATAAACATGAAGAACTACATGCACTGACCGGAGCTGGAGCCCTCAGCAACTGTCCTCGGCACCGAGGCATAATGCCAAGGGCTGCGAGGTTGCTTCAATGGGCCCCAGAGCAGCAAGAAGAACATGATGCACTCATCACAGTTGGAGCCCTCAGCAGGAGCCCTCGGCACCGAGGCATTATGCCAGGGGCTGCGAGGTTGCTTCAATGGGCTGAAGATATACCAATGACAAACTGTACTAGGGGTGTCCCAGAAGTGAGCTTACCGTCAGTGTAGGATTGATGGGAGATGTGAGGTGAAGCTTATTCGTCCCCCACCACTCTTTCCGAACTTCAAACTCAAAGGCGTCGCAGTACCCGAAGATCTCACCCTTTGTTGAGGCACGAAAGGGGTGGAATAATATGACGGCCCCATCATCATGTAAATGGTTGTCGGCGAAATCGAAAATGGGCTGCAAGCAGTTATCGGTGTCAATATTCCATGAGGGGATGGATGTGGGAGGATCGGAAACTCCAGGGACCGGCAGACCCTCAGGAATGTCCGCAATGATGAGGTCAACAAACGGATGCACCCTCGGCTCGCCCCTGAAGCGCAGGGATCTCCCTTCCGACTGCTGCACAATATCAAGCAAAGTACTCCTCAATATGGAGTCAAAGCCGAAATCACTCTAACTTACGACTACAACGAAATAGCACCCCGTGGCCACATTTTCATGCGCACGGTTACAGTATCCTGGATGAAATCAATTGCACGTTGGAAAGTACCTTGAGCAGGAAGCTCTTGATGTCGAGGTAGGCTTGGGTGAAGTTATTAGAGGACCCCGCCAGGACATCCTTCAGTGAGGAATTGATGATGAGCTCGCGGTTGTTGCTCCCCTCCTCCTCACCTACATTAATGTTCGGGACCTGAGTGAGAGCTTCTTCGTACGTAGAGTCCACATTGCGCTTTGTGCCCCTTGAGTTCGGAGGTGCCTGTGATCCCGAATTGCTTATAGGACTTTTTACAACATCCCCGCCGGGAGACTTCACTTTCCTCTTGCCTTTCTTTGAACTCTTCTCCGCGGCCTTCTGCTGCTTCTCCTCCTCCCTCTGAAGCGCCTTCTCCTCGGCCTCCCTTATCTTCTGTGCCTTCCTGCGATCCTCCTCAACGCGGCGCTTCAAGGCCTTTGCTCTCTCTGCCTCGTCTTCGATCCCGAGATGATCTTGCATCTCAGCCCCAGATTCACCTACGGAGTCTCTCGACTTCCTGAGCTCAACTTCAAACGATGGGGTGAAGCTGGATAGGCAATCTAGGTACCACGCACCGGCGCTAAGATGCGATGTGGTCCAGGTTCGTTGCTGAGCAGCAGAAAACATGCAACTGGGACTGGAGCGATCAACCCAAGCCTGAAGAAATATCGGAAGATCATCCTTTAAGATTGCCCCTTTCGCCAGTAGCTCGTACTTGAAGTACCTGCATTACGTACGACCAACAAGTAAGTTACAGCCTCAACCAGCAGTAGTCATTGGCACCGAGGCATTGTACCTAGGGCAGCGAGGTAGCTAGAAAGCGCTCTAGAACAAACAAGAAGAACTACATGCACTGAGCTGGTGCCCTGAGCATGGGTCCTCGGCACCGAGGCATTATGCCAAGGGCTGCGAGGTTGCTTCAATGGGCCCCAGAGCAGCAAGAAGAACATGATGCACTCATCACAGTTGGAGCCCTCAGCAGGAGCCCTCGGCACCGAGGCATTATGCCAGGGGCTGCGAGGTTGCTTCACAGGGCTCTAGAAAAGACATGATGAACTACATGCACTGACCAGAGCTGGAGCCCTCAGCAACTGTCCTCGGCACCGAGGCATTATGCCAAGGGCTGCGAGGTTGCTTCAGTGGGCCCCAGAGCAGCAAGAAGAACATGATGCACTCATCACAGTTGGAGCCCTCAGCAGGAGCCCTCGGCACCGAGGCATTATGCCAGGGGCTGCGAGGTTGCTTCACAGGGCTCTAGAAAAGACATGATGAACTACATGCACTGACCAGAGCTGGAGCCCTCAGCAACTGTCCTCGGCACCGAGGCATTATGCCAAGGGCTGCGAGGTTGCTTCAGTGGGCCCCAGAGCAGCAAGAAGAACATGATGCACTCATCACAGTTGGAGCCCTCAGCAGGAGCCCTCGGCACCGAGGCATTATGCCAGGGGCTGCGAGGTTGCTTCACAGGGCTCTAGAAAAGACATGATGAACTACATGCACTGACCAGAGCTGGAGCCCTCAGCAACTGTCCTCGGCACCGAGGCATTATGCCAAGGGCTGCGAGGTTGCTTCAGTGGGCCCCAGAGCAGCATGAAGAACATGATGCACTCATCACAGTTGGAGCCCTCAGCAGGAGCCCTCGGCACCGAGGCATTTTGCCAGGGGCTGCGAGGTTGCTTCACAGGGCTCTAGAATAAACATGAAAAACTACATGCACTGACCAGAGCTGGAGCCCTCAGCAACTGTCCTCGGCACCGAGGCATTATGCCAAGGGCTGCGAGGTTGCTTCAGTGGGCCCCAGAGCAGCAAGAAGAACATGATGCACTCATCACAGTTGGAGCCCTCAGCAGGAGCCCTCGGCACCGAGGCATTATGCCAGGGGCTGCGAGGTTGCTTCACAGGGCTCTAGAAAAGACATGATGAACTACATGCACTGACCAGAGCTGGAGCCCTCAGCAACTGTCCTCGGCACCGAGGCATTATGCCAAGGGCTGCGAGGTTGCTTCAGTGGGCCCCAGAGCAGCAAGAAGAACATGATGCACTCATCACAGTTGGAGCCCTCAGCAGGAGCCCTCGGCACCGAGGCATTATGCCAGGGGCTGCGAGGTTGCTTCACAGGGCTCTAGAAAAGACATGATGAACTACATGCACTGACCAGAGCTGGAGCCCTCAGCAACTGTCCTCGGCACCGAGGCATTATGCCAAGGGCTGCGAGGTTGCTTCAGTGGGCCCCAGAGCAGCAAGAAGAACATGATGCACTCATCACAGTTGGAGCCCTCAGCAGGAGCCCTCGGCACCGAGGCATTATGCCAGGGGCTGCGAGGTTGCTTCACAGGGCTCTAGAAAAGACATGATGAACTACATGCACTGACCAGAGCTGGAGCCCTCAGCAACTGTCCTCGGCACCGAGGCATTATGCCAAGGGCTGCGAGGTTGCTTCAGTGGGCCCCAGAGCAGCAAGAAGAACATGATGCACTCATCACAGTTGGAGCCCTCAGCAGGAGCCCTCGGCACCGAGGCATTATGCCAGGGGCTGCGAGGTTGCTTCACAGGGCTCTAGAAAAGACATGATGAACTACATGCACTGACCAGAGCTGGAGCCCTCAGCAACTGTCCTCGGCACCGAGGCATTATGCCAAGGGCTGCGAGGTTGCTTCAAGAGGATGCTCATAGTAAACTAAGTGAAGATAAGAGAATTACCTGTAAAGGACTCTTCGAACCACTAAGTCGGACCCCTTGAAATCCTTGAAGTCGGTTGACTTGGTGAAGGCGTCAGTACCTTTGAAGTACGACAAGAAGGCATGGTCAAATAGCTTCATTCTGCAATCCTCTACGTACGTCTCCAAACCCATGGGCTCTGTTGAGACGTTCATGTTGATTGGAGGTCGGTCCGAGCGGAGAATGTCGTCCAGAGAAGTGGATGCTTCCTCACTCAACTGAAAGATCGACCAGGCATACGTAATTAAATTAAGTAAGCAGAAGTTAACAATAGGATCGAAACAGAAATACAGCATAGCATTACAGTGTAGTGGAGAGATATGACTCACTGCTGCCCAGAAGCATGCCCTTCCCAGCCAATGGGTGAGCCTCTGCTCGTTGCATGGTTTAGGTGGTAGGCACCGGGCCTCTCTTGTGGCTATAGAGGAGTTGAATAACTCGAGCCATCTGATCTTCGCGGTTGAAGAAGCCTTCGCCGTTGCTATCAGTTGCAGCTTTTCAAGATTCAACTCGGCGCCCGTGGAGCCGTTCAACGAGTAGTGCCGCTCAATCTGAATTGGCAGACCCCGAACCAAGATCAGTATGGCATAATCAGTGGTGTTCTTATTCGATAGATCGGTGGAGCATGATGTATGGTAGTCCGGAGAAATGGAAACAATACCTCTTTCAAGAAACCTGGTGTTAGGTCCGGGTTAGCGACCGCTGTTAACTTGTTCATTTTCTTTATCAAGTTCTCGGTCTTCTTTGCAGCCGCCAACTTCATTGCAGCTGCTTTATCTTTCTCGGCGACGTCACCCTCAGCATTCTCGAGGTAAGCACGTAGCCCCTCGTCTGCTGCTCTGCTGATCTCATGCTGCACCAAGCGAGAAACATGTCAAATTATGATAGAACGAATCATAGCGAGAAGTGGGGATTGGACAATACTCACCAAAAAAACGGAATGCAGTAATCAGAGGTAGTGCCCCAAGCATTAGTCCTCGGCAACAACGCATTATGGCAAGGGCTGCCAGGCATGAAGCCAAGGGCTCTAGAACTGAGGAAACGACATACATGCAGTGACCAGCATTGGAGCCCCGAGCATTTGACCTCGGCACCGAGGCATTAAGCCAAGGGCTGCGAGGTTGCTTCAAAGGGCTCGAGTACTGAGAAGACAGAAGACATGCACTGAGCAGAGTTGGTACCCCCAGCATAAGTCCTCCGCACCGAGGCAATAGGCCATGGGATGCGAGGCTGCTTCACAGGGCTCTAACACTGAGAGTAAACACGATATGCTGTGACCACAGTTGGAGCCCCCAGCATTGCTTGACGGCACCGAGGCAATAAGCCAAGGGCTGCGAGGCTGCTTCACAGGGCTCTAACAGTGAGAGTAAAAACGACATGCTGTGACCACAGTTGGAGCCCCCAGCATTGCTCGTCGGCACCGAGGCGTTAAGCCAAGGGCTGTGAGGCTGCTTCACAGGGCTCTAACACTGAGAGTAAAAACGACATGCTGTGACCACAGTTGGAGCCCCCAGCATTGCTCGTCGGCACATACGGAGGGAAATTTATAAAACAATTAGAGATGTTGAATCTCATGGTGTACCTGGTAAATGAAACTAGTGAATACATTCACAGGTAATGTGTACCACGTTCCGTGCTTTGTTTTCCTGCATCTCTTTACATCCGAGGGGGACAACAGCTCCTTAAATTGCTCGAAGGGCATGAGGCCGTACTTTTGAACTCTGAAAAGGGTGTGAACATCGTTCGTCTTCACATGACTGTCCTCGGTATGCCTGGCACAGGTACAACAGAACCAGATTTAATGTACTGACATGAAATACAGCTGGAATTGTAATAATGGAAAGATAACCACGATTAAGACTTTAGGAAACTTACTTGTTGATGTTGTGCATGACCTGCATGACTAACCCGATTCTACCCTTTGTGTCCAGAAGGATAGAGTCCACAAGGTAATGCCACGATTCATCGGCCTTGTGTAGGCGCTCAATATGGTTTAACCATGCTTGACAACGATGATTACCGTCACAAACAAAGAACATTAGATCTGCATATCCTGCAAGCTCCGGGATCGATAGCAAGAAATCATTAAACTGATCGTTCTTCTTGTTCCAGATAGGGCCCCATCTGGCCTTATCAGCAGCCGAAACTTCCCTAGTCCTACCTCCTTCATCTGTAATGGACACGTAAAACACAGATGCCCCCTCCCGGTACCCGTGCGAGAACTCCTCTTCCAGTTTCGACAGGTCGCACTGCATCATCGGGCGCACAATAGGCATTGGCTGCATTCTGCACAGAGGAATGTCTATACGTGAATAAGCGAAAGGCTTCACTCTCAGACTCGAAATAGTAGTGACAGAGTTAAGCTTCTGGCGAGATCGAATCTCGTCTAGATCTCCAGTGAAAGCGTCGTCATCATCAACCGAGTCCTCGTCCTTTTCGGTGTTTCCTGGCGTGTCCTCTTCAAACTGGGGAGCATCCATCCCGCCATCAGCCTGGAAAATGGAGACCATGTACACAATAAAACTTTAAAACGATGGAGACCACAGACACAATGCACCTTTAAAACGAACATAAGAGGACCAAAACTGGAGGCCCCAGCGGGAGTCCTCGGCACCGAGGCATTACGCCAAGGGCTGCGAGGCTGCTCAAGGGGCATACAATGCAACTTACAAATCAACATAACAAGACCAAAATTGGAGCCCCCAGCATAAGTCCTCGGCACCGAGGCTTCATGCCAAGGGCTGCGAGGCTGCTGAAGGGGCACACAATGCAATTTTAAAATGTACAAAAAAGGACCAAAATTGGAGCCCCCAGCATAAGTCCTCGGCACCGAGGCTTCATGCCAAGGGCTGCGAGGCTGCTAGGGGGGCACACAACGCAACTTACAAATCAACATAACAAGACCAGAGTTGGAGCCCCCAGCATAAGTCCTCGGCACCGAGGCATGAAGCCAAGGGCTGCGAGGCTGCCAGAGGGGCACAGAATGCAACCTTAAAATGTACAAAAAAGGACCAAAATTGGAGCCCCCAGCATAAGTCCTCGGCACCGAGGCTTCATGCCAAGGGCTGCGAGGCTGCTAAGGGGGCACAGAACGCAACTTACAAATCAACATAACAAGACCAGAGTTGGAGCCCCCAGCATAAGTCCTCGGCACAGAGGCTTGATGCCAAGGGCTGCGAGGCTGCTGAAGGGGCACACAATGCAACTTACAAATCAACATAACAAGACCAAAATTGGAGCCCCCAGCATAAGTCCTCGGCACCGAGGCCTCATGCCAAGGGCTGCGAGGCTGCTAGGGGGGCACACAATGCAACTTACAAATCAACATAACAAGACCAGAGCAGGAGCCCCCAGCATAAGTCCTCGGCACCGAGGCATGAAGCCAAGGGCTGCGAGGCTGCTAGAGGGGCACAGAATGCAACTTTAAAATGTACAAATAAGGACCAAAGTTGGAGCCCCCAGCATAAGTCCTCGGCACCGAGGCTTCATGCCAAGGGCTGCGAGGCTGCTCAAGGGGCACACAATGCAACTTACAAATCAACATAACAAGACCAAAATTGGAGCCCCCAGCATAAGTCCTCGGCACCGAGGCTTCATGCCAAGGGCTGCGAGGCTGCTCAAGGGGCACACAATGCAACTTTAAAATGTACAAAAAAGGACCAAAATTAGAGCCCCCAGCATAAGTCCTCGGCACCGAGGCTTGATGCCAAGGGCTGCGAGGCTGCTAGGGGGGCACACAACGCAACTTACAAATCAACATAAAAAGACCAAAATTGGAGCCCCCAGCATAAGTCCTCGGCACCGAGGCTTCATGCCAAGGGCTGCGAGGCTGCTAGGGGGGCACACAATGCAACTTACAAATCAACATAACAAGACCAGAGCAGGAGCCCCCAGCATAAGTCCTCGGCACCGAGGCTTCATGCCAAGGGCTGCGAGGCTGCTAGGGGGGCACACAACGCAACTTACAAATCAACATAACAAGACCAGAGTTGGAAGCCCCAGCATAGTCCTCGGCTCAGAGGCTTGATGCCAAGGGCTGCGATGCTGCTCAAGGGGCACACAATGCAACTTACAAATCAACATAACAAGACCAAAATTGGAGCCCCCAGCATAAGTCCTCGGCACCGAGGCTTCATGCCAAGGGCTGCGAGGCTGCTAGGGGGGCACACAATGCAACTTACAAATCAACCTAACAAGACCAGAGCAGGAGCCCCCAGCATAAGTCCTCGGCACCGAGGCATGAAGCCAAGGGCTGCGAGGCTGCTAGAGGGGCACAGAATGCAACTTACGAATCAACATAACAAGACCAAAATTGGAGCCCCCAGCATAAGTCCTCGGCACAGAGGCTTGATGCCAAGGGCTGCGAGGCTGCTAGGGGGGCACACAATGCAACTTACAAATCAACATAAAAAGACCAAAATTGGAGCCCCCAGCATAAGTCCTCGGCACCGAGGCTTCATGCCAAGGGCTGCGAGGCTGCTCAAGGGGCACACAATGCAACTTACAAATCAACATAACAAGACCAGAGCAGGAGCCCCCAGCATAAGTCCTCGGCACCGAGGCTTCATGCCAAGGGCTGCGAGGCTGCTAGGGGGGCACACAACGCAACTTACAAATCAACATAACAAGACCAGAGTTGGAAGCCCCAGCATAGTCCTCGGCTCAGAGGCTTGATGCCAAGGGCTGCGATGCTGCTCAAGGGGCACACAATGCAACTTACAAATCAACATAACAAGACCAGAGCAGGAGCCCCCAGCATAAGTCCTCGGCACCGAGGCTTCATGCCAAGGGCTGCGAGGCTGCTAGGGGGGCACACAATGCAACTTATAAATCACCATAACAAGACGATGGTCGTACCTGATTGTTGCTTGGTGTTGCGTCGACGTCATCCTCTCCTCCGCTCATGGTTACTGGACCACCTTTTCGTGGCACCTGTTCCAAAAGAGAAACAACATATATTGGTCAGTCTTAGTTCCCTAAGGAGGACTGATCAACACTAAAAGACCAGAGGAGGAGCCCACAGCGTAAGTCCTCGGCACCGAGGCTTCATGCCAAGGGCTGCGAAGCTGCTCAAGGGGCACACAATGCAACTTACAAATCAACATAACAAGACCAAAATTGGAGCCCCCAGCATAAGTCCTCGGCACCGAGGCTTCATGCCAAGGGCTGCGAGGCTGCTAGGGGGGCACACAATGCAACTTACAAATCAACCTAACAAGACCAGAGCAGGAGCCCCCAGCATAAGTCCTCGGCACCGAGGCTTGATGCCAAGGGCTGCGAGGCTGCTCAAGGGGCACACAATGCCACTTACAAATCAACATAACAAGACCAAAATTGGAGCCCCCAGCATAAGTCCTCGGCACCGAGGCTTCATGCCAAGGGCTGCGAGGCTGCTAGGGGGGCACACAATGCAACTTACAAATCAACCTAACAAGACCAGAGCAGGAGCCCCCAGCATAAGTCCTCGGCACCGAGGCTTGATGCCAAGGGCTGCGAGGCTGCTCAAGGGGCACACAATGCAACTTACAAATCAACATAACAAGACCAAAATTGGAGCCCCCAGCATAAGTCCTCGGCACCGAGGCTTCATGCCAAGGGCTGCGAGGCTGCTAGGGGGGCACACAATGCAACTTACAAATCAACCTAACAAGACCAGAGCAGGAGCCCCCAGCATAAGTCCTCGGCACCGAGGCTTGATGCCAAGGGCTGCGAGGCTGCTCAAGGGGCACACAATGCAACTTACAAATCAACATAACAAGACCAAAATTGGAGCCCCCAGCATAAGTCCTCGGCACCGAGGCTTCATGCCAAGGGCTGCGAGGCTGCTAGGGGGGCACACAATGCAACTTACAAATCAACCTAACAAGACCAGAGCAGGAGCCCCCAGCATAAGTCCTCGGCACCGAGGCTTGATGCCAAGGGCTGCGAGGCTGCTGAAGGATCACACAATGCAACTTACAAATCAACAGAAGAAGCCTACTTTTGGAGCCTCCGGCACAAGTCCAGGGCGCCGAGGCAGTATGCCGAGGGCTGCGGGGATGCGAGAAGGGAACACAATACAACTTACAAATCAACAAAAAACCACCAGACTGGGAGCCGCAGCGGGTGTACCCTAAACCGAGGCATTATGCCCTGGGCTACGACGCTGCTTGAAATGGAGTCATATTACGACATGACCTGGTCGGAGTTGAAGCCCAAGCATTAGCTCATACCTGATTGTTTGAGGGTGTTGCGATCATGACGTTGCCTCCTCTGGTCGCGATGAAAGGACCACCGCTGTCGCTGGTACTGCTTCCCGCACCGGATTGAGGCTGCGACATCGAAATTTGTATTCTTTTAGAAAACCCTGGATATTAGGTATCCTCGCGAGACCTAATGCTGTACTAACCAGAAGCTCCAATTACTCGAAATGGATGGCATCAACAAGCTAAAGGAAGACGTATATAATGCAGAACATAATAACATATGAAGTCGTCACCTGAATATGGTTGCTGGGCTTCAGCTTTACTGGTGCTCGCATACTCCGGTCGACTGATTCTTCCTCCATGTCGTCCTCGACTTCGATCTGCTCCAGGAGCTGTAGTAATAACTAAATGCTCAATGAGGTCTGCAGTGCAGGGGAATGGAAGACGAACAGAAGGGACACCAAAATCACAAGGAACGCAGAATACTACGTAGGATGTCGTTGCGAGGCTGCATGCGCCCCCTCTCTCTTAACCTAGACCCGTGCGTCGTATATGCTGCGGTCTGAATCGGCCCCCTACGCTATTGCAAGGAGAACTTGCCTCAGTCGGTGCCGACCCCGATATTACCGCCAACGAACTATTATTAAGGATTCGCTCTTTGCAATTTCTCAGTACGTAAATAATATGAGTAGAACGCAAAAAATGAATTCATACGGCTCAAACATCGTTCAATCTGTCACCATTTTAATCACATGAGTAATAGGCCTTTTCGTCCGCAGGAAACGTCCCTCACTAAACCCTCAAATCCTAAACTACAGCCTACTCGATGACTATGTACTTGACAACTCTGAAGTAACCCATACTCATGAGGACAGTGATTTCTATCGTCAACCAGAGAACGAAGTTGACAAGCGTATGCATGGTTCCCATTGAATTGGAGCATACCTTACTGCGAGGATTCTGGATGGGCGTTCCGTCCTCTTCCACATAGTTCAGAGTTCGCGGTGAAACATCGTCTCGTCCAATCGAAGCGCCAGGCCGTCTAGTTTGTCCTCCGACGGCCTGACTAGAATTCCCTCCCTTCTTCCCCATCGCTGAACGCAAATTGTACGGGGATTCAGTGACCTCCGGAGCCGCTAACCTCCTCTTCCTCCGAAGACGCCTCCGTTTCTGTACAGACCTGGATAACTCTGCCTGCGCCTTCGAAGCAGATCGTGTGATCATCTCTGATTCTAATGGGCCATCCGAAGCATTACGTAATGGCTTGAAAAAATAGCTGACGAGGGATCTATGAACCCCATAATATGTTGATTCTTTAAAATGTCTTAAAGCGTGCCATTATGAGCTAGACCTCGATTTATAGTTCTCACTGACATTTGGGCCCTCCATAAGATATTTGGACGCTAATAGTTGTCTTAATGAATGAGCCGCCGTTGGCTGTACGTGGAATACATGAATTTAGTTACCTGATAATATTCCAATATCTACTCACCAGGACGTAGCATTTGTTCTGCAGCACAAGTTAGTTCACCTTTCATACTGTCACGTATTAACTGCATGTAAACAAGCATGCGAAGACTGCGCCGTCCCTGATTCATTCTTTGCATTAATATAGCCCTCCTAGACACGTGTTTTAACATGAGCCGAGGCTGCGTTCATTGTACTCCTATATAAGAAATGTCACTGGCTCCTCCATTCCCAGACGCATTTCCACACTGAGATTATCTTAGTAGAGGCTTCACTGGAGATGGAGGCAGAACCGCTCATGTCCCCTTCTCGTATATTTCTAGATTCACAGGTAGTGGGAGAGTATGAGGTGTCCTTAGACGATTTTCAGGGTCCCTTTGATCCAGTTCCAGATTGCAGCTTGCCAGACTCCAAGGAGCCACCCACCCAAGTTGCTTCCGTTCATGTCATGATTGTGGACGCCGAGGGCTGTGTCCAATCGGCCACAGCAACCACGGTAGAAGGAGAACGGGCTGTGTGCGACGTTATTAGTGCAGCCCATGCGTACGCCAAAGTTGGAAACATCAAACCGGGGACCTACTCCAGATGTCTTTTAAGAAGCACCCCTCGTCCGAAAGGACGTAAGCTCCAAAGTAGAGGCTGCTGGACTGCAATTAGCACTCATGGGCTTCTTGAAGACAGTATCAAAGACTACGATGCGAGGGAGCCATCCAGAAAACACATTCGTCGAGTTTAACAGAGTAGTGGGATTAAAGACCTTGGAGTACGTGTACCTGAATGTGATCGGAATGGTTCTGCTGTAATGAAAGCGTTTCATTGTAATAAAAAATCTATTAGTACTAAAAGTGGCCGTCATCTTCCACTCATGCCTGTAATATCCCAGCCTATATGACAATGAATATTAGGGCGGGCATGTTCTCTGGACCTGTACTAATCCATGATTAATTAGTTCATATAAGTTTATTCGCTCCAGAAATTATCCTAACTATACGTCTTAATGTTAACCGTCTCCTGATTCATGTACTCTTGTGTGAGTTTAGAAGAATGTCGCAGCGAGAAGGGTACGTAATATTCTGTGATCATCTCCTCCGCCGTGTTTGCTTTTTTCACATCTCGCTCTTCGTGTTCACAGTATGGCTTACCTTCGTGCAGATTCGCATTCTGTTCCGATTACGTTTCCTTTGGGTGTAGATGGGTGTGCTATGATCAGTTCTACCACTCTGAGTCTTCGCTTCCAGTACAGAGAGGAATCACTTCATGTAGAGGAGGAGATATTTGACGACATCAGTGGCGAACTCTCGCATGCAGTGGGTCAGTTATCTACCCAGAAGGAGTTTGGGACGTTTTGGTTGCTTAAACCAGGGAAGTACAGAGTCTACGGAATTACGGAGTCTGTCTTAGGTGCTTCTACTGAATTGCTTACCCCCCGATCGTCCACAACAGTTTGCATCAATTCTGATCCGCCGTTGAGGAAAGTGAAGACCGAGCCAGGACTTCAAACCATCTTTGAGTTGAGTGATTCTGATAGTGAAAACGTACTTGAGGCGACAGTACTCCCTGAGGTGAAGGACACGACATTGCCAACTGCAGATGAGATTCCTGCAATAGTAGTAACCTCCCTGAAGTCATCCGTTCCATGTACCCCTGCAGTCTCCCCTCCGTCTATCCCGGCAGTCTCCCCTTCAAACAGTGTCGTCCAGTGCCTCATGAAGCTTAGCGCTCGTAAAAGGTCAAAGAGTGTTCTGTCTCGCATCAATTTTGATGCAATTAGAATGCAGGAAGTTGAGCACCTTCCTCCTCAGTACAATGGCGATGTCATTTTTGAGTTCCCACCCCTAGGTGCTCACGGCCATCACTCCGGCGCAAAGCAGTTACGGGGAATGGATAGGAAATACGACGGACACCCTTGGACTCGAACAGCGACTTCGAATATTCAGAACGACCTCAAGCTGACATTCCGTTCTTCGTCGTGCCTTGGCCATCTGCGCTGTGACAATGTCAAATGTGAGTATCTTACACGTGATAATAGGACTTCGGTACTGAACGAGACTGAATGGGATGGGAAATCTGAGAAACTGTTTGAAGTTGGATCGAAGCCGCCGCAGAGTTCCACCGTGGTCTGTAAATCTTGCAATACGCCGCCTACCTGCGTTGCACTTTGTCCTGCAAAGATTTACTATGTCACTGCAGGACCTCACATGACGAGAGCGTGCGTTCACTTCGGAACTCACAATCATCCAGTGAAGTCCGGCGAGAACCGTGACTTCGTCGAACACACGGAGAATTTGATCAGGGAGCAGGTGGAGCGCACTCCCTCCGCCACACCCTCCGCAATCGTCCTCGAAACTGCGAAGGAGCTGCTGGGCCCGTTACTTCTGGCCAAGGAAGGTGAACCGCAGAAGATTCTTGAATTGGAGGAGCTCGAACCAATATTCGACCGCTGTAAGCACCTCTCTTCTCCAAACATCCGAAATTGCATTACGTCGTTCAAGAATGTTAGGCGCTTTGGGACTATGGATGGCATCAGGATGCTGCGGGGGTTCAGCAACTGGAAGTTTATCCAGAATAACATGTTCCCGGGGCAAGGCGATGATGCGGCGAAGGTGTATGTCTTCAAGATGTCTGAGGTAGGGCCGGGTTCTGGAGTCGATCTAGTTAAGCGTATGCAGACAGGCGGTGACTTGGAGGATGCGTGGATCATGTTTGACCACGTGAGGCGAGTAAGGGACTGGGTAACGATGGCCTGCCACGTCTACGACCCAACTTACTGTCGGATAATGACAATCGCTGCGTGCGACATGCAGTCGGAGGACACGGCAGCCCAGTCCGTGCTGTGGAAGAATTTGAATGCCATCATGGAGACTCACGGGGTCGCGAGAGTTAACTTTAAGGGCTTCATGGCAGACGGTGCCCAAGCGAATTGGAACGCAGTTCGAATTATCTATGGGAGCGGTAACGCCTCCGAGAGGATGGTTGACAGGGAGAGGACATGCCTATTTCATTGGAGGCAGTCTTTGGAGCAACATACAAACGCAAACATTCGACAGGACCTCCGAGCACAACATATCAAACTCTGCCAACAGTACAAGAATGCGACGACACTGGCCGAAGCTGAAACAAAATTCTTGGCAATCCGAGCATGGTGGATGTCATCCGGCGCTGCAACTGGAAAAGGGCTCTCCAACATGGAGACGTGGCTCTCGTTCTGGCACCATCGCTATCGGCAGTGGGGAGGCTTCATGGAACTGGTAAGCTATCTCTCGGCCTTTCAGGTGTCTATCGCATCTTAGGTAACTTGGTGAAGGTAAAGAATCTGCTCTCTCGTGATGCTCCTTCCGATGCCCTAGCGTCCAGTGCAGCACCCTTTCAGCCCTCGGTGCCGAGTACTCCAGGTGGGAGTACAGAATCTGCTCATTTCTGATCCTCCGAGGCATGACCTACCGCCGAATCCAGCAGCCTTGCAGCCCTTGGCTATTGGCCTCGGTGCCGAGGACTCTTGCTGGGGGTACTGAGTCTGGTCTTTCAAGATGCTCCATGCCTTGACTAAGCGCCCAATGCAGCAGCCTTGCAGCCCTTGGCAATTTGCCTCGGTGCCGAGGACTCTTGCTGGGGGTACTGAGTCTGGTCTTTCATGATGCTCCATGCCTTGTCTAAGCGCCCAATGCAGCAGCCTTGCAGCCCTTGGCATGAAGCCTCGGTGCCGAGGACTCTTGCTGGGGGTACTCAGTCTGGTCTTTCATGTTGCTCCATGCCTTGAGTTAGCGCCCAATGCAGCAGCCTTGCAGCGCTTGGCAATTGGCCTCGGTGACGAGGACTCTTGCTGGTGGCACTGTTTTTGCTTCGCAGTCAGTAATTGGACCGTAAACCCTAACCTAACCCCTAATGTGCGCAGAATCACACTGAGGAAGAGCTGGCGGAAATGCCGTCGTGCAATCTTGCTGAATCAATTCACAACAGGTGGAAGCAGCAGTCTGGAGATCGGGGCAGCGACTTGTACGTTGCAGCTGTCGACGACTTTGTAAGGGCGTTCATGCAATGCGTTGCCTACTTCCAGTTCTTGAAGGGGGAGCGTCCCGGGAAAGGTCCGTCAAAAGAAGAGCTCAGCCTCCGACGTGCACAGAGATCTGCAGCAAGGACAGGGAACCCGAAGGTCCTACATGAAGCGATTATGAACATGCCAGGAGCGGGCGAGTGGTGCACAAGGGACCCGCATCTCGAAGGGGAGGAGGTCTGTGTCTCACTAAAACGAAAACCTGATGTTGCCTTCGGAGATGAACGAGAGTCTCATAGGCCAGACAAGATCACCGTGTCAAGACCTCGTGTGCAGACTAGAGCTGCACGTCTGGAGAGCGACTACCCTCCGACGGTGGTAATAGCAGACTCTCCTACAAGCACTGAAGCGGACGAAGCCGACCTCCACCCTGAGCACTGTCCACCTCCAGTCGAGTACCATCACGTCACTTCAGTTGAAGAGACCGCCTGCAACCCTTCCGAGTGGCACATTGCACGACTTCCTAAGACGTCCGCTAAGGCTTGCTTCGCCCAACACGCTGTGACTAAGAAGAAATGCGTGGCACGAATTGTGCAGCACGGGAAGAGCACGGCTGCGCCGACATACACAGGCCCCATGAAGAACTACCAGAAGGACAGAATAGAGACTCATCAGTTCTTTTTCTGCAATGACGACATTGACAGGTGCGTCAAGGGTAGCAAGCGGAAGTGGGTACTATCGGTGCCAAAGGTACCTGAGGTCTGGCCTGTGAAGATTGGGACGAAGTTGACGAAGAAAGAGATCCTCTCTCTAGAGAATGCCGGCTTCAGACTCCCTCAACTGAAGGAGATGTCACCAAGAAGACTCTTCCAAGACCGGTCCGCGGCAGTGGACCTCTCCGCCTACCCTACGCCGGCATACCCGGATGAGTTCCCTACCCGGCGATCAGGGAAGCTCATCCGACGGAACAAGAAGGCCCCGTCGACCAAGCATAGCAATAATTGTGCCTCTGCCTTATCGTTGAACGCGAAGGTCAGCAAGCTTTGCATGCTGCCTGCCCCAGCCCTGGGATGCATTGTCACATTGGATTCTGGGAAGCCTCCAAAGGTACAACAATACTACCTGACCATTTCGCAGCACCCTGCCTGCACTTGCCCAAACTTCAAGGAGATGGCAATGACGGCACTTGGGAAGCGGGGTCAATGGGCTAATTGTAAGCATTTGTACTACCTTCTCAGTGTAGTTTGCGGTCTTGATTCGGAGTCGGATACATTCATTCATGCAGCTAGTTTTAGCTTCAACGAAGTCAAGCGAGTCCTAGAGAGTGGCCTTTTGAAGCACCTGGAGAAGTAGTGATATCTGATTCGTTATTCACACATGTATCGCCTGAATTCATCTGGATGACGAAGTAGTGAGACTAAAAGGGCCACTACCACAAATTTGCACTTGCACTGTAAACCGTTGTTCCCATTCTTGTGAATCACGCCCTTATTTTTCTTAAGCGCTGTTAAGAACCATTTTGCAAGTCATTTAAAGAACTGTGTAGTTCCTGAAGAGGTCCATGTAAAAGGGTCTGGGAGGAAGTCACATATGTGTGCCTAGGCCCGAACAATCCTTTTCCAGACTCCCTAAACCGAGAGAACTCTTACTGAAGGGGAGGTGTACTACTGACCCGCCTTTGTCATAGGTCCATGAATGGGATAAACTACCACTTGTTCTGTTGTACTTTGCAGAACGTGCATACTTTTGTATGATATGTTGCACATGTATGGTCTAATCTTTTTGTTCGTGCGCAAAGTGAGAATTCATTGTCCTCCAGTTTTCGACGCTTGCTTGGGTTGGAATCATCGGCAGTGGCTGTTGGCTGACGTTCATCCCCTACCTCCGTGGCTCACGACACACTGAAGAGAAATTCAGCGCTACAGTGTTACCTCACGGCCTGTCCTTATAAAAAGACCCGGCTGACCAGTCTCTATAACAGGAATCCACGAGTGGAGGCCACTAACGCACCCGAAAACCGTAATACAATAATTTCCACGGCCATAGATCAGGCCAAGTATTAATTTTGCTGAGACTGTCCACGGTAATAGGTCCCATTACGAACTAAATTTAGAAATTTCAAAACCCAAAAAATTGTTAATCCATAAAATACCATAACCATATCGCTCTAAATTCCCAAATACATCAAAATATCCGCAAAGTTACCGCTCACCGCTCTCCGCTCACCGCTCAAGGCTCGCACTTTAGTGACGTCCGATTCCTACGCGGCCATGGCAAGAGTGAGTGAGCAGACCGTACCGTCGGAACCTAAAACGTATCAAGAAGCGCTACAGTCACAGGAGTCAGAGCACTGGCGCCTTGCTATGCAGCGAGAATACACATCGCTCATTACGAATGAGACTTGGACACTTACAGACCTGCCTTCGGGACGACGTGCGGTGCAAAATAAGTGGGTCTTTAAGATCAAAACAGCAACTGACGGGTCTGTAAGCAGGTACAAAGCCCGTCTTGTTGCAAAAGGGTTCTCGCAGCGTGAAGGGATAGATTACTCCGAGACTTTCTCTCCGGTGGTAAAATTTGACTCTATCAGGACTATTCTCTCGATCGCAGCAGTAGAGGATATGCACATAGTTCAATTCGACGTGGAGACAGCGTTCTTGCATGGGGCAATTGAAGAAGATATATTCATGGCTCAGCCCATTGGGTTCGTTGACAGCAATCACCCGGCCAAGGTTTGCAAGCTTCAGAAAGCGCTTTATGGGTTAAAGCAGGCCTCGCGGGTCTGGAACAAGAGGTTCCACGACTTTCTGATTCAGCACAGTCTGGTGCCAAGCCAAGCCGACTCATGTGTCTACGTTGGATCAGGTGCTACTAAGCTGTTCCTAACTCTGTTTGTTGATGATGGGATAATATGTTGCTCTGACTTTGAACGAATTGACACTGTCATCACCTCCATGAAGGGCATCTTCAACATTACAACCGGGGACCCGGAGATATACGTGGGTCTCAGCATCACAAGGAACAGGAGTGAAAGGTTGTTACAGATTGATCAGCGGCGGTATATACAACGGAAGCTGGAGGAATATGCCTTCAACCACTGTGCCCCCCTCTCTGTACCGGCAGATCCCCATGCTCCGACAGCATTCACCACCGCCCAAGACGAAAGCACAGATCCTAGCTTTCCATATGCAGAAGTAGTTGGAAGCCTTCACTTCGCCAGCCAGGGTAGTCGGATTGACATAACCTATGCAACAGGGCATGCATCGAAGTTCACAAAAGATCCCAGACAGAGTCACATTTCTGGAGTCAAGCGCATATTAAAGTACCTGAGAGGAGCCCCAGACCTATGCATCACTTACTCAGCTAGCAGCCAGCCCAACGTCCTTCACGGCTACTACGATGCAGACTATGCGGGAGACATGGATGATAGGAAATCCAGGTCCGGGTTTGTTCTAACTTTGAACGGGGGGCCTATTTCTTGGGGTAGTAGGAAGCAAGGTTGCACAGCCGCATCAACCACCGAAGCGGAATACGTCGCTGCTCACCTGGCTTCACAGGAAATAGCATGGATGCGGCAACTTCTCCTCGATCTTGGATATCCGCAGGAGGCACCGACAGTGCTTCGAAGCGACAACCAGGCGGCAATCAGACTCGTAAGAAACCCCGAATTCCATAAACGCACGAAGTATGTTGACATAAAATATCATGTCATCAGGGATCACTTCCAGCAGAAGCGCATCACGGTTGCCTATGTGCCAACTGCGGACAATATTGCCGACCTTCTTACCAAACCTTTGCCGAGAGATAAATTTCAGCGTCTCACAGGCTTACTCGGCCTTACCACCATCCCATGCGACACCGTTACAGATTGTGGCACCGGTTGAGCTACATCGATTGAAGGTTAGCCTATTGTGAGTGGGAGTATTGTAGTAAATACACAATAGGCTAACCATTCCGCAGCGATACGTAGATTCTACCTGTAGTCTCCCACGTAGAGCTAGCTGGCCATGGCTGTTCCCACCAGCATTCAAAATTCCACCTAGAATCATCATCATGAGATTCCCGCCTTGTTAGAGCTGTGACCCTACTTGTACTAGCATCCCCTGCCTGTAGCTCTCTCTGTGATCTGTGAGCACCTTCGCCGTATGGTGTTCAAGATTCGTCGTTGTTGTCAGTGGGAGCAAGCTTAGTCGTTGTTCACAAAGCCTTGTACTCTGAGTGATACTGTTTTAAATTAAGCTCTGGGAATTCTCTGATTGCACTTGTGTACTGAGAGTTTGTGTACCGGTTCTTGTCAGTGTATTAAATTCTTTTCTTTAGTCTCCTTGTCCAAGATTTGTGGTTAACAAGAGTTATACGAAGTCCTTGTCTATTTTAGTTACCTTCAATACGTTAGATCTTTAGAAGACTCCCGCAAACTCGGGCAGGCATGGTGGCATTGAGCTGTGACTGAAACTTGTTGCTGTAACGATGAAGAGCGATTTGGACCAGTGAAGTTGGATAGCTACCGATGCGTACGTGATGTGAATTGTCGACGTACGTCTGTTCGAGTACTTTCAAGCAGCAGATCATATCGAGAAGATTTCCAAGTGGAATTGTTGTTCATGATCCATTGGGCTAATTGTTTTCGAAGAAGTGAGGCCAACTTGAAGCTGCACCCTTGAGGCCAATTTGGAAAAGTAATCGTGACTAGTGTCTAGTGACCTTCCATTCTTGTGGAGTTAGCATACCAGACCTTCATCCTTAATTGTGTACGGTTACATCACGATTAGTTGGCACTCGATGGTGTAACATGACTCAGCGTTAAGTGCTTGAGATGAGGCTCAGCTGTAAACTTGTTTGGCTCAGTCCAATGAAAGGAAGCGGTTTCCTACTCATGTCATCGACATGTAACCTGCGGAGGCTTTTAAATTAGATTATAGAGCGAAACACGGACTTGGTCATCGCTGATCGACTAGAACTTGTTATACTTTGAAGTTCTGGATGTTGATTCGTGAAACGAAGGACGTCGAGCCTGTAATTTTCTGGGAGTGTTACTTTATGTGAGGGCCTGGTTCGTAGATACGATGTGGAAATGTGGCCAGGGCACAGGGTATGGCCAAACTTTAATTCTGGTTAGTTGTGTCAAGAAGCCATCTAGGTGCATAGTAATTACAAATGATGTTAATCAAAATCGGGGAATAAAGCATATGTTCTTAGTATGATCAAATTGGAAGTAGCAGAATGTCTGCGTATCCCTACTTCTGCGACATAGGGGGATAGTGTTTGAGGGTTGCGTAATGTTGTGTTCAAAGTTGTTTCAACTCATTTTCAACTCATCCATCAGTATATTCCGTTTACAGGTACATTATATGTAAACATGTGCTCAAACAAAATGAGTCCAATTTGAAGATCATCCACGGGCCCTTGACAAAGGAATTTTGTATTGTGCTCAAGAATAATGAAGAAATCTAGCTAAATCTCTAAAGTCCTAATTGAACATAAGCAACTCAGGCGTTTGGGAACACATTTTAACACACTCTTTAACTAGCAGCTCCCTTCTTTCAACTACAGCTAATTCCAACTCTTTTATGATCGATGTGTCCATTGAGAAAGACTTCAGAGGTCGAAAACTCCAACTACGGTATCATCGGAGAGGCTTCAGAGAACTTGTCCTGAATTTGTGCAACTCTCTTCATTTCTAAGCCCATGCTTGGGATAGGCAAATCTCCTTCAGAAGGAAGGTCCTCAATGCTGTCATCCTCAGAGGTATAAAAGTCCTCAGCGGATTCATCAATGATATTTCGAAACTTTGAATCATCTCGACTGTGAACACCAAATTTTATACGCTCCAACTCTTGGAAATCCTCCAAAGCACGAGCCAGGTCAGCTTGACGATCGAGGGATGGATACTGGCCTGTATCTGGAACTTGCTCCTTCTCTTCAACCTCGTCCAAGCCTGGTGCAAGCAGGATTAATCAGCACTAATATTTTTTCTGATTAGACAGGAAATCATCAAAAGAAATCAGTGTGAATAGTATCCCAAGCTCCAGGGTTATCCAACATGTAGTACAAAACCATTAGTCATCAGAGCCTGGGCCCTCTCTGCTCAGAAATTGAGGGAACTCAGAATTAAGGACACTCAAGCAAACCTGAAGCTAGTATCGGAGCTTGCTGAGTAACTGCCTTTGCGTAATCATGCTCATACACTTCCACCTTGATGATACTATCTGGGAGTGCTAGTGCATCCGTAGGCCATTTGAGACCATTCACGATGTCAAATACAGAATATAATGAGTCTGCCATAATTGAAGCTCAAGGAACCCCAGCAGCTTTTGATTTCGTTTTCGGTGTTAATTAGGTACAGACAACCTTCTAGTGTCCCCGTAAATTACCAGATCTTACGATGTCTTTTACAGAATTACAGAGGATACTACTCTTTCGGACACGAAGTGGAATGCTGACACGATCACGAGGCACTGCTAATTCTAGGAGTTTTCAGGACTGTTTTTCACATCTAGGTCAGCGATGACTTTTTGGCTACGACACAACTCGTTTTACATAGGAAAGTTGAGACTTTATCAAAACCAGGAGTTGATTTCTACATGTGTTTAAGTACCTGCAAAATAGCACGTCTCAAGTATTTAAGAACGAAAAGAGAGAACACAGCGAACTGAAAAGTAGCAATTTGGAATGCTCGAATCCGGGATTCTAGAGTAGCGCCTTAATCCAGCCCAAGTCTAGAAAACTTGGTGCAATGGGCTGAGAGTGAAAGACCTGAACTAAATCAAGGAAAACACCCTAAAGCTGAGGTCAAGACTTCGAAATGTGGGACGTACGACTACGAATCGCACTAAGAAGTGTCAGTATATGAACTGATGAGGCAGCTCAGGCCAGAATAATGGCCACCTTATGGGAAGCAGAGCCAGGGAGATGAGTGACGAGGGCCAAACCTCGGAAGGCTGGGGAAGCAGGCTGACGAGGTTATATAGTATGATCTGTACAGACAAATCACCAATTTCTTTCGTTGTGAATCTGGCCGGCATGCATTACAGTAACATTTGTGGTCTCCCATACCCAATAACGACAGGTGACCGACCAAAGATTTATAACTATCTTGTTGCCGAGATTCAGGTAGATTGTTGCCGAGAATGAGGTCTGGATCGTGGGGAGCCTCGCATTGATTCAGAACCGGATGAGGTCGGGCTTGACCACGACAACTCTCCTAAATGTTCTCGATGTTGGCACCGATTACTAGCAACACTGTGACTCTGCACTGCCAAATTCACATACTGTCCGATGTAGTCCAGTGAGCATGGAGAAGGTAAAAGGGTTTAGAGAATCCTAAAAAAATTGAAATAAGAGCAGGAGCAACACGTGAAGGGAGCACAATATCATTTATCTCGGAGCAACGAATCCAAAAGGATACGAAAGCGGTTTTTAGCTACCCAATCCTCAGTTCAACAAGGCTTACCAATTTTTTCTCCGGGGAAAAAAGATCTTGTGCTCCCTGTGATCAGTGCTTGTTCATGCAAGATACCAAACGTGGTCGCAAATTTTCACGTCGACAAGGACAGAACTTATCAGAATATGCGGAAAGTTGCACGGGGGATCTAGATCAAGCTGGACTTAAATTCTTCATGTCGGAGCTTCAGCCCTCTTGGTGATAGTGGTACATGGTCAGTATATGGTAGTCAGTGATTCGCACATTTCATTTGGCGCCGTGAACTCTACAGTGCGCCACTTGCAGATTGTAGAAGATTCGGAGGACTGTTCAAGGGAAAGCGTGCATATTGGTACTGGCACTTCCTCCCTTGTAGGAAGAATTTTTGGAAGCCGTCTTCAAAACATTCTGAAAGCCTCCAACATCAGTGATTCATGAAATAGGCGGAATTAGACTACACCTACATTGGTGATTCTACACATAGGCCAGTTCAAAACTCAATCATCTTGCCTTTACATATTGAATCATTCATGATCCGGGAATAATCCCAAGGTAGTTGGAGGTTCTCTAACTGGCCCAGGAAGAGTCGATATCAGGTTCAACATTAAAAATGAAATGACCCAAGTTGATTCCCTATCAGATACTTTGTAACTTGATATATTATTTGGGCAACGCCTGAGGATTACTACAGCTACCATATTATACAGAATTATTAGTGAGAAGATCATTACTGCATGGACTGTTTGATCAAAGCTTCACCCGCTTCACCTCTTCTGGTTGCCATTCGAAGTTAGCTGCTGTGTCACTGGAGTTGGCATTTTTGCTCACGAATTGTGACCAAACAATGAAGTCTAAGTCTCAGGTTTTTAGTGGTGGCAGCTGCTAAACAGACAGCTATAGTAAATTATGGGTTCGACTAAATCATGGAGTACTGTTTTAGCTTGCTGAGTTGATAAGAGATCCAGCGATATTGTTCTATTGACGATCTACAAGGTTGTTTATCCTCTAGGAACATTGCCTGTGCCTGGGCTAATTCGTGGGCTTCCGCCAACAAGCTCCAATTTATAACAGCTCACCATAGTCTGAGCAAGGAGTTATATGATAGGGGACTTCCTCCAAATGACTTTAAAGAGTTATTGTTCTTTAGGCCTTGGTTGCTGTAATGTGCAATTTAAGCACCAAATAATGGTACCTGCTTGGACCCAAGTGTACGAATCAGGTTTCAGGTGATCATCCAATTGACTTAGTATATGAGGAGTACAAGTGGTACTTAACCGGAAAATCTATCCTCCTCATACCTATGACTAAAAGGTGGATATAAGGTTTAAAACATCTCCGTAGATTTACGACAATGAAAAAGGTGTAACTATTCATACTCATTCAGCTAATTTCCCCCACTTTGCTTACAGAAATTTATCTACAAACGCACAATCTCCTACACAAGACCAGCCAATTTTCCAGCTGGAATTACTCTCTGCTAGACATTCCAAAGCTCATCAGTGTCCTGCACGTTGAGAAGCTTCAGTGAGTAAATCTTCTCCGAATTCCAGTGCTGCAGATTTGAGCACTTGAGTGTCCACCAGATTTTCAGTTCCTGGAATTCCCCATGCCAGGTGCTCGTACACTTTCATCTCTACAGTGGCCAAGTAAGATTCTCGGAATGCTGGTTTCCACTCCCGTTTAGTTACTGGTGCCAACACAGGATCTGAAAATGTGTCGTAAGGAGCATAAGCCTTCAACTGCATTTCAACAGTTCAGGTAAACATTATTAAACATCCACATGAAAACTTACACGGTGGCGAATAGAGGACATGAAGTAACACCTCACCAATTCCGACTTCCCCACCAATTTCAACAAGGAATACCAAGAGTGCTGCAACACGGGAGACAAAAAAGTTGAAGAAGAACGTCCATCTAAACGGAAAAGATGACCAGAATAACAATTGGCACCCCGCTGGCAGCATCAAGCAAGTTTTGTTACTTCACGTTAAGGTTAAAACCAGATGTCTACCTCAACAGTATGAGAAGGCCCGACAGCTGTGATGGAAAAACAACTCGCAAGCGGTGAGAAGTTTATGTCCTTGAAAACAATGCCCAGATCATTAGTTCGAAAATCCAGCTGCAACTTTGGAGACCGATAGCCTAACACAAAAATGTAGGGAGAGCTCAATTTCTCAATTGAAGTGTTGAAATAAGCTCCTGCACAACAAACCTGCAAGTTGGATCCCCATTTCGTAAGTTAACTGGAAAGAAAACAAAGGATCGATATCTTCATATTTGGAACAGAAACTATGCAGAATCTTCCACAGCGTGTAGAGACAATACCTGCGACGTATTGTCAGAGGAAAAAGCTTGAAGCCAGACATGGCCGGCAGGAAAGCTGAGACCCCAATTCTTTTCGACATGCCCGATTGCAGAACCTTCACTAAAAATCGTCTTCTCTGGATTTGAGAAAGAATAGTCTACAGTCGACCCTAAACTGTAGACATACCAATGACAAGGAATTATGGACACATACCGTGCCCAACCTTCAGGACCATTTTCAGAGTTGTGAGAATCCCACAACACCTGCACAGACAGGGTATGAAAGGTCAGAACATGTACAACCTGGTATGATGCGTTGCAATTGCATAAAACTACGGAAATTCAAACAGATAAGGAACCTTAAGTGAACCCAATCCATTACCCTGGTCCTATAGTTTGAATGAGAACCCGTCCCTGAATTGAATCTATTCAATTGAGCCATGTTGAATAACAAACACTGACCTCTTTAGTCAAGTGAGCTCTGAAGTGATAACCTTCAACGGTAAAATCAAACTCAGTGACGTGAGGGGTGACAACAATGCTTCCTATGCCATTGGCTTCCCATCGAAACCCTTCAGGCTCTACATTGCGCTCTCCACATTCTTGGGCATTTCTGTTTCTCGTGAACCTGGCATGCTGTATTATCGTCACAAGTGATGTCAATTTACTGTATACGGTAAATAAGTTCTTAATCTTGATACACCTTACAGTTAGGTCATCATTCTGACTTATCTCCAATTCACGAATTTGCGGATTAATTTTCCCTGGAAGTGGTCTTCTTTGGTTAAATGCACCTAATCCGCTCAAGTTAGGGAATTTGTCCGAATGGATGGAAAATCCAGGCACTTAGAGGATTCTTGAGGCATAGATCTCGGAGCATCAGAATTAGGACTTAGGGTTGCACTTCTGAGTCCAGTACCGAAGTCGGGTGTTCTCTCCGAAACATCAAGTGGAAAATCCTCTTCAGGAGTTATTGGCGGATCGCGCATTCGACAGCCGCCCTGGGGCCCGAGTTCCCTCTTGTTGAGCCTCAGCTGGAGCAGGTTGATAATTCAAGTGTGGGCGTGGCGAGGCCTGTTTGATTGCCATCTGCGAGACTCCCTCCAAGCGCAGCTAACAATATCATGCGGCGGTAACAGTTAAAGGCCGACACAACGTTGCTTTCAAGCTGCGGGGCATGGTTTGAAGAGCACGTTGTGTTATTCAATGTAACATCTTGCAGATCTTTGTTGATCGTGCAAGAAATCTATTCGTGCAGTGGCGGCGGGGTTTTGATTCCCTCGCGATTGACGTGGTTCTAAGTTCTTATGATTTCTTCTACGCATCATGTTATTTTCTATGTCACTTGCGCTCAATTCTCCGCTTCGAAATGAGAACTTCTGTGTACTAGCTTCTTTGTTTTCCTGTCCGAGTTCCTCCCTCTTCTGATAATTTCGAGTCACCACTTAATAGAATGGAGCTTAAATCGAATACTCTTTCTGAGAGGCCAATTTGCTGTTGGTGCAAGCATGTGACAAACCCGGTTTTCATCGTGCAGCATGGTACCGAATCAGGTATCAATGCCAAGTTTGCTTCGCAGACGTTTGGCAGAATCGATCTTGGAGATTTGTGATAGTATCACGTATTACGTATTTCTTTTTCTGGGCACTGGATTGATGCAAGATTTTGAAACTTTTGTAACTAGGGCCGGTGCATAGGTCCGACAGCAAAGGTCACACCATACATTGGTGCCTAAAACAAGATCAAATCTATAGACGTGCATACGGCATATAACATCCTCCACAATCACCATCTGTAACTTGCCCGTCTCCAACCCCACAACCAGCAGAGGAATTCAAATGTCCAATTAGATGGCAATATCCAAGGTTAAATGTCTCCTACGCCCTAAAATGTCCCTCCCATGTCCCAGTCATGTCCCCTATCGAAGGCTCTCGGGCCTGACAAGATGTATAATACCTTGGTGCTGTCAATCAAAACACCAATACTGTTCCTCTGGTTCTTCACCAACATCAACGTCAACTAGAATACTACGATCTGCTGTACCCATCATCAGCTCCATGACATGCAGAAAACAATCATCAGGCGATAGATCAGGTCGCCATAATTCACAAGCACTAGAAAGCTTCGGGTATTTTTCAAAGTATGTTGTCGTCGTCCGTTTCAGGGCAGAGGGATCTCGATCTTGGCTTTGCGTTCGGTGTTCATCTTGGAACTCTGCGATGCTTTTGAGCGCGACACTAAATATAAAGTGTTGAATAGGCCGCAGCACAACGACAGCCACGTTGGAAAGACACTTGACGTACTTCGTGCCAGCCTCCTCGTGTGTAATGCAACCTATCATCCCATGCGATCCATCACCCAAACGGGGCTCTTCTTTCGCAACATCCAAGTTAACATCCCCGATGCAATATTGAGAACTGATTTGTGACTGTTGCACCGCGCGATCATGCAGAGGATAAACGAGAAAGATTGCCATATTCTGCGGGCCGTTGGGTGGCACGTATGCAGACTTTGCGTGCCAAGGCTTTTGAGAATAGAGCTTGAACCAATTTCCGGCACAGCAGAAGTAGAATACTTCACAAGTCCCGTCCCAGGTGACATTGCAAATGTAAGCAGGAAACTGAGCCCGCAATCCATGTTCCGTACGTGTCGCAAGCTTAATTCCAATGCGACCGGCCAGAAGTAGTAGGATTGAGGGTGTCGTCAAACCAACCATTAGGCGCCCATCTGCGCTTTGCATCAGGGATCTCATCCAGTGGTTTCCAGGCACGGAGCCCAGAAAAGTTGATGGAGCCCATCGATATCCACGCTCCTCAAGTTTATGCTGGCTTTGTGAGAAGATAAGACCAGCAGGCACAATCTGCATCTGACTCCAGAATGTTCTCATTCTCAAGTCGGTCGATGCCTTCACCGAAGTGATTGTTGCCATATCTAGATCGGCCAAACAGAACAGGCAAAGAGCTTCGTCAGCAGGAACACTGACAGATCGGAATTGCAAGGCATCACGCAAGAACCATATTAAGCACTGCTCTTTTATATTGTCAAAGCTGCCTTGATCAGATAGACGAGTAGCGCTCCATCTCACCCTAAACCGAATAAGCAGTTCAAGGTAAAAAATGCCCTTCAAAAGTCCCAGAATCTCATATCCCTCCACAAGCGCCTTGAGTTCGATAGCCTTGTCTCTGAACTGGAACCAAACTCGCTTGGCCAATTGGCCTTCCTGCAATGTCCACATTCGACCATTCCAGTTGCCACAAGTCAGCCTAGCAAAAATATCCAGCACATCACAATCCTTGGAGTCAACTGTACGGAGATACTCATCCAGAACAAGGACATGCTTGGCGTTCGTGTAAGGGTAGCGGAGATAATTCAGAGCCAGTTCTTGCAGGTCGCTCGGCTCTACAGGAACGCAGACAGTGTCAATCCAAAATGGAACAAGCTCACTCTGCTGCGAACCCTTTGGCAGCTCGCTAACTAGCCTGGATATCTCGTGCAGTCGACAAGCAGGAAGAGCGTTGGTTCTTACATTGCCAAGCCCATCAGCCCACACATGTGAGATTGCAACAAAATCAACGTTCCCATCGTCCTCGATGAGAAAGATATTTGGGTGTGCAGGGTCCCCATCGGAAGCTATCTGGATAAGTGGCACTCTACCCTTACGCAGAGTTTCACCAATCCTTTCGACATCAAGGGTTAATTCCGGACATTCACAAGAATCGGTTCTATGAACGACATGATAGGTGCTAGGTTCAATTTTCAGAGCTAGGCAAGAGTCAACAGTACAGGAGGAATGATCTTTGTCTTTCATAGGGGCTGGTAATTGGCAACAATAATATAGTTGACAGAGCGGCGGAGCGCTCTCATATAGTCTTGCGATGCTGCTGGGACACCAGCCTGAGGATTTAAAGCGCTTGGTGATCCATCCAGGGAAAACGTTACCCCATCTTAAAAAACTTGCTTCCTTCTTCATTTTATCCATGAAAGGTTTACTACAATATATTAATACTTTCATGAAGATATCAAGGGACTCCCCTAACACTGCAGCTGCCAGTAGTGTTGTGGAATCTGCGATCTCAGACACAGTACTCAAACCCGCGAGTTTGGCGAAGAGACTTAAAAGGTGAGAGTGAGCACGATCGCAGAGAGATTGCACAGATTCAAGGACCCCCTGACTCTGAACAAACCAGACTTTCACTGCCACCTCCAGGAACTTGCCACTGTATAGAAACCTGTTGCCACCCTCGTCCTTATCAATAAAGTCTAATAGATTTACATGTTCTCCAAAAACCTCGCAGAGAGTGCCAAAGTAAAGCCAGGTCTGCAGAAAACCCTCAGTCTCTTCAACAGAAGGGGTCACCCCGCCATGTGATAAGGCATCGTCTATCGAATCTTCGTAAAGTTTGACCTCCCACTTCTGACGAGCAGGGAAAGATGAGAAGGGACCTTTGTCATAATTTCCTGTAGATATGCAAGGAATCTTCAAGTGCCCTGATGCAGACCAAGGTAATGGGTAATGATCCATTTCTCGAATCCAGAGTAAGACAAATCGATTGATCTGAACACTACAAAAACCAGTGTTTTAGCACTTCTAGCTTCCGCTGTCCGAGGACAAGTTCAATAGCATAACAATTATGGCATAGCATAAAAATTTGAGAGGAAGAAAACCTGCGAAAACTCATTGAAAAAATTTGAAACTATCAACAGCATGGCCTTTCACTTCATGAGCACGACTACAACATCACCTTTAAGACTTCAACTCTCAAATGCAACATAAAGTTTTAACTCACATATTCGGCGTTGAGGGTTCAAGGCTAACAGCACGGCAGTAAGTCGGAGAAGCAAACCCGCTAATTGAACGCACATCCAAGTCAGCATCACCTTTCCACCGCAGTAACTGCACAAGCCAAATCAGTTTGATGGGCACCACAAGACTTCTATCCACAGATGATTCACTAAAATCTCCAACACCTGAAGCCGATCTAATAGTCTGCCTCCAAGTCAGAGGTGCTGCGAAAATAGAGAAGCCTGTACAAATTTGAGTAAAACCTTACTGGAGAAGCACCCACTTCACCCAGCAGTGAGAGAATCCAGCATCCCACCTCGACAATGGATCTGGCAGTATTAGTTGTACCTCAAAGCAAAGGGTGAAAGGCTTGGAAGTCGGTGGTATCCGCAAGTAAGAGCGTCCCCGCGTGTCCCAGAGAGCGACCAGCAGAGTCTCCGCGTCTGCAACTTACACGGCGTTCAAAAGGACAGAAGAACGCGTCTCATTCATCACCCTCCACCGTATGACGTCAGCTCGCTGCCCAGCAAACTAAAGGAATTTTGTGTCGGACCGCTCTAAGGTAGAGGGACCAGTAGTCGCCCAAATTTCAGATGTGCAGAGTTGGGGTGTAAAATTTATTCATTTTATAAATTTTGAGCACTCCACATAGGTGGTAGAAGAGCAACGATGAAAAAAAACAAAATTTTCCCCATGCTTATGATTTCCTACAAATTTTGAAAAAAAATCTTATAGACTGACCAGTCATCAATCATAAAGTACGTGGTATCTCCACAGGTTGGAATTCTAAATCTGCATTGTTGAAGGTTTAAAACAGCCTACACAAACCCCCTGACGGGCGGAAGCATGGTAAAGTGGAAGAATGTAATCTTGTGAGCAGCGAGCAGCGAGCAGCGAGCATAGAACTGTTCATCGGGCAATTTTTGAAATTTTTTGAAATTTTTTGAAAATTTTGAAATTAATCAATAGAAGTGCCTATTACCAAGGAATCTTAATGGAATCTATAGGGAATCTTTACGGAAAAATCATTGTATACGGTGTGTTTAGATAATTTGTTATAAGGGTTTCTTCAAATTTTTGAGAGAGTGTTTATGGTTGGAAGAAACATATTGGTATATGTATTCGGTAAATAACATCCTTTATAAATATAATGAAAAATTTATAAAAACTAAGTGGATAAATTATAATGTTGAAATATCCGTGTCAAAGATAGAAGCTACTTCTCCAAGAAGCAGTCATAATCAGTAGGGTGCGGCAGCAACTATACAAGCTTAGGAAGCATCAGCAACTAGTACTAAGGATCCTCGGAAAACATAAGAGGCTACAGACTCACCAAAAGGAAAATGTATAAACACTTTCTTTGTCTTCAATGCTTAATTGCTGTAATCTCTTGTCTCCAAACATTACCTATTAGAATAAAAATGCATTAGAAAGAGAAAAATAACCAACTTTAGACAAGAAGCCAACAACTTCAATACAAAATAATAGTGCTCGAGGGAAAGAAAGAGAAAATTTAGCAAAGATGCTGCGATAGTTACTTAAGTACTAGTTTTCGGTAAAACAATATTAACATATTGCAGCAACTAACCCCAACCGTAACTAAACATAGAGAGGTAGCAACAAATTAGCGACTACTTAGCAAACTATTGGAAGTACACACAACTGAAAGGTAAAAACTGACAACATTGAAAAATCAGCAATATACCAACAATAGTGACTAACTTCAGTAGATGCACTCCTTCTTATAAGTAGATGCGACTAACATAAGATACTAAGCAAGTACTGAAAAGAGAAAACGAAAGCAACACACAAAAAAGAAAGTAACAAACTAACATGGACAAAGCAAGTTGTAGTTTAACCCTTTAATGCCTAAGGCGGTCTCAGCACAATGGTTCGGCAAAAAACACATCAGTTGAGCTATATCCCTCTTAGTAGTCAATGTCATTTAAAAAAGAGAATCTGCCTTCTCCAACCGTACGGATGTGAAGGGGATGATGTCACGATGTCGTCATCCTTAGATGAAATTCATACAACCGTGGATGAAGGGTCATTATAATAGAAATATGCCACATAAAGTATGCAAATTCACTAAATTTTAGTGCATTGGACAGATTAACTACCTGCCCCTATTCGATGTAAAGAACTCATATCCAAATTCCACGTCATTCAGACACAGGCATCAATAAACATACTTTTGCAACCAGAATTGGTGCCGTAGGCATTAAAGGGTTAAGAGCGAGTGGGGAGTAAGATGCGCTCCCTCTTATACTGGCTCTCGGACCCAAGAGCCAGCATAGAGGGAAAAGAAGGCGGCGCGAACAAGGTTTAGGGCAGAGAGTGGAGAGATGACGACGTGTCTTGGATTCGAGACATGTCCGTCATTGTTTGGGTTTCATGAGAGAGAGAGAGAGAGAGAGAGAGAGAGAGAGAGAGAGAGAGAGAGAGAGAGAGAGAGAGAGAGAGAGAGAGAGAGAGAGAGAGAGAGAGAGAGAGAGAGAGAGAGAGAGAGAGAGAGAGAGAGAGAGAGAGAGAGAGAGAGAGAGAGATTAACGCCAAGATGCCTTCAATCTCTAAAGCGCCCTTGAGACCTTTCTGCTTGACAAGCTGAGCATGCCTCATATTGATTAACTTGTCCTCTGCGGCCTTGGCCTTAGCTAGGTCCTTCTCCTTGTCCTTTTGAATTTTGTCCAACCACTTGGCCTATCATTTTGCCTCTTTGCAGTAGCCTTGCCTCTTTCTTTCTCAGTCATATTCTCCTCTACAGTGGGATTTTGTGTATCCAGACCTTGAGCCTCCAACTCTTCCATCTCTTTGTTACACTTTGCTTTCAAAGTGCGCTCCAAGTCTGGACACGGCTCGCCCAGTTTAAGCTTGAGATACCATGGACATTCTAGGAGCTAAGGCGGAGAGAATTATTTCCTGTGGGTGTCGTTGAAGATGCAGCCGGCGCTGGCTCTGTCCAGCCACTTTGAGAACCTCATGGGAAGGTTGTCAATTACAATGGCACCTTTCTTCACGAGCTCTGCGTAAAAGTACCTCACAATCATCTAGCTAATGGCCTTCTTGAAGTCTGCTTGCTCGTTGAAAGGCTTTGATTTTGTAAACTTTCCATACCTTCCAAGGAACTCATGGAATCCCTTCTTCCAAATCCTGACAGATCCGCTCAGTAGGAAGCTCTCAATGTCTACAATATTGCATCTAGGTGTTGTGGTTGGGATCTCAATCTCCTCATCTTTGAGAAGTTTGGCATACTAAATCCCAGTTTTTTCTTCCACTTGCAAGAACAAAAGTACAACATTGTCAATTCTTATAAAGCATTGCAACTATATAGTGCACTACAGCCAGCTTTATTCTTGGCAAAGAAATAATATCAACAAATTGAGTACAATATATGGCTCTTAAAAATGTACCTCGGATCTAAGGTATATTCATTGATGAAGAAAGGCTAGTAAGAAAATAATTAGAAAGATAGTAATCTTACCCCGGCCAAGTAAGCTGCGATTTCCACCAATGGACAAAGGGCGTTTGTTGAGCAAGGACTCTTAGGAACGTTGTATGCCTCACGTGAATCCTTGCTCATATTCCAATACTTGAGCACTCTCTGCTTGTATTTTCCTGGCACCCTGGCAATGACAAGGAGCTGGAGCTTTTCAGGAATCAATTTTGTATCCAAATAAAATAAACATAATGGATAAGCATTGGCGCCAAGCAAGAACTCTGCGAAAACAAATATTGCTGCCTAGATTATCAAGGCATTAAAACCAATGATTCTTTTTTTAAGGTAGCAAAAAATTGAGCTTGCAGAGTGCTCACAAACCTGTATCATGCATCCAAAAGACTCCCTCCCTCAAGTCAAAATCAGCGATTTTTTTTTTTAAAACCATTTTAGCAAAATGTAGATTTAAAATGTAAAATGTAAAAAACAAATTGGTAATACACCATTCGAACAGTTGAGAAATCTCATCCCTGAACGCGATTTCGAGAACAGTCTGACATAGTCAAACCGTGTCACCAAGAATAAGAAGTGGTACCATCTCACACAGGATGCATTTTGCAACTTCTTGTATGAGGTATTACATCATCAATTCTCCAAGTCTTGAAAACCATTGGACTAGAATTGCATTACACTACCCAGAGGAGTAGTGATACTATTTGATATGCAGAGAGATTTTCAGTGCACATGAGGCAGCAATGAAGATATATGACGACTCCTTAATAAGGAATGGCGAAAGACAGAAGCAAGACAACAACATTCTCACTGAACGTGCTCAAGCAGCGATTAAGGCTTGCAAGACATCTCCGCATACAGAGATAGAGCGCTTGCTGGTCAGCGAAGCTATCTTGTGAGCAGCGAGCGGGAGCAGAGAGCAGTGGAGCCGTTTTTGACGTTTTTTTTTTTTTTTTTTTTGAAAAACGCTCCGTTTTTTGACCTAATTTTGAAAAAAATTGGAATTTTTGACGAATTTGGACATAAATTACTAAAATTAGTAAAGGACCTATCACCGTGGAATTCCATGGAATCGAGGATATTTTTGTCGACAAAGTTAAATATAGAATTAAAAAAAAATCATCGAATATACACTGAATTTACTGAAATGCGGATCAGTTTACAATGATTTTTTCCCAGATTTTTACGACATTGCCTGAATTAATTTAATACCGAATTTGAAAAAAAAAAAAAAATTGGATGCGCAGGAGGTGGCTCTCGGATCCGAGAGTCCCCTTGGCTTTGCCACAAAGAGACCCTCGGATCCGAAAGTCACCTCCTCTATATCCAATCTGTATTTTTTTTTTACGGTGGTTTTGCAATGCTTAAGATGTATCTCGGATCCGAGAGTCCCTTTCACTCTGCCTCCAGGGGACCCTCGGATCCGAGATACATCTCTAGTGGATACACATTGTGGGAACTTCATGATGCGGTCCTGAGTTTTCTCACCAGAAAAATAGAGTTGTTTGTCATAGGGGTGAAGGATCTCTATTTTGCTGTGCAAAAGAATTCACCTTTTTGATTGTATATAATGGCATAGAAAGAAACTACTTTTATTTTCCACAGTTCAAATCAAGACAAAACCAATCCAGAACAAAACACTGCTGATATATATTACCTACTGTCCACTGCTGGAGTACTTGTACGTTATAAACTGAATAGTTCTTCAAAAAGCACCCATTCGTTCGAGGATTTCCATAACCTCGTCGAAGCTGTAACTCGGAGCGTGCATGAAGGAGTGTTCTTTAGGGTCCATCTTGCACATGTATCGAAGAACATAATACATATGTTTGCAGTATTTCCATTGCTTGTTTTTTCCTAGAGTCTCTGATAGCATCTTGATGAAATCTGGACAAGTGCATTCCGGAAAACACCCAATGGTGACGCGGTAGAGCTTGTCATTTCCCGTGTTAAGGGTAACAACACAACCATATCCAGGATACGGAATAGTCGTTACCCCCGTAATACCGCAATGGTCCATGAGAGCGGCGCTTTCCCACTTGTTACGGTGCTCCACAGTTGGGGCATCTGAGTTCCTGCGAATGGAATGCCCACCTCGAAGCGTTGGGTGTGCATTGGGATCCGCTGGTGCCTTGAAATGGGATCTCGGAAGAGGCCAGTTACAAGCTGCTTGGAATTGGCGGCGTGGTGATAGAGCGCCACGCTGTTGCAGTTGGAAACCCGCTTCTTCGAGGGAGAGTACCTCCTGTCGAGTGAGATTGGTTCCAATTTTGACTGGCCAAACCACAGGAATTTCCGGCCAATCCACAACAAATGACTTAGGACCTCCCTTCACGCATCGGTTGATATCATCAGCGCAGAACCAAAACTCCGCTGCAGTCAAGCGTCTAGTGTGGAAGTCCTTCTTCTGTCCAGAATATGTAGGCGCCGCTGTACCCCGAGCTCCCTTCGAAATCTTAGCGTCGCACTTCTTACGAGTCTGTGCCTGAAGTGCTTGACATTTTCGTCCAGACCGGTTTGAAAGGCGGGCAATGTGCCACTTGGATGGGTCGCATTCTGACTCCTGCACGGACGTGGTGTGCTGTACACCACACGTTGGATCCGAAAGAGCCTCCTGAATCCGGGCCCTTGTTGACCGTGTCCCCATCGCAGGAATTGAATAATTGACCGTATCGGAGCGGTGAGAGTCATGGGCTGAACCAGGAGGGTGATCAAGCTTTCTCTTCATAGATCCGAAGATTTCAGCTCCCTCGAGTCCCTTCTCCTTCGTTAAAACGTCTGCAGCTCCGGGATACGCCTTCATTGCCTCAGCTATCATTTCCGGGTCTAAGCTCCGCTGTGCTTGACGGAGGCGGAGCTCTGCCTTGTCTGGTCCTTTGCCTCCCCTCCCTCCCTTCAGATACATTCTGTACTGAGTGATCTGCATGAACGCACGCATCATGTCGTCCACAGTCGCAGCGTAGAGGCAGTCGCCCGTGTTGCCGGACTGTTGAAGCCACTTGTTGTGTATAGTCTCTGCTAGGTTGCACGACGGCATGTCCGCTCTCTCTTCCAGAGATAGGTTCTGCATAGGCAAGTAGAAGTGTGAATGTGAGATGATATCAATTAGAAGCTCTCAAGGTACTCATCAATTAAGTAGTTCGGAAGACACTTACAAGTTGCATAGATCCACCCCACTGCCTGTATCTGTAATGCCAGAATACCATCCAGTCATTTAGCGCTCGTTTGCTGCCCTCAGATGGGACACAACCTCCAGATTGCCACCATCCCCGTATGACGTTGTACATGTCCTCTGCCTCCTCTTGAGTCTTTGCATCCTTCCACTGTTTACAAAGAGCTCTCATCTGGTCCTGGCAGTCTGTCTTGATATGAGCTAAGGTGACCCTCTCCAGACATTTCGTCCAATGAAACAAACACGTCCGCTCTCTGTCTTCCATTTTGTCGTCGATATTACCATTCCCGTATACCTTGCGTACTGCGTGCCAATTTGCCCCAGCGCTGTCCGCCATGAAGCCCTTGAAGTTTGGTTTCGGATGTCCGTTTTCCACCATCACTCCATTCAGCTGCTCCCAGAAGAGTTCTTGCGCTGTCGCATCCTCTGACTGCATGTCACAGTTTGCAATGGTCATCACCTTACAGTATTTGCTGTCGTACACGTGGCATGCCATGGTGCTCCACTTCTTCACGCGCTTCACGTGGTCGAACATTATCCATGAATCTTGCAAGTCTCCTCCAGGTTGCATGCGCTTCACCAAATCCGTTCCACTGCCCGGCAAATCGACGGACATCTTGAAGATGAAGACTTTCCCCTTAGTCTGGCCTGGAAATCGACTATTGTGCACGAACTTGAAGTTATTGTGTTCCTTCAATCGCATAATGTTGTCGATGAGACCGTTGTCTTGCCGAAGAAACTTCTTCGTACCTGCAACAAAGTTCCTGACATTGGCGTCGGACATCGTCTCGAACTTGTCCATAGCCTCCTCCATCGAAACACCACGGAGATGGTTCTGTCCTGGAGTTGCTCGAATTAGGTAGTCGGCTAAGAAAAGCTTGGATGCGCCCATCACAATCGCCGAATTCTTGGCATTCGGAGTACGGAGGACCTGCTCGCCGATACACTCATATATATGGTCTAGTGTATCCTGGCAAGTGCCATCGGAAACTGGATGGTCATGAACCCCCAAGTGTATTGCAGCCCGTGTGTAATCTGCCTCTCTCGATGTCACATGATAAATTCGAGCATCACAAGACGCTAAACAAATAGGAGGTGTGTGGCAGAGCTTGCAAACCAGAGTCGAGGAAGGAGGATGCGCCCCGCTTACTGGAATCTGTGTAGGAGTTAATCCAGCCCACTCTGTTGAATTCACCTTCCCGGGATTCCTGTCAACAAAATCACAAGCAGGATTCGGACATTGCAAATGCCCAGTACAAAGAGATTTCCGGAATTTCAGACCGAAATCATTCCTAATGTTGGTGGTCATGGTCTTACACCAAGCATGTCCGTCATACTGTTTTCCCATTCCATCCAGTTCACCGCTAAATGATGTCGGAACGCCTTCAGGAATCGGAGGCAACTCAAAGATCTTGTCACCGTTATATGTCGGAGGGAGATACTTAACCTCTACATGCTCTAGGGAGTCTAAGTCAACCAACACAATCTCTGACCGGGACCCTTTGCGCTTTGCCGTCGCTTTAATGGCATCGAGGATACTACGACGTTTCTTCGTGTTTGGATGAGCTGGGGGACGACCAGAGGAGACTGACGGAGATCGTCTTAAGCTGCCTATTGGTAGAGACCGAGTGGAGCCAATACTTGTACGTTGTACAAAGGAGTTGACCTTTGTATCAGCTATATTGATATCCGGAAAAGTGTCATCGTCAGAATCACTAATGACATGGACCTCAGGATTCTCGACTTTCACTCTCACTAACGCTGGGACTTGGACTGTTGACGTTGAGGACGGAGGAGTCAGAACGACTGTTGACATCGACATGTCAGAATCAGACAAACCATAAACCTTAAACGTGCCGCTCGACAAAGTCCAGAAATAACCCTCCTCATCTCTAGACCTGGTCTGCAAAATGGTCTCACTTAGTTCTCCGCTATCATCATAAATCTCTCTCTCCACGTACATTGACCCAATTCTAAAGTTGAACCTAAGACTAAGCAGTTGCTCCGGAATGGTAACTGTGCCGTCCTCCCCTAAGGGTGCTGTGAAGGGCGTCGCTCTACCATGTGCACGTAGAGACGCCATCCTTAGAGCCTGGAAGAAGATGGGAGTGGTACAGTCGTGCATTACAGAGAACAAGAAGGAAGATGCCACAGTAGATGACTTGAAGGAATGAATTGGGGAAGGACTTGGAGCTTCATATACAATAAGTCTTTGCTTAAATTATAATTGTCGTTGTAGCATACTTAGGATGTTAGGTGCATACATGATTCCCTCTGCCAGGTGTCCAGTTTAGGAGGGTTAAATCAGACAGGCATCCTGTAAGTTCTAAATTATGAGTGTCCTAATTCAAGATTACAGACGAAATGTCTGGGTTGAGAAACGACTTTCGGATCCGAGAGTACATGAGTCATATAAACTATTTTCCTCCAGATACGATATTAGTGCGCGGGTATCCAGAAGACTCTGCATAAATGAGCCATTAAGTGGACACAATTCCTTTACCATTTACGGAATCTATGTACTTGGATTACTGTCGTGGATATTCTTAGAGAGGCCTGTGACGGCGATGGTCAGGAATATGAATGCACTTTCCGATCATTCTGTTGATAATATTAATTTGGAATAAAGACTTTCCACCACGATTAAAACTGACGAATGAGGTTAAGAGCATATTGATCAAATACGCAGGCAAATGTATTAATATTAAAGCCTTAAAAGGGAAAGAGAATTACAGCCTCTTATATCGCTTGCAAGGGCCGTCCTTGCGGTCTACACTTATTGCATCAGCGGAATTCTCAGTTCCACGATTGATATTGTTGGGTATGGGTAAGGACCTACAGCCTGGCGTGCTAAGTTTAGGACCTCTACGCCTATGTGTCCCACTAAACATTGTCCTGTGGTATGTTCCACGTGGGATAACTCCTACCTTCGAATAGGCGTGAGTCCTCGACGCTTCTGGAGCAGGCGTCAATCTCATATTGCCGTCCTCCACGTGGTCATCGGATGGATGAATCGCTTCATTTTCCACAATGTCTTCCACGGGCTGGAACAGAGTAGCCGCATCTCCGGAGACGTTAGTAATCCCGGCTTCAACATCTATGAGTGGATCAAACGGTCCATGAAGATCATCCAGAGAAACGATTTCGTCTGTGGCAGGTTCCTTCGTTGCTGCACTGTCCGCAAACTTCATCTGCATTACATGAGTCATATTCGAATTCTACGGCCGTTTAGCAACGAGAGCTGACATAAAGAGAGCCATAGAAGTGATTCAACTTCTGATTTTATAGTGCTTGTATCGGCGACGTGGTATCGCCGCCGATTGCAGTCTAATCCTAGATCTAAAATCAAGGTGATATTTACGGGTAGGTTAATTAAAGTGTTTTGAATCGCCAAGTAGTTCAGTACTCAGAGGTAGTATAAGAGCTTAGATTGATAAGGTACATTTTATTCTTTAAATCTGCGCTTAAGTTCTGTGTCTAGATTGGTGCGTTGAGTCTATGTCATACACATGAGGGAAAGGAAAGGGAGAAAGTTAGTAGTTCTAGAATCGATTAGTAGTCCTGAGAAGAAGGATGGGCACGAAAATAATTCAGGTGTACCTAAAGGCAAGAGGGTTGCAATAGCTAGGAAGAAACAAAAGAAATTGCTAGAGGAGGTGGACACTCTAGTTAGGTCGTTAACGTTTGAGGATTGTACTGACGAGGGAGTTAGTAAACGACCGCTGCGAAGGGTCTCAGATATTTTAGAGGAGGGGCCCAAGTGCCACTCAATTGAAGTGGAGACACCAATTATCGCAGCGGTTGCACCTGAGGTGCTGGACGTCACTTCAGCGGTTCCCGAAGAGGTGCATGATGGCGTAGTAGAGGCAATACTCGAGCTTGGGGGCGTGGAAGAGACTTGCGGCTCACTTCTCCCTGGACGCGGATTGGGCTGCGTGAGCGGGAAGGTCGCGAGTAGCTTCCCACTTGAGGACTTAGAGGTATAAGAAGGGCTCATCTGCACTCATTCTGTCCCTCTTGCTGCGCGACTTGTCTTATCTCCTCATTCTTCCCTACTCTTTGCCCTTCCCCTTCTCTCTGTTGTAGGATTCCTCTGGGCCGCGGAGGCAAGGTATATGAACCCCCATCTCAGATGCTTCATTTGCGTGCTTTCCTTTGTGCTTGGTTATCTTGGGTTGTTTTCTATTGTCTGCGTTCTTTGTGAAATCTTAGTTAGCTTTTTGTGACGGCTGTGATTAGGGTTAGGGCTGTGAGGGTACCTTGGTTCGCTGGGTATAAGAGCTATGACTGGGAGGAAGAAGGGAAGGGTTCAGAAACCACAGTCTAGTATTGTGCTAAGTGAGTCTGGGAGTAGTGACGAGGGGGACAGAAAAAAGATGAAGGGTTTAAGCATTGGCGCGGCGCAGGGTTCTGGAGGGTCGAAGAAGGTGAAGAAAGGAGGAACCTCGAAGAAGATGAATACACCAGGATCAGCGTCTGCAGCTTCAAGGTCCGCGATGGAGGAAGAAGTCGCGGAAGAGGTATGGGTTTCTTTAAGTTTCATGTATTTGGTATTTTAAGTTAAGGAGAGGGCAGAGAGAGAGGAGGCAGGGGAGGGTGAGGGAGAGGAGAGGGGAGTGTGAAGGTCGAGGAGGAGGGAGAGAGAGGAGCTGCGGGAGGGAAAGAGGAGGGGGAGGAAGGGACCTTCGGATCCGAAGGTCCCTTCCTCCCCCTCCACTTTCCCTCTCGCGGATGAGGGAGAGGAGGCAGGGGAGGGTGAGGGAGAGGGGAGAGGGTCGTCGAGGAGGGAGAGAGAGGAGCTGCGGGAGGGAAAGAGGAGGGGGAGGAAGGGACCTTCGGATCCGAAGGTCCCTTCCTCCCCCTCCACTTTCCCTCTCGCGGATGAGGGAGAGGAGGCAGGGGAGGGTGAGGGAGAGGGGAGAGGGTCGTCGAGGAGGGAGAGAGAGGAGCTGCGGGAGGGAAAGAGGAGGGGGAGGAAGGGACCTTCGGATCCGAAGGTCCCTTCCTCCCCCTCCACTTTCCCTCTCGCGGATGAGGGAGAGGAGGCAGGGGAGGGTGAGGGAGAGGGGAGAGGGTCGTCGAGGAGGGAGAGAGAGGAGCTGCGGGAGGGAAAGAGGAGGGGGAGGAAGGGACCTTCGGATCCGAAGGTCCCTTCCTCCCCCTCCTCTTTCCCTCTCGCGGATGAGGGAGAGGAGGCAGGGGAGGGTGAGGGAGAGGGGAGAGGGTCGTCGAGGAGGGAGAGAGAGGAGCTGCGGGAGGGAAAGAGGAGGGGGAGGAAGGGACCTTCGGATCCGAAGGTCCCTTCCTCCCCCTCCTCTTTCCCTCTCGCGGATGAGGGAGAGGAGGCAGGGGAGGGTGAGGGAGAGGGGAGAGGGTCGTCGAGGAGGGAGAGAGAGGAGCTGCGGGAGGGAAAGAGGAGGGGGAGGAAGGGACCTTCGGATCCGAAGGTCCCTTCCTCCCCCTCCACTTTCCCTCTCGCGGATGAGGGAGAGGAGGCAGGGGAGGGTGAGGGAGAGGGGAGAGGGTCGTCGAGGAGGGAGAGAGAGGAGCTGCGGGAGGGAAAGAGGAGGGGGAGGAAGGGACCTTCGGATCCGAAGGTCCCTTCCTCCCCCTCCTCTTTCCCTCTCGCGGATGAGGGAGAGGAGGCAGGGGAGGGTGAGGGAGAGGGGAGAGGGTCGTCGAGGAGGGAGAGAGAGGAGCTGCGGGAGGGAAAGAGGAGGGGGAGGAAGGGACCTTCGGATCCGAAGGTCCCTTCCTCCCCCTCCTCTTTCCCTCTCGCGGATGAGGGAGAGGAGGCAGGGGAGGGTGAGGGAGAGGGGAGAGGGTCGTCGAGGAGGGAGAGAGAGGAGCTGCGGGAGGGAAAGAGGAGGGGGAGGAAGGGACCTTCGGATCCGAAGGTCCCTTCCTCCCCCTCCACTTTCCCTCTCGCGGATGAGGGAGAGGAGGCAGGGGAGGGTGAGGGAGAGGGGAGAGGGTCGTAGAGGAGGGCAGAGAGGGGTTGTGGGAGGGAAAGTGGGAGAGGAGGTAGAAGAGGGTAAGGGAGAGGGTAGAGGTGAGACGCGGCAGTGGAAGGGGAGGGGAGGGCTAGGGTGGGAGAGGATGATAGAGGGAGGAGGGTACTTGGTAGAATATTGGAGGTAGAACCCTCCCCTGCCAAAGGACCTTCGGATCCGAAGGTCCTTTGGCAGGGGGAAGTTTCTTCCTCCAAAGTAGAATGTTACATGAAATTTCTAATTGTTTACATCAAATATTGATGTACTTGTGGGTGGATTGTACAGGAGTCTGAGATTGTACCCATGGATGTGGAGGCAGCTGAAGAAGAAGAAGAGCCATCTGAAGACCGTGGAGTTCATTATACGGTTGCGAAATTGAGGCAGAAACGTGCTGGAAACTCACACATCGTCCTCAATGAATCGGTGGAGCAGCCGATTGGGGAGTTGGATATTCCGCTTTGTAGGATGGTGGCAATGACAGATGTACGAAGTCCACTATTGAAAGATATTGCGAAGCTGAAGGCGGAATTTGCTACTGGCTACAGGCGAGGTGGACCATGCTTCTATGTGTCTCTTCATAGTTATGCATTGCAGACACAGGAGGTAACAGACGAGATTAGAGCCGGGTGGTCAGACACTTGGAAGAATGCTGAGAAGACATTCGAAGACCAATGCCAAGCTATTCCGGAATTGAGAATCTTCTCCAACAAAATGTTCTTCATTTGGGATGGGAATCATAGATTCAAGGCTTGGATGGAGGAGATTCATCAGTTTCATTATGACGACCCTGATTTCCATCCGGCAGTGAAGTCAATCGTGTTGCGCGTTTCCGAAGCAAACAATCAGCAGCTATTAAATGCGATGACTCATTGGAACAAGTGAGTGTCTTGAAATACGGCTTTTTGCATTCTTCTTTATTAAATGTGGAGTGGTGCTAACGATTTACTGTTGCAGGAAGAACGAAGTCGACCATGTCGAACAGCATTGGACTCATGAATTACGCCGAATCATACAGTTCGGCACTATGCCCTTCGAGACGTTGAAGACCATTCTTCCCAAACGGGACTATGCAGCTAGTGTTGCGGAGTGGGAAAAGGTGACCAAGAAGAAGAAGAAGTGGTACCATATGACAGCAGATGCCTTTTGCAACTTCTTGTATGGGGTACTGAACAAACCTACCTCCGTGATTTTATGATTTATCGTTTGATTATATGTCATTTTAATGTGTGCTTTATGTACTCTTCAGAGGGAAATCAATATGGCGGAGGACGCTGCGATTCAACAGTACGAGGACACCCTGCTGAAGTACGAGGGGAAAGCCCTGGAAGGCTCATCTATTGACTTGAAGAAAAAATCTGAAGAAGCTATCGCGGCTTGCAAAAAGAAGTTGCACACCAATATGGACCGCTTGCTTGCCATCGCGGACCCCGCGAACGGCGAGGGATTCATCGATGAGGTATCTCGATTCACTTATCCAATGTACTTTCGGATCCGAGAGTAGTTTTGCAATGCGTCAGAGTTGGTGTTTTCTTAGGCTAATTCTCAAATTTCAAATGAAAGTGGATGCAGCCCTATGTACTTTCGGATCCGAGAGTGGTTTTTAAGTGTGACAGACTTGTTGTTTTCTAAGGCTAATTATCAATTTTAAAATGAAAGTAGAAGCAGCCCAATGTACTTTCGGATCCGAGAGTGGTTTTGAAGTCTGACAGAGTTGTTGTTTTCTTAGGCTAATTCTCAAATTTCAAATGAAAGTAGATGCAGCCCAGTGTACTTTCGGATCCGAGAGTGGTTTTTAAGTGTGACAGACTTGTTGTTTTCTTAGGCTAATTATCAATTTTAAAATGAAAGTAGAAGCAGCCCAATGTACTTTCGGATCCGAGAGTGGTTTTGAAGTCTGACAGAGTTGTTGTTTTCTTAGGCTAATTCTCAAATTTAAAATGAAAGTAGATGCAGCCCAATGTACTTTCGGATCCGAGAGTGGTTTTGAAGTCTGACAGAGTTGTTGTTTTCTTAGGCTAATTCTTAATTTTAAAATGAAAGTAGATGCAGCCCAATGTACTTTCGGATCCGAGAGTAGTTCTGTGGAACTGGATATTTACTTTAATTCTTGACAAACAGCCGTAATTTCAGCCTAGTTCAAATCATCACCATTTAATTCAGGTTCTGTTAGATTAAATGGTCAGCTTATGATGTTATTGACTTTATTAATGAATATTTTGATGTTGTTGGACAGATTATTGCGCATTACAATTGTAATATGTCTCAGCCGGAGATGAGTCCAGAGAAGCTTCAGTTGATAGCGACCGCCAAAGTTCCGGCCCAGTACAAGCAACGATGGTTAAAATGGTGGAATATGAGCAAGGATGGACGACAGGCCAACAACTTTCCAGAGCAACCTTGCGCTACTACCCAACTGAGACCATGGGTGGAAACTGCTTCCTTCTACGCAGGCGTAAGTTCTCGGTACCATATTCTTGATATTTAAAAAAATAAATCTACCTCCAGGGGTACTTTCGGATCCGAAAGTCCTTTTGGAGGGGGCTAGTACTAACTCCAAAAACTTGTAGGTCGTCAATTTCTGTACCAATTAGAGTTGTATAAATCAAATTCCTGCAGGGTCAAGAGTACTTTCGGATCCGAGAGTCCTTTCGGAGGAGGCTGGTTATCTCCCAAAACACATAGGTCGTCAATTTCTATACCCATTTATTATTCAGAGAAAATAATTTTTGCACTGCCCAGGGTACTTTCGGATCCGAGAGTCCATTTGGAGGGGCCGAAATTTTACTAATCTTCTGGAGTTTGATGCAGCTTGAGGAAGAAGCAGGAAATATTTATAACAATATCATTGATGAAGACAATCTCCAGATTCCACGCCCGGGATTTGAGGGATCCATTGTTGACATCCGGAAATTCGTTCTTGACGGAAGCCAGATAATCTGGAAGAAAGGCTATCCGGATCTGGTTGGGAAGCCCTCAAAATTTAATAAGCAGAAGGAGTTTCTGGAGTGGGAGAATACAAAGGAAGCCGCGTGCAGGGTTGTGGTGAGGTACTTTCAGCAGGAGTTGTTGAAGAAAGGGGCAATTGCCGAAGACCAATTTCCAGCTCGTTTCAGGAAATGGTTGGACACGGCAAGCGAGGACTGCATTTTTACACCAAGCCAGCGACGCGATTTCACGAGGCCGCACCTTCATCGGTGCCCTTGGTACATTGAGCTCAAGCCTGGAGACCGTTGCCCAGATCATGAGCTGGAGACATTCGCCATCTGCAAGAGGGAGACTGAGGAGATGAAGTCTAAAGGCCTGGACCTTGCGAATGCAGATGCGCTATTGAATTTGACTGAACAGCAGAGGAAGAAGGTGTCGAAAAAGCTTGAACGTGAAGAGCAGAGGGCAAAAGCAAAGGCTGAGAAGAAGGAAAAGGAGAGGGCGGAATCGATCAGACGGAAGGAAGAGAAGCTCATATTTCTCACTCAATCCAAGAAGGTAAAGGAAATGGGCTTGAAGAAGGTTGCTGAGGATGAAGGTATTTCACCTTCTGGCAGTAGCATACCTTCTGATAGTATTCACGGGACATCTAGCTTGCCTTCGCAATCTGTCTACACCATCAAGACTCAAGATTCGGCGGAAGACAATGCGGAAATCCTCATTCTGAATGAGAGTGCCACGAGTATCTTAGAGGAGTTCGAGGTCGAGTCGATTGCTGAAGAGGGCAAGAAGCCGCCGCTGTATTCGAAGATTCTGAGCTTTGTGCAGGAACATCAAGGACGTAAGCATCGGACATACAAGGGGCGGGAATCAAACGAGTGCGTGGACCTTATTATTTGTGACGTGCCGGAGGGCTTACCTGTTCCTGGATTCCCACCTGCGAAGGAGGTTCCTATCTGGAATCAGCTGCTCATTACTAGAGATGAGGATGGAAATAAGGAGGCGAAGTGGATCAGACATGCTTTCGAGTTTGCAAATGAGTGGCTCAGCGACGATGGGGGTTTCCTTGTCATGTACCCGGATTCTGAGTATATCACCAACGAGATCTCAGCATGGGCGAAATGGTCGAACTTCAAGGTGGAGATGAAGTCGATCGTGACGAACAATATGCCTCTCACTAAGCCGGATTTTGTTGGGAAGTATGTTGAATACTTTGTTATGAAGCTGTTCGTTAGGCAGGAAAACCGCGAGGAGTCTATTCCGGATGCGAACTTCCGTTACAACCCTCAAAGCCAGCTCCTGGATCAAGTTGTAGATCTTATCAACAAAGGGCTGGTTACTAATTGCATATCCGAGGAATCTATTACGAAACAACGGCGTTCCGGAATTCCTTGGCGAGGGGCTCGGGAGAAATCAGACAATTTGCTTCTGGCTCTAATTGACCTCTGCACCGAAGAAGAAGACATTGTTGTCGACCTTTCAGCATCCACAGGTGACATATCTATTCCGCGCCGATGATGATGTTTTATGGAATTCCTTATAATGATTTTTGCTCTTAGTACTAAATGTAAGGTTGTATCAGGTGCATCCATTCGAGCTTGCAGAGGTCTCTATCGTCATATTGTGGCACTGGAGGCGGACGAGGATCTTTACCAGGAAGTTCTTCTTCAATATCAGAGCTCCGATGAAGAAGACTCTCCTCCACCGACCCCTCCATCTCCTCCAAGACGTCCCCCTTCTAAAGTTATAATGGAACCAGAGGTCAAGAGGGCACCGAAACGCAAATGTGAGTAAGTCCATATCTCCATGCTTTAGCAGTTTGCACTATTCAAATATCGGTGGAGTTCTTTGCTAATTTCCTTTCTGGCAATGCAGATGGGAAATAAGAAACAAAACATCCGGAGAGGGGAGTTCATTTCGCAGAGCAGTGGAGCGGATTTCTAGCCCCGAAAGATCATTCATATTACCTTCGTATGCAGAACAAGCCGCTCAGACCTTGGCATTGGCTCCATCTCCCTTCCCTTCAGAGAAGACACCATGTCTAGAATCTCGTGCTGTTGAGAGATATTTAGACATATATGCTAGTGAGGAGCACGTTCCATTCCTGGACACTGTGGAAGATGACCGTCGAGCATAAACCTGTAGATATTGGACTACTTGTGTGCATATTTTGTAATATTTGCCACATGAACACTTATGCTTTCATCTTCAAACACTTATTGATTTTAATCAAAAGTGCTACTTCACATGCCAATTTGTAATGTCTGCTATTTTGGATGTCTTATTTAAAGGTTTGCATAATTGACCCTAGGATCGAAGAACTAGCTTCCCACTTGCTCATTCCATCCTCCAGACATTCGGTATAACCACTTTTTGGTGTTTTATTAATTCAATTTATCTTTAACACTTCCTCAACATAATTTGACGTATTTTAAATCGTTTATCTGCAAAATATTAATTATATAGAATAATAATTAATAAAAAATTGAGGGTTCCAGAATCGGCTCTCGGATCCGAGAGCCGTTTCCCGGTTCCCTTTTTTTCCCTTCCTCCCCCATCCCCTTCCCTCCTTCTACCCCCCTTCGCCTTCCCTTCCTCTATCCCCTCCCCTCCCCTCTCATTCCTTCCCTCTCCCCCCTACCCCTTCTCATCCCCGCCCAACTCCTTTCCCCTCCCCCCTCCCCTTATCCTCCCCCATATACCCGGAAGAGGGGGAGAAAAGAGGGACCGGGAAACGGCTCTCGGATCCGAGAGCCGTTTCCCGGTTCCCCTTTTTTCCCCTCCTCCCCCTATCCCCTTCCCTCCTTCTACCCCCCTTCCCCTTCCCTCCTCTATTCCCTCCCCTCCCCTCTCATTCCTTCCCTCTCCCCCCTACCCCCTTCCCATCCCCGCCCAACCCCTTTCCCCTCCCCCCTCCCCTTATCCTCCCCCATATACCCGGAAGAGGGGGAGAAAAGAGGGACCGGGAAACGGCTCTCGGATCCGAGAGCCGTTTCCCGGTTCCCCTTTTTTCCCCTCCTCCCCCTATCCCCTTCCCTCCTTCTACCCCCCCTTCCCCTTTCCCTCCTCTATTCCCTCCCCTCCCCTCTCATTCCTTCCCTCTCCCCCCCTACCCCTTCCCATCCCCGCCCAACCCCTTTCCCCTCCCCCCTCCCCTTATCCTCCCCCATATACCCGGAAGAGGGGGAGAAAAGAGGGACCGGGAAACGGCTCTCGGATCCGAGAGCCGTTTCCCGGTTCCCCTTTTTTCCCCTCCTCCCCCTATCCCCTTCCCTCCTTCTACCCCCCCTTCCCCTTTCCCTCCTCTATTCCCTCCCCTCCCCTCTCATTCCTTCCCTCTCCCCCCTACCCTTCCCATCCCCTCCCAACCCCTCTTCCCTCCCCCCCTCCCCTTACCCTCCCCCATATACCCCGGAAGAGGGGGGAAAATGGGGAACCGGGAAACGGCTCTCGGATCCGAGAGCCGTTTCCCGGTTCCACATTTTCCCCCTCCTCCCCCTATCCCCTATCCCCTTCCGTCCTTCTCCCCCCCTTCCCCTTCCCTTCCTCTATCCCCCCTCCCCTCCCCTCTCATTCCTTCCCTCTCCCCCCTACCCCTTCCCATCCCCTCCCAACCCCTCTTCCCTCCCCCCTCCCCTTACCCTCCCCCATATACCCGGAAGAGGGGGAAAATGGGGAACCGGGAAACGGCTCTCGGATCCGAGAGCCGTTTCCCGGTTCCACATTTTCCCCCTCCTCCCCCTATCCCCTATCCCCTTCCGTCCTTCTCCCCCCCTTCCCCTTCCCTTCCTCTATCCCCCCTCCCCTCCCCTCTAATCCTTTCCCCTTCCCTTCCTCTATCCCCCCTCCCCTCCCCTCTAATCCCTTCCCCTTCCCTTCCTCTATCCCGCCTCCCCTCCCCTCCAATCCCTTCCCTCTCCCCCTTACCCATTCCCCGCTTCTCTCAACCCCTCTACCCTCCCCTGTCCCCTTACCCCCCCCTAATCTCGCCCACGGTTCTCGGATCTGAGAACCGGTTCTCGGATCCGAGAACCGTCTCTCTCTCTCTCTCTCTCTCTTTCTCTCTCTCTCTCTCTCTCTCTCTCTCTCTCTCTCTCTTCCTCCCCTCTCTCTCCCTACCCCCCTGAATACGTGTCTCGGATCCGAGAGTACGTGTCTCGGATCCGAGACACCTCTCCCTTTGCCCTAACCCTGCTCTAACCCTAAAGGGAGAGCCGCATTCTCCCCCCCCTCTACACTGGCTCTCGGATCCGAGAGCCACTATAAGAGGGAGAGTGCGGCTCTCCTCTCTCCCTCTCTTTCTCAAGTTCTAACCTTTAAGGTTAGTAACTTCTCATTGATTTGTGTTAGTTTTTAATTAGTTTTAATGTTTGTGTTAGTTTCGGGTGTTGGTTTTCAGTTTTTCTTGGTTTCGGGTTTTGCTAGTTTCGGGTTTTGCGAATTTTCGTGGTACTTAGTTTCGGAATCTGTAAGTTTCGGGTTTTCTTGTGTTAGTTTTGGGTTGTAATGTGTTGATTTTCAAGTGTGTGAGTTGCGGGTTTTGCTAATTTCCGAGTATGATAGTTTATGTTTACATGCTGTTTGTTAGTTAGTTTCGGAATCTGTAAGTTTCGGGTTGTCATTTGTTAGTTTCGGGTTGTAATGTGTTGGTTTTTAATTGTGTTAGTTTCGGGTTTTGCTAATTTCCGAGTATGATAGTTTATGTTTACATGCTGTTTGTTAGTTAGTTTCGGAATCTGTAAGTTTCATATTGTTATTTGTTAGTTTCGTGTTGTAATGTGTTGGTTTTCAATTGTGTTAGTTTCGGGTTTTGCTGTTTTCTAACTGTGCTACTTTCGGGTTTTCGATGCTTGTTGTTTAGTGAAGATTACATTGTTTCTGACTTTAGCTAATTTCCGATTGTGTTAGTTTTGGGTTTCAGGTTTACTGATGGTCACTTTGTTTGTATGCGCAGATTTTTCGTCTTCTACTTCTGAAACTCACAAATCCTCTATCACCGTGAGTCTAAACTTGTTCTCCACTTATCTCTTCGAGTCAACAGTCTCAAAGTGTTTCTTCAATGTCATTCTGTAAATATTTATTGTGAAGTAATATACACCACTTTGAACTAATTGAATTCTTTGTTTTGACTTGTAGATTTTTTCCACAGACCAACATGGTGCTCACACGGGCTCAGCACAAGAAGTATACTGATCTTGGAATGGCTATCGAAATCCTCCCAGGCGTTGCATCGGATCGCACTCCAATTAAGACCCCTTTGTCAATGCCAGAGAACGGAGAGGAGGGTACACCGGTGGATCCAGAGGCACCTCCAGTCCGTAAGCCAGTTGGAGCTTTGGACTATCTTCGTGAAGCAGGAATCGACATTGGAGGCTGCGACGATGAACTCACCATCCAGGTGGTTGAAGTGGGGAACACCAACATCTGTGTTGAGGTTCCCCACCCAGACCATGGAGATTCGATGCCCAAGGATCCCTGGGGCCTGGATGTTCATGGCGCCCCTGGTGATGACTATTCTCCTGGTGATGGCTACGACTCCGACGGTTTAGAGGAGTTCTTTGGCGGCCAGATTGACTACAGCTACGAGGCTCCTCCAGCACCAGAGGAGCGCCTTTTTTACGATGGAGCTTCCTCTGACGATGATGGAGCCTCGTATGAGTCCAATGGTTGGGGGGATACTGAGGATATGCCCATTTACCTGGGAGAGAGTGAAACCTCTGATAGTGAGGGTCTTCACATGCGTGGTTATCACTTCTAGATTTTATCTTCTAGATCATTTCTAGGCCTGTTATCACATTTTGTGTGTTGTTTAGGTATTTTTACTTGGATATACCTGGAAATCGTAGCGCATACTGTATGACCATGTATGCTGGACTTCATTGTATACAGTATTAATCTTAGGCCGTATATATGTATAGATAGAGCAAATGGTCATCAACTCACATCATGTAGTGTGACCCATTTTTGTAAATTACCGGTGTAATTAAATTCAGTAGCTGTTGCTACAGTTTTTTTAATTCGAATATATTTTTTAAAGTAATTTACCTATACTCGGCTTTATATATTTCTCCGAAAAGAATATTCCCGGAATCTTCATAATAATTTCCCTAAATATTCTCTAAAGATTCTTTAAAGATTCCGCGGTAATACACACTGTATTAGTTTGCGACGGAAAAAAATTGGAAAAAAAATCGAAAAAAACCAAAAATTTGGAAAAAAAAAAACAGTGCTCCCTGCTCACTGCTCCTGCTCGCTGCTCACAAGATAGCATTCCTGGCTTGCTGGTTCTAGCGGATTCCAAGAATGGAGAGGGATTTATAACAAAGGTAAAGAATAAAAACCTTAGATTCTGCTACTTAATTTAATTATGTATGCCATTCACAGGAAGTTGAGCTGCATTTGGAGTGCGGAAAAACGTCCCTCGGATCCAAGAAACGTTTTTCCGCCCTCCAAATGCAGCTCATTTTCCTATGAATGGCATGCAAAAGCATGCCATTCGGAGGCATAATAGCCGCCTCCGAGGGCAAACAATGCGTCTCTCGGATCCAAGGGACGCAATTATTGCCTTCGATGGCACCTAATATGCCTCAAAATGGCATGCTTTTGCATGCCATTTAGAGGCAGTTGACCTGCCTTTGGAGGCCGTAAAAGGGTCCCTCGGATCCGAGGGACCCTTTTACGGCCTCCAAAGGCAGGTCAAACCTCTCAATGTAGCTAGCCACATTGACAGATTTGTAGTCCGTTTTCACCCTCCCTAAGGGTCCCTCGGATCCGAAGGACCTTTTTGAAGGGTCAAAACATAGTACAACATCCTCAGTGTGGGTTGCCACACTGAGGATGTTATACTATGTTTTGAAGGTCTAAAAACGTCCTTTGGATCCGAAGGACGTTTTGGACCACTTGAAAACTTGCTTCACAATGTCAGTGTGGGGTAGTTTAGAGGGGCTGAAAATGTCTCTCGGATCCGAGGGACGTTTTTAGCCCGTCTAAAACTACTGCAATATCATCATATTGCAGCACTTTTAGAGGGGCCTAAAACGTCTCTCGGATCCGAGAGACGTTTTAGGCCCCTCTAAAAAAGCTGAAAAATCATGATTTTGCAGCAGTTTTCTAGAATATTTGGAATCCATTAGTTTTTATAGAGTTTAATGAGATTTTAACAGATACTTCATTAATATTATGTAAATTGAAGCCTATTTTAGCATGTTTTGAACCGAATCACAGATGAATCCCGAGAAGGTGGAACTGCTTGCCACTGCCAAAATTTGCTGATTTCGACCCAAGGGAGGGAGTCTTTCGGATCCGAGATACAAGTTTATAAGCACTTTGCAAGCTCTCTTTTCTTCTTTTTTTTTTTTTTTTTTTGTTTTTTTTTTTGTTTTTTTTTTTTTTTTTGGAGGAAAAAAAAAATTCGCTGATTTTGACCCAAGGGAGGGAGTCTTTCGGATCCGAGATACAGGTTTTGCAAGCAATTTGCAAGCTCATTTTTTTCTACCTTAAAAAAAGAATCATTGGTTTTAATGCCTTGATAATCTAGGCAGCAATATTTGTTTTTGCAGAGTTCTTGCTTGGCGCCAATGCTTAACCACTATGCTCATTTAATTTGAATAAATCCATGTGCGTGCTACTTAACGGATGGCATATGAAGTGATACCACCTTAAATCAGTTCTCGATAAGTCTTCTTCACCTCACTTCTTATGCCCTTTCTACCTTAAGCTTCCTCTCAATGCATGACTCTACGCCTCCGGTCTTCTACGAAGCGCTAATAATTGCATCTCTTCGTGCTCATGGCCATGCAGCCTCGATTACAGCGCCACTTGGTAAAGATGGATCAGCCATAGTGTCGGAGCAGCTTCTGAGTCTTAGGTTTCATTTTCGAATGGGGTCTATGTACGTTGAGAAAGAGAGTTTTGATGATAACGGAGTGTTGAGTGAGACAGTTCTCCAAGTGAGGTCAAGAGAGGAAGAAGATTACGTTTGGACGTTAAATAGTGGTACGATTGTCTATTGATTTTGCTAGCCTCGAGCATGTAGAAGTCAAGTATCTTCACGCAACTTATGATGGTAACAAGATCTTTGAGTTGCCTCCTCTCTCAGAGAACATCCCCACGACATTCAGTGGAGATTTGGATGGAATGGGGAAGGAGCACAACGGGCACGCGTGTTGTAAGACTATGACCACAAATGTTAAGAATGATTTCGGCCTTAAGTTTCGCAAGTGCTACTATACGAGCCATCTTTAGTGCTCAAACTTGAGCTGTGATTATATAAATAGGAATCCAGGAAAGGTGAATTCCATTGAGTCGGCTGGACTTACTCCAAGTCAGATTTTAGTGGGAGAGGAGCATCCGTCTAACTCAACTCTTGTTTGCAAAATCTGCCATACTCCCCCACCAGCTTGTCTTCTGGCACTACCGCTACAGACAATGGGGTGGATCGATGCAGTTGATAAGTACCTAAATCCCACCCTTGTCCTATGCAAGTCCGCTATCAAATTCTTCCATGCACTGAACAAGTGGTCTTCTTCTCCAACAGAATCTCTAGCTTGATGAACAAGCAGACATGCCTTCTTGCAAGCTAGCAGAGACAATACACAACAAGTGGCTACAACAATCTGGGAACACTAGGAACTGCCTCTACGCTGCCACCGCCGATGATATGATGCGTGCCTTCATGCAGATCACGCAGTACACGAAGTATCTGAAGGGGGGGGGGGGCAAGAGGCAAAGGACCAAATAAAGCAAAGCTTCGTCTTTGTCAAGCACAACGAAGCTTGGACTTTGTAATGATTGCTGAAGCAATGAAGGCTTATCCTAGAGCGGAAGATGTGCTAACGAAAGAGAAAGGACTAGAGGGCGCCGAGATCTTTGGCTCATTAAAGCGGAAGCTTGATCTCCCCACGGGATCTGCTCACGACTCACACCACTCAGATAAGGTGAATTATTTGATACCAGCCATGGGGACCAGGTCAAGAAGAGCGAGGATTGAGGAAGCATTTTCGGATCCAACGTGTGGTGTCCAGCACACCACGTCTGTACAAGAAATAGACTGTGATCTTAACACGTGGCACATTGCTCGCCTTTCGAATTGGTTAGCCAAGCCCTTCAAGCCCAGACGAGGAAGAAGTGCGATGCAATGATTTCTAGGGGAGCAAAAGGCACACCCGCGCCTACGTATTCTGGGAGGAAGAAAGACTATCACACCAAACGTATTGTTCCTGCAGAGTTCTGGTTCTACCCCAATGATATCAGCCGTTGTGTGAAGGGGGGGCCCAAAACTTGGGTTATAGATTGGCGGACCATCCCTATGGTGTGGCTTGTGAAAATTAGAACTAATCTCACTCCTCAAGAAGTTCTAAGTCTTGAGGAGGCTGCATTTCAATTGCAGCACCGAGGTGAATTGTCACCAAGGCGTCAATTCCAAGGGGCTTCAAAGTGGCCACTTCAAAGGTCTAACTTCAAGGAACCAGCAAACCCAGATGCGCACCCTACACTCCGCAATAATCATTCCATTCAAAGGAATCCTGACGTACCCACTGTAGATCACAAAAACAAGTGAGAAAGCGCCGCTCTCATGGACAATTGCGGTGTAACAGGAATAACCACTATTCCTTATCCTAGATATCGATGCGTGGTAACTCTAAACACAAGAGGGAACAAGATGTACCGCATCACCGTTGCGAGCTTTCCCGAATGCACTTGCCCGGATTTTGTGAAGATGCTTTCGGAGACTCTTGGGAAGGCCAAGCAATGGAATGACTGCAAACACGTATACTATGTTCTTTGTTACATGTGCAAGATGGATCCTAAGGGGGACTCCTTCATGCATCCTCCTAGCTGTAGCTACAATGAAGTTATGCGCATCCTCAATCGTATGGGCGTAGTGTAGCATGCATTTAGCCCTCAGGAATGAACACCGTTTTTAACGATATCCCAGCAGTCCCTTCAAGTTGATTTGAAATGGATTTGTATTTGATTTGAACAGCGAAGAATAAAGTTTTTTTAATAAACTTTTTTAATCTAAATTTTTTTTTTTGCTGATTTTCAGCCTCGTCGGAGAGTATCTCGGATCCGAGACACACTTGGAGAATCACGATGTGGAGTCCCTTAGATCCGAGACACTCCCTAATGGGGCTGAAAATTAGCACAATAAAGAAACACATCTACATTAAAAGCAGGCGGGACCTTGTGACTATAAATTGAAAATGTTTCTGCAATTCACAAGAATTTTGCAACATGTTTCAAGTATTTTCTTGCTTAAACCATATTTTCATGTTTTGAAAAGAAAAATTTGGATTTTTTGTTTTTTTTTCCTATAATTTGTGGTTTTATACGGAATCCACGGAAATAGGTACTTTACTAAATTTAATCATTTTTTATTGCCCCCACAAAAAAAATTAAAAAATATTAAAAAATCACACAAATTTTGAAAAAAAATCGATTTTTTTTCAAAATTTTAGTCTAATTTTAGATTTCCTGCTCGCTGCTCGCTGCTCACAAGATTGCTTCGCTGTGGTAAAGTGGACCACAAAGTGCAATTTGTGATCAATAAGAAGTGAATATGAATTGTTCTGTTTTTTAAAACTCAAAGCTGATTTTGAGCATTTTGGTGTAGTTTTTGAGCATTTTAGTCACTTTCTAGGGTGTCATAATGTATCTTACACGCGCATCTTCATAAAAAGAACATCCAGAATTGAAACTAAATTTGACCACTAGTTCTAAATCATAAAAATGAACTTTTCCAAAGTCTTTATTTCTTCATTTGGTGCCATCTATTCTCTTTAGAGGATGTTTTTTTCAATTTAAAAAACAATGTTTCACTACTAGAATTGTCGTCCTGAATGATTGCTGAAACGGGGCAAAAGCAAGTCGCGTGGGTCAGTTTTTGAGTTGGACGACACAGTCGCCCAAAGCATCTCGTGTGGGACACCTGAGTCGCGACGAGCCATGTCATACGGGTCAAAAATCTGTAGTCGACTGAGTCGTTCAGGACAGGTTATGTTCATCTCACATGTACCCGCTGATGTAGATAAACACCCATTCGAGCATGTCTGTTTTGGAGGTTCTATATTAGTGTGCGACATACATTTGAGACCAAATGGAAATGTCTAATTTGACGAGATACTGTACTCGCGGACGTACATATCGTTCGAAGTGAGTATGTTCTAAAATCTGCGTACGGTGTTTAATTTTTGAGTACGCCTGACAGTACACGTGGTATTAAACTTAAGCTTCCTCCGACTCTTTAGGGGCCCCATTTGGTCGGAGACATCTACATCTGTATTTTCCCCATTCGCCGTTGGTGAAGATGTAGTCCATCGTCGCCATTGATCTAGACGGCTTGTATTTAAACTTTTCAAATTTTTATTAAATTTTAAAAAACCAAAATTCGATTCGGATGAATAATTGTACAAAAACATTTCTATTTTTAATGCTTTTCGATTGGACAGATGTATTCATTCTATTCCGCACGGTATTTTATGATCAAATAGTGTGGGTCAGTTGTTGTAGGAGATGTTCGCTATATTAGTGTGGACGTAACCATTTTGTGTTAAAAATTGGAAGGACGAGATTTAAAGGGGTGGGATTGAGAGAGAGAGATATATAGTGATACTGTGTGCAACAATACATAATACTGCCAATGAAATCAAGTATACTAACTCTGTGCCTAAACGCAGCATGTACGCAAAAATTTGTATTCTGGAAGTAAAAATGAATACAGGGTTCTACAATATCAAAATATCCAAATATGCAGTCTTTCAGAGGTGTTTAAGAAGGTACCAGGCAGTCTTTGAAACGGAGTTGGTTTTCCTTCCTAACGAGAACATAACATCGGAATCCCAACAGGGAACCAATGAACCATGTAACTATAGTGCCTACGTCGCAGTAGAAACTTGAGTCTAAAAATATGACATTGCTCATGCAGGTACTGACCTAGTCCACCTCGGAGGATCCCACGTCCATAACTGCTTTGTTGAGATGGCTTTGGGCTTTTCGTCATTTAAACAAATCTGCGGCACAACTAGTTTTTCGTTTAGAAAACATTTGTACTGTGGAAGCGTTATACTTCAATGCAGATAAATCACAATAGAAATAATGAGAAGGAAGAAGAATTGTTAGCAGAAAAAATAAAAATGTGATCCCAGAGCAATAGTAAGCATGTGCAAGGCCCTACAAAACTAGAAAAGTTAAATATGACAAATTAACTTTCATATTCTGACGATCTGAGTATATATATGGTGAAGCAAATGTATCAATGACGGATTCTCAAAATTTATCACCTTCATGTTTTCTGCTGTAATCCAATGTCGTCAAACTCAGTATTCACGCCTGTCACACATTAGCACATTGAACATCAGAAAACTACTTTTTTATAACACTTGCACCAAATCGGCAATCGTACTCCATGACTTAACATGAATCTAATGTAGGTTTAGCATACACAGACGCAAATTCTATTCATGTTCGGATACAAAGTGATGTAAAGGAACTACAACTACAGAAAACAGAACATTAATAGAATGGGCCAAAAAATTTAAAAAAAGAAAAGAAAAGGAAAGATATCAGATAAATTGAAACGACATTAGCATATAAAAGGTAAGATTCGGGAAGGAGAGTAAGACTAGAATGGATATGAAGATAATAAGAGTGAGATGTTGCGAAAGAGACCAAGCCTAGACATGAAACCAAAGTCTCATTTCAAATTTCAGAATATAAAATAAAATGATGCATTCTGGAATTCCTGGCTTGAATGCTACAGATGTTAGGTGTCAGCTGCCATTCCCAGCAAGTTCATTCAAATAAAGAACGTTACGACCCCACCTTCCAGTATGTATGATCGAGCTGTTACTATGGATTATGAAAGCTACGCACAGAGTTCGCAATTTAAAAACAAAGTCAAATTAGAAGCATTTATAGACGTTACCTCCGGTATGTATATGATAAAAATGCCTGGTGTCGTTTGACTTCTACTTCAGTCGACTAGGTATCTTGATAAGTTCTCTTCCTTCCATAGCGTGTTACCGTTTGCTGTGTCACCTAGTGTGTACTGATCAGCAAATTCTTGAGGACGCATCAGAGGGACAGTCGGTTCCATCACCTCCGTGACGTCAATTTTATACCAACCCTTCGGAACCGGATGAAAATGAAATACGTCATTACCCTTGGCTGTGCCGCTAATCCTCCCAACAGCAACCCTAATTGATGTATTTCTAGGGTCCAACAAATACACCTTGTCTTTGATTCTTATCTGTAGTCCAGGATTTCAGTCCAATCACACTGTCATTCTTATGTAATGTGTTGTACACAAAGAAAAAAAGAGTCTTTATTGTATATGTTGCAGTTGTATAAAATGAAATATCGAATAGAAATTTACCTCTCTTTTTGTCCCCGTCTTTTCTAAAGGCTTGTTGAATTGCGCTGGAGTGACAGGCAGTTCTCTTGTTTTCTTCTTCGAAATGCCGGTGTCTTCAATCCATTCCGGATCCGTTTCTTCGACATCTTGAAGAGAACAGAGCAGAACGCAAACAACAGCAAACCATTTCCCAAGATGAGTATTTATGTGTATCACCGCAAAGACTCTTTCTCAAGCAAAAAAAAAAATAACAAATGAAATACGTGGACCATCTATTTTGCCACTGCACACCTGCAGCGACGACTGAGATTTTCTCACGAACTTCTGTCGAGTCGGATTTGCTCTGTTGTGTGTATCGGCAATGCGCTCCAATCGTGGCCACAGTGTCTGCAGGAGGTACTCATTGTCTTCTCCATTTTGAACTAGGTCTCTCGCTTCAAACACGCTCGACCACAACGTATTTGAAGTATCTCTAGGAACAGTGCCCTTTCCAACGCAAGGGAGGACATATATCGTACCTCGGTCACGGCCTAGTTCCGCAAAGTGGTCTATTACAGCATTCTGACCAACTTCTCCACTTATGGGACTGTTCTGAGAGTTACAGAGGGATTCATGGACCGGGGATCCTACAGTAAAGTTACTAGTCCAGAGTTCTTTTGATGAGCACTGTTGATATAAGATATCGCACACCTCTCTCATGTACGTTTCGTCCCCATTGCTCAAGAATGCAACAGTGAACCTTAAAAAACATCGACTGAGAAATTCAGCCATGAGTGGCCTGAATATGTACCGTCTTACGCTAGACCGGTACGACATGCAACGCTTGGTGTTTTCATGTTTTTCGGAATTTGGAATCGCATCCAACAATGTCCCCTGAATACTGAGCACAAGCAAAAGGGACGACTTGCGAACGACGGATAGACCATTGTCGACTCTTCGGTCCAATTTGGCACTCACCTCGGGAGGACTGTTAACACTTGTCTTGTTGGTGAAATTTTCATTCTTTTGTTTCTTCCGGCCTGGACGCGTCTCCTCCTCTTGCCTCTTGTGCTTTGCCACGGGTTTCTGCTGGGTCTCCTTCCCTCTTAAGCCACCTCTGGTCTTCATTGAAGATACTCTCCCGGATTTCTCTCTCATAGAATGCGCCTCCTTGCGGTGCAATCGGGACTGTGATAGCATGGCCGGTACATCTTGTGCGCTAGCTTCGTCTTCATCGGCGACGTCTTCAGTCCCCAATACATTGTTCGCCATGTTCTCTTCTGCAATGACGTCATCACCCGGATTCTGTCTTCCCCAATCATCACCCACGTCCCCATCTTGCTGTTCCTCTTCACCTGCATTACCGGTAGTTCCTTGACTCTGTACATTCCACTCTTTTTGTAGAACAGAAGCACCGGCACCTGTGTCCGAATTACCCAGTGTTTCTGACAATCCTTGGAAAGGTAGGTTCATTCCTTTCATGAGTTGCACTAGCATGCCTTCCACTCTACGAGTAGCGTCAGCGTTTGTTGCTCCTACCTCAATTGCTTGTGTTAGCTTGTCCTCTATTGTTTTCATTGTGTCCTCTTGTTCTTTCGAAGTTCTTTCTAATGAAGCTATACGCGTCAATGACCTACTCGACACTCCCTGGAAACAACAGCAGCATGATGAAATCAAAAAAACAAAATAAAAAATCATCTACCTAGGTTACTGTATAATTGATATTGGAATGGTGAGATTATTCTAAATAAGTGTTCGCACATCAAACTTATATGTCTAATATAAGTAGGTAAAGACAAACACTGAACCTGATAAATTTCCGTGCAGAAGTGGTTAGAATTTTGAAATGTGGAATTATTGACTCTCAATTCGAAAAAATCTGATTTCCAAGTAAATGTTTATAAACTCCGAGTTTAATAACATTACATAACTCTAATTAGAAGACTCAAACAAAGTATCATACTGTGTGCAAGTTATGTAGCAGTAACATCACGGATAGGAAAAAAACATTGTCCTATAGATGGACTGGAAAACCGTATAGATGGACTCTTACCGATGATTCTTTTGCTCTCTCGGTACTTAGCTCTTGCACTATGTCTGCCATGTCAGAAATCCCAGGACTGGATTCACGCGTCCTCTTCTGCACATACATTGTATTGTTGAAATTAGAACGATGTTTTAAATGCATCCAAGATCATGTATTTCCACGTGTTTTCACTCACAGATTTGCACTGATTTATATTTTTCACTTCGCATCTAGCGTGGTGGAATCATTGGACAGTAGACCATGTCAGATATTAAACAAGGATCCTATTCTAGTTCATTTATTTCAGCTGAATATGTGAGCGGCCTACTACCGTGGTGAAATCACTGCCTAGTATCAGTAACAACATTGGTGGAAATGCATACCATGTCCGCAGCCACTCCAGCATATCCCCTCCGACCAGTGCGATTGACATTCTTAACTTTAGACCTCGCATACCTCATTTCCTCCGCCTTTTCCAGTGTCGATGGCTTTTCCCAATAATCCTTCAGTGCCTCCCACTGCCACTTCTCAATATGCGAAGGGCATATTATGTCCTCCCTCCGTTTCTTCTTCTCTGTTTTCTCTCTCATATATATCTCCTTCAATCGAGCGCGCTCCTTATTTATCCAGTTGGCTACGTGCTTATGGTAGCCTTCGTCATCGAGAGTGTTGTCTATGAACTCGAACTCTTCTTCCAACGCTGCCCTCAGCTGCTTGCCTCCATCGCTGTCCTGTTTCAAGTAGTTGACACAGCTAATGTCTAACATCTTTGGAATGTACTGTCTTAGCGCGGATTCCCAGAAGGTTTTCCCAATTGATGCGCCATCCACCTCGCCGCCCTCATTTAGCACAACCAAATATGGTTTCAGTCCCTTCTCTCTTCGTTCTTTCGCAAAAGCAAGCATCTTCTTCCTCTGAGACCTCCTATCTGAGCGACACACAGATTCGGGTTTCCTTCTATCAGGCCTGTGTGAGGTATCAATTACGTCTTGAGTGGGCTCTCTAATCGGGATTTCTGGCTGCACTGGGGTCATGTTGCCAGGCCTCACATTTGGATGCCATGGAGAAGGGTATGGTTGCTGTGGAGGTCCAGGATAAAGTCCAAATTGACGTGGATCAGACGCCTGGTAAGGATACGGATGGGCGGGGAATCCAGTAGTTGATGTCGGCATCCAACGTTGCGAATCCGCTGATTGCAATTCGTAATGGATCTGCTGACTCGTGCCTCCTATCCATTGCATGTGTGGATTCCAGCTCCGTGGAGTAGGTGGCTGCTGTGGCCATTGTTGAGTATATCCCCATCCTTGGGAAGGAGGGTGCATTCCGTACTGCCATTGCTCCGGTCGACGTTGGAAGGGCGGGGAAGCGGTCGCTCCTTCGGGATTCACATCAGCAGCAACGAAGGTCTCCCGTACTGTCGAAGTCTGTCCAACTTCAGTTGTTGTGTGCGCCTTCGACTTTACACCCGCTGCATCCTCTGGCTGTTGCTGAAATGCGTTCCCTGGAGACGGTGTACGGACCTCATGCACATCTGGAATGTCTACACATCCTACGCACACAATTTGTCAAGAAAAGATTAAATAAAAATTAAGAGTAAAAATACTGAAATTCATGTACGATGTTAGCATTTATGATACAAACGACGCATTCCTTTGCAGTTAGGTATACGGAAAAGCGTGTACCATGTTAGTGATACCAGCCTCGCTCAAGCATGGAGACTCCTAGGTATATCTAGACTCAGATTATCTCAAAAAACAGTATTTGAAGGAACAAAAACATCTGTCAGTCGTAATGATATTCGATATTGATAACCCTAAACATAGTACATAATTTCAGGGTTTCCATTAGAGCAATTGGCGACAACAAATTTACCATGACTTCATCTAGTTCATCTTATAAACAAACGTTTAGTTTAGTTCCGTAGTATTTTAGGAGGTAATCGCTGCCCCACCCCGACTTACGATAAACCATGAACCCTTACTTCCACTGTATCGACTACGAAAGAGACAAAAGAATCAGTAATATCAAAACAGACAAGCATTAGAAGAACAAAGAAGCGCACAACACAGACTTCTAGACGCTTACAACGCTTGTTACCATCGACCTCGACAACTCTATTAACATTCATAAACTGGGAAGAAGGTGGTATGGAATGAGCTAGAAGACTGCACCTGCTCGATGAGTACCGTTCGTATTCCCTGTCGACATCCCCGCTTCTTCGCGTTCCATCTTCTTATTCGCCGTCTGCTTCCGAGGGGGTTTAGGAGGAACTTGGGCGCTCTTCAGCCGCGGACTCCTGCGCACGTCTTCGCCAACACCCTGCAATTTCTGGCAAATAGTACACAGGTTACCATGTCTCGGTTGGCGAATTCCATCAAACCTGCGCACAGTACATACTTGTTAACTATTACATTATGGAGAAAAAAGGAAACACGAACTTGGACTCCGCATGCGTGTGGGTAAGAGGAGCGATCACTTCGGCGACACACAACAACACTAATACCACAAATTTAGAAGTATGAACAGATCGTAAACTAAAAGCAAGGCACGTGGCAGGGTTTCGGTTGTTGCATCTCACTATCGATGCTCTGTAGGAGGACTTACAAATTCTTTGCCGCTTCCTCGAGGGGAGCGACTTGAGCACGGAGCTCCGCCACCCGCCGATTTCTCTCCCGCAAGTACTCATTCTCTTCGTAAGGCTCATCGTCTTCTCTCTTTTGCATCTCTGGATTCATGTCACGGCTGTTGCACCCAGATGAACTAGAATAACTCATTGCAACATGAAAAACATACGCAACGTTGCCACGGTGCAATTGACTACGGGGTTCTAATTGTTACAGATACCTTTGGGACTTCTGCTAGACTCCGTCTGCCGGTAATGTGAACGTCACATAGAAACCCTGCATTCTGGTTTAGAGAGTTATACTGTGAGACCCCCGTTGCAGTGGATGATTGTTGAGTGCGTCTCATTCCGAGGGGCCAATGTTCTTACTGGCTGTTGTCGTGGCTGCGCATTGGTAACTGTGCCTTAACGTACATCCTACACGTCGTCATCTGTTCCCAAGTTGTTCCCGCCGCCGTTTTTTCATTTATGTTTCCCATCCTGTCGTATGTGTTTCTCTGAACCATAGCTGTTTCTGTCATATTTAATATCGTTATCATGTTCTGAGGATGTACCTAACCTACATCGTCCTTCTGTTGAACAGCATTTATTGTTATTTCGGTACTGGAAAAATACGTTTGTTAGGCTTGTGATTAAATCCAGTACGAGTTCATGATATCATTCGGAAAAATAATGAGCACAACATGAAGCATGTAGATGTTGATTATGACTTACATAGAAATCATCACTACGAGTTGATGTTTTTATTTGACAACTCATGTCTACTCGCTGTGAACCTAGGTATAACTGGACGTTGTTTTCAAAGCTGGTTTGGCATAGCGGACAATCGGGGGTATGAATCCTCACAAGTTACCCCTCACTGATCCTATTAGGCAGAGGCTTCGAGATGATCGTCTCTTTCGCAGAGAGATTGCGCGGTATAGGATGTACAGGTTAAAAAACATGCCTTGCCCTTGTACCGTATGCAATGGTAAACGATTGCTCAAGATATACAAGGTCAGGACTCATCTTATACGGGACAGACGTTCCCCTGCATTTCGTGTGTGGAAGGGTCCAGGCGAATACGACTCTTCCGATGCAGAGTGGGAAGCATTTCATGCGCAGAGACCAATTCATCCACACTGTGATGAAGGCATGGACATGCGATCGATGATCCAAAATAACTTTATGCGTGAGCATGTAGACATGGAGGATCGGGTGCAGGATATAGCAGTCGACGCTCTGAATTTTGCTGATGACGTAGGCGAGAGAGAAGACGATGCTGATAGCGATTTCGAAGACAATGTGGCACATCAGCGACGTAATGATCAAGGGCAATTCCAACAGCAAGGTCCTAGGGGAGAAGGTGCTTGCGGTGACGACGAAGTATTTGACCCCGGCGCGATGGAGGAGGCAATACAAGATTTATACGAAGGAGCTCCTTGCACCCAACTGGGTGCAACCATCTTCCTCAAAAATTTATTTTCTGTGCATGGGGTTACAAATAGGTTTATTCAGGACCTTCTGGCAGGTCTACATAAGTATTTTCTCCCGCCTAATAACACATTGCCTAAAACTAAACATGCTATGTCCACCCTTATTAAGAGGCTAGGTCTAGAATACAGGAACATTGACGTCTGTGTGAGGGCATGTGTGCTGTTTCGCAGAAATAGATCAGGTACAGAAGACTTCACAGACCTTGATCGTTGCCCAAGATGTGGTGAACCCAGATATCGGGACATGACACGGAAAAAATTCCCAAGAAAGGTACTTCGGCATTTTCCTGTGATTCCACATTTGCAAAGAACATACCGATCCCCGTCTCTTTCAGAGCTACAACGTTGGCACCATACTTATAGAAGCACTGACGGGAAAGTGAGATTTCCAGCTGATTGTAGAGCTTGGAAATTGGCCGAAGAAAAGTTCCCATTGGTGTTTCCGGACAAGCCACCGTTCCATGGAGACCCAAGGAATGTGACTTTGGCACTTACAGCTGACGGTATGAGCCCCTACAAGTTATACAAGTCTACGTGGTCAATGACTCCAGTTCTATTATTCAATTACAACATCCCACCTTGGCTCACGACCAAGAATTTTTTTATTATACTAGCATTACTGATCCCCGGAAAAGAAGCCGTTAGAGATGACAAGTTTGATGTGTACCTACAGCCTTTAGTGGAGGAGCTGCTCGATTTGTGGGAAGGAGTGCCCTGTTTTGATGCGTACCCGGAATCTGAAAACACGGAATTTAGCTTACGCGCTATGGTTATATGGACCATACACGATCTGCCTAGGTACGGCATGGTGGCAGGGACAGCGCATTCAGGAGGTGTGGCATGTCCGCCGTGCGGTCCCCAGATGAAGGGTACATGGGCACATGAATTGAATAAGTTCGTATACACAGGAGCAAGGAGATGGCTCGAACCTGGTCATGGGTACCGTTTAGAGGTTGCAGCAAAGTTCTTCGATGGAGTCGCAGAACACCGACCCCGTCCAATTCATGTCACGGCGCGCCAACAATTGGAAGGAGCAGCTGAGTATGAAGAGTGGTTAACTCACAACTTCCGGGGTAAGAACGATCCCCCGGATCCTTCGAAGACTCACGGAATGAAGAGGCGGAGTATACTGTTCGATCTTCCTTATTGGGAAGTTAGTGACTATCTGTTTGTTGTTCTTTTGTTTAAGATAAATTGTTTTAGTTGCAAATTGGTTTATTTCGACATCGCTGTGATTGCACTTCCGTTCATATATCAGGTTTAAAGATCACCGCATTTTCTAAGGGGAAAACTAGGAACTGAGAATAATCCATGACATTGTCATTCTATACGTTTGCTCGCTGTGATTTTAAATAAGACTAGTGGAAACAGTGATGGTTAATTATATCAATTCCAACGTATATGCTTGTAATTACAGCCGTTGGTCATATAAAACAATTTCACAATGGTTTAGTTACAGAGGCTATGTCGTTGTCAAGAGTACTCGTGATTGTACATAACGAATTAGATATACGATTTATTGAACCTGTCTGTGCAGCATCTGGAAATCCGAAACACCCTCGATGTTATGCAATGTGAAAGGAATTTGGCTTTAAATACTTTAGGGTATTTGGCGGGTGACAAAGACACGGTGCAAGTGGGAAATGCTATTCTGCGAGCCTTGAGCGGTGAGCGGAGAGCGGTGAGCGGTAACTTTGCGGATATTTTGATGTTTTTGGTGAAGTTTCTCACACTCTATAACTGCAGCATGTTGGTTTGATTTTTATTTTTATTTTCAAAAAGTATGACCTTAAAAACACCTATCACCGTGCGTGCCTATTCCCGTGCATGCATGGATACAGATTAAGGTAATCAAGACTATCAGATTATTCAGGAATTTTTTATGAATACAGTATTATCCTTTGCTTAGTATCTAAGTCTATTATCAAAATAAAGTAAGTCTAATATCAATATAAAGTATAGCCATGTAAGAGAGACAAAGGATAAATTGTTCATCACTATTAGACTACTAGGAATTGTCTCCATTAATAGAAAGGATTTTAATTTAGTCGCTGAGTCTATTATTATTATAAGGTCTAGGTAGAAAGAGAGATAAAAAGACTGCTCAGCAACTGCAGATTTTCTTGTATCAGATTTTTTCTTTTATCCAATTTGAATTTGTTTATGTCAGTTTGGGAATGGCCTCGGCGATTATCCTTTGCGAGGTACAACGTCCATTGCTTTTTCTCGAGAAGTATAACACACCGAAGCCACTGCCCAAGTGACGAGATTATAATGTTGCAGGTTTGGTTATATTGAAGTAAAATCCGGTTAAGCCAATGCTTATGGGATAATGTGGTTTGGGTTGCGAGTTAATAATGTGGTTTGCGAGTTTATAATGCGGCTTGCGAGTTAATAATGAGGTTAGTAATTTGCGGTCAACAGTTTGAAGTGCTGCGGCCTCGACAGCAGGGTAAGTGCTGACTACTTCAAGCAAAAATTAGTGCGATTGCATTATTTAGTGTGACTGCATGGGTTAAAAATTAAAAATAAATACTGTGGTTGCATTAACTAGTATGACTGCATGGGTTAAAAATAAGAATAAAATTACTGTGGTTGTAAATAAGATTCCTTCATGTCAAGACTGCATGGATATAATTAAGCAACTTCATCTTAAAGAACAAACTTAAATTATAGAGCAGGCCTGTGAGAGTGGAGATTCTGTGATTCAAATTTAGGATATGACTTAGTGGGTTCTGTCTCCCAGAAAAAAAAAAACAAATAAGTCGTATACCATTTAAAATAAAAAAGAAAGGGAATTAAAATACAATTCAAATAATCATGAAGAGAAAAACAATTTGAGAAAGAAATAGAATAAGTTTAAAAACATTTACGACAAAGGGGAAAAAGAATAAGACATGAAAGAAAGAAAAGAATATAATATATTAAATGATTATGTGACTTCAGTTAAAATGTAACATACCTGAAGGTAGGTAATCTGGTTTAGGGTGGATGGACGTGATGTGTATCATCTGAGTGTATGTCATGGCCAAACAAGAGGAATAAAGGATAAATAAGATTTAGATTAGACTCTTGATTTATGAATTCATAAGCGATAAGTCTCTAGAAAGAGACCTCTGTAAGAACCACAGTTTCTATGAACAATAGTTTCTGAACTTCCATTTTCGCAACAAATGGGTTGGTTAAGGGTAATCCTCATATAATAAACTAATATAAATCTAAAAATGTGTAGGGTCTAGGTGAAAAGAGAGGTAAAAAGACTGCGAGCAACTGCAGGTATTTACTTTGAATTCGCACAATGCCTCCGGGTTCGAACCAGAGTCCTCTCTTTGGTGACTGTTTGCTTTTATTTCAATGCATTTAGTTCCCTCTGAAGCAGCCGTGAAGCCCCCGGCATTATGCCTCGGTGCCGAGCACTTCAGTAAGGGGCCCTGTCTTTGGTGAATACGATCTTTAATTTTAATGCATTTAGCTCCCTCTGAAGCAGCCTTGAAGCCCCCGGCATTTGCCTCGGTGCGGAGCACTTCTCTTAGAGGTTTGTTGCAGGTTTGGTTTTATCGAAGTAAAGTCCGGTTAGGCCAATGCTTACGGGATAATGTGGTTTGGGTTGCGAGTTAATAATGTGGTTTGCGAGTTAATAAAGCGGTTTGCGAGTTAATAATGTGGTTAATAATTTGCTCTCAACAGTTTGAAGTGCTGCGGCCTCGACAGCAGGGTAAGTGCTGATTACTTCAAGCAAATATTAGTGTGGTTGCGTTAATTAGTGTGACTGCATGGGTTAAAACAAAAATTAAAATTACTGCGGTTGCAAATAAGATTCCTTGATGTCAAGGCTGCATGGATATAATTAAGCAACTTCATCTTAAAGAACAAACTTAAATTATAGAGCAGGCCTGTGAGAGTGGAGATTCTGTGATTCAAATTTAGGATATGACTTAGTGGGTTCTGTCTCCCAAAAAAAAAAAAACAAATAAGTCGTATACCATTTAAAATAAAAAAGAAAGGGAATTAAAATAAAAATCAAATAATCATGAAGAGAAAAACAATTTGAGAAAGAAATAGAATAAGTTTAAAAACATTTACGACAAAGGGGAAAGAGAATAAGACATGAAAGAAAGAAAATAATATAATATATTAAATGATTATGTGACTTCAGTTACAATGTAACATACCTGAAGGTAGGTAATCTGGTTTAGGGTGGATGGACGTGATGTGTATCATCTGAGTGTATGTCATGGCCAAATAAGAGGAATATAGGATAACTTAGATTTAAATTAGATACTTCTCACATTCACGAATTGATCAGTGATAACTCTCTAGCAAGAGACTTCTATAAGACCCACAGCTTCTATGAACAATAGTTTCTAATGTTCAATTTTAGCAACAAATTAGTTGGTTAAGGGTATGCGCTGGGTTTAGGGTGGGTGCACGTGATGTGTATCATGTGGGTGTATGTCATGGCCAAATAAGAGGAATAAAGGATAAATTAGATTTAAATTAGACTCTTCATTTATGAATTCATAAGCGATAAGTCTCTAGAAAGAGACCTCTGTAAGAACCACAGTTTCTATGAACAATAGTTTCTAAGCTTCCATTTTCGCAACAAATGGGTTGGTTAAGGGTAATCCTCATATAATAAACTAATATAAATCTAAAAATGTGTAGGGTCTAGGTGAAAAAAGAGGTAAAAAGACTGCGAACAACTGCAGGTATTTATTTTGAATTCGCATAATGCCTCGGTGCCAAGGACCCCTGCTGAGGGCTCTCTGGGTTCGAACCAGAGCCCTCTCTTTGGTGACCATTTGCTTTTATTACAATGCATTTAGCGCCCTCTGAAGCAGCCGTGAAGCACCAGACATGATGCCTCGGTGCATCGTTTGAGTCCATGTGATGTGGCTGATGTGTGCGTATGTGATATGCATCCTTCGGGTCTACGTGCTGTGTAGCATGTGAGTGTATGTGATGTGTATCATGACACTGTATGCATTGTATGCCGTGGTTGTATGTATCCAGTGAAATATCTATTACGAATATAAATTCTAACCACAGAAAAAAGGGCGAGGATTCATTGAAGATCAGTAATAGATCTTAGATACTTGTATCATTATTAAATTGGATTTGAATTAGAAGATCATGTAAATGCAGTGGATTGGTAATTCTATTCAAGATTTTCTGAGTCTCCCGAATTCAATTTATTATTTGAACGCATCAGCCTAGTCTGTGGTATTTGAGGTCATAGGTCTTCCATTAACTATTCAATTACAATCCTAAATAAAAATGGGGAAAATAAAACTGTTAAGATTGGGTCGTTTCCATTTTTCCATCGTTCATTCACTAACCATATTAGTCAATTTTAATGCGTTGCTGCGCCATTCATACTTTGTTCATGGGGTCCGTTCTTAATGCCCGCACTCTTCTCGAGCCTCCTACAGAATTCCGGATTCGTCCCTAATAAAGGCCACCTGACCTGTACTGTTCCGTGCTGGAGTATCAAGAGCTGACATTTTCGTGTGAAAGTAAATTGGGCCGTGATGGCGCCGGCGCCATATCATGTGTTCTTAACACTATATCGAATAATGCAGCGGACCATTTAGAATTTGCCCGCCGGAGACTAGACTCGGAGGCTGTGTACCATTAAGAAACGCGGAACTACGGTTACAAACCTGGACAGACAATCCTGAATATCAAGGGGATATCGGGGCTGCCTTGGCGTGAGATTGACGGTAGACTGCATCATATATCAGGTGCAAGAAGAACATGCTTGTCTCAAAACACCTGAATGCTCATTTCATTCTAAGGCGGATAGTATATCATCATTTTCTGCCTCCTAACTATGTCTCCTCTCATGTTTAGCCTCCACTCTGAATCACAATTCTTGCTCAACCTTGGGACAATGCTGGAACCGCAAGTTGGAGATATAGTTATACGTAGAAGGCAGGCGAATTCCATCATCCGGTACTACCCATACAAGTCTCCGGAACAGTGGAATCAGTATCATAAGGCATGGCTGCTGAAGATCTTCCCGGCGTCGGTTCTTTATGCTTTAGATAGTGATCAAAGTAGTGATCTCCCTCGGAACATGAAGTGCATGATGCTTATGGTTTGGGAGTACGGGCTTGGATTCAAGGGGGCGATGACCGGAGGAATACTTATTCCGGAGGCACAAGACCCCGGACCGGCACAAGTGATTGGTCTTGGACGCGGAGGAACCGTCCCCGACCAGAATACTATTGTCCTGGCATTTACGCAGCCGAGTATGCCTTCTGGTCCGACATTCTTGCGTGCAGATTTCTGGAAAGAAAAGTACCTCCACGATGACTACGCAAACCTTATGGTCTTCTCAGTTGTAGACTCCCTCATTGGACCTAACAACTCCACTAGAACAGTGACGAATTGGAGCAGAGCGGGTTTGTCCTGGGAATCCACTAACTCAATCACAGGGGCTTTATCGCAATACTCAGGATTGACCCTCGTAAATCTAGGTTAGGCTCACTTCCGCAAGGACTGTTGAGTGGTTGAACTGTTTAGAATCGAAGATGGTCATGTTGATCTTGGAGGATATGTGTACGTTTCTGAAGTATTACCAAGGATGTAAATAAAATGTGTTTTTTTTTTCGGTGTGATTCGCATCGTCTACCCCTACGGTGACAACCTCTCTTTCAAGGGGCTCTTACTGTGGTCAACGCATATTTTGTTTTCGATGTTTGTAGCTCCCTCCGATGCAACCAGAAGCACTTGCCATAATGCCTCGGTGCCGGGCACTCTTCCTGGGGACTACCAGTCTGGTGAACGAATGTATTTTAGTTGTTCGTAATACAGTCCATTGAAGCAAGCGTGAAGCACTCGGCATAATCCCTCGGTGTTCAAGACTCATGCGTTTGTATTGTTATCATGTGCTAATTTTATCGTGTAGTTTGCCATGTGCTAGGGCCCTTCGCAGCAACGTTGCATATGAGCCGTCCCTTACTGTAAATATATTTATTGCGGAGTTCTGAGTAATCGAAAAGTGATAATGGGAAGCAAATACAAATACGATATGGATTACCTGAAGACAAAGCTAATCACGCGACTAAGGGTCCTATACTACATGATTGGAGTCGCTAGGATCTGTACTGAACAGAGTGACGCTAGAGTCTGTCTGTTCGGATGATGAGGTGGTGACACTAGATGGACTACTGAAGGCCTCAGAAGGAGCCTCACCGTCGGACTCCACAGCTTCGCTATCGATAAATTCCAGAGTCCTACTGGGGGGGTTTCTGGACTGAAAGGTACGGTGGTTGCCACGAGCTAGTTGAATAGCTGCATCGTTCGCATAACTGGGGAGATGCCATGATTTTGGGGGGCTTGGGTAAAAGTGGGGATGACAAAAAAAGGGAAGACTCATTGAAGTACTCATAATGCCGCATCTGCAAATATAAATGGCACATTTTTCATAAATCCAGTCCATAGCAAATCATATTATAAAGAGTATGTAACATTAATAAACAAGTTTCTAAACTCACGTAGTAAACCGGGATCTCTTCGCAACCTTTGTCACAGTGACTTCTCCATCGGGATCCTCACTAGTGACCAGTCTTCCGGTAGCGACATTCGGGGCAGCTGTAGATCGAATGAGAGGTTTCAATACAGCTGCAAAGATCTCGTTGTCGGCCTCCAATGCAACAATATGCCGATCAGCATGTCGGCAAGCGTGAATTGACGAACCTGAGAAAGAGTGCAAGGTCGTCAATACTCCCCACCGACGCTTTCTTACAAGTGCTTCAAGACTGCTTCAGAGGGGGCCAAATGCAATGTAATAGAAGCAAACATTCACCAAAGACAGGGCCCCTGACAGGAGTGCTCGGCACCGAGGCACTGTGCCAGGTGCTTCATCGCTACTTCAGGTGGCGCTAAAGGCATAGAAATTAAAGCAAACATTAACCAAGGTCAGGGCCCTTAAGAGGAGTGCCTCGCACCGAGGCATTATGCCAGGTGCTTCTTGGCTGCTTCAGAGGGAGCTAAATGCAATGAAGTAAAAATTAACATTCACCAAAGACAAGGCCCCTTAGAAGAGTGCTCGGCACCGAGGCATAATGCCGGGGGCTTCACGGCTGCCTCAGAGGGAGCTAAATGCATTGAAATAAAACGAAATATTCACCAAAGACAGGGCCTCTAGGAGAAGTGCTCGGCACCGAGGCATAATGCCGGGGGCTTCACGGCTGCTTCGGAGGGAGCTAAATGCAATGAAATAAAAATTAACATACAGCAAAGCCAAGGCCTCTAAGAGAAGTGCTCGGCACAGAGGCATAATGCCAGGTGCTTCTCGGCTGCTTCAGAGGGACCTAAATGCAATGAAGTAAAAATTAACATTCACCAAAGACAAGGCCCCTTAGAAGAGTGCTCGGCACCGAGGCATAATGCCGGGGGCTTCACGGCTGCCTCAGAGGGAGCTAAATGCATTGAAATAAAAATTAACATACAACAAAGCCAGGGCCTCTAAGAGAAGTGCTCGGCACAGAGGCATAATGCCAGGTGCTTCTCGGCTGCTTCAGAGGGACCTAAATGCAGTGAAGTAAAAATTAACATTCACCAAAGACAAGGCCCCTTAGAAGAGTGCTCGGCACCGAGGCATAGTGCCGGGGGCTTCACGGCTGCTTCCTGTGGGATCCGAGAAACTCAGAATAAACCGGAAGAGCCCCAGCCGGCGTAAGTATTCCATTAATTTTTCATTTTTTCGGTTAATTAGGTAAAAACTGGCCAGACACTAGCAGCATTAGTAGTTAACGCAAATCGGATATTCCAGAAACGTTAAAACAGTTAACGCAGGAAGTGTACCCGGAACCTGGATTCCGGAAACTCGGAAGACAAGACACGGAACGGGTGGACGATCCGAGTACTGACCGTTACTGTAACCGCGTCAAGGATCCGAAGCGACGCGGAAGTCATCATGACCCGGATAGGCGTTTAACCCGGTACGTTGGCGGCTGCAATTACGGGCCGCCACAGCGTTTATTATGCCTGGGGTATATAAGCGAGGGTGTTAGGGTTTGGAGTTCCTTTTTGCGAACTGGGAGTAGAGAGTGAAAGAGCGGTGAGGTGTTTTTTTGTCTTTTCCGATTCACCGGCAGTAGGATTGCCGGGTTTCTTGCTGTCGGATCGTAGAGGGAGAGAAGTAAGGCGTAGAGATGGCGCACGTGCAGTGTAGCATCCTTAGCCCCGGAACTCCAGTGAAGGAATCGGATATGGAGGAACTGATCACCGACCTCACTCGGATGAGGTGTGAGGGATTGTTGGCACGGCCGTGGTTACTGAAGAGTGAGGTGATGGTGAGGGAGGTCCTAGAAGGTCCGGACAACCGGTGGGATAATACGATCCGAGGCAAGCCCACGCTGTGGAATGCGGAACAGTGGGCGGAAGCTTACGGTTTCGAGCAGAAGGGACTCCTTTGGGCGACCCGGATGGATAAGTACGTGCAGGATAGGTTCCACGGGAAGATCCATAGGAACAATGGATACGAGATAGACGCCTGCAAGGATAGGAGGCAGAGGCAGGTCTTAGCTTTCCTCGTTCCGATCCTGTATCCGCAAAAACCGGCACAGGTCACCATTACGGTCGGGAACACCATCCTCGGAGCGTACTCAGGAGAGCGCCCGGTGAATTGGGCCGCACTCATGGCGGAAGTGGTGCAAAAGATGGTTCCAACGATCGGAAAGAAGCCGACCCCGCTCTCCCCCTTCCTCTTTCACCTTTACCATGCGTATGACTTGCTGAACGATAAGGAGGACGAGACGTATACGCACGCGAAGAACTGCCTCAAATTCTTGGAGATTCCGCCCGGAATGGAACCCGATCCGCGAGGTGAGCTCTCGGATACAACGTCCTCGGAAGATGAGGACGACACGAAGGAAGTTCCGAACCCTGGCGCTACTAGGGCTCAGTCCAGGTAACGATCGGAGCGGGCTGCGTCACAGCACGCGGAGCCGTCCACGGCCCGGGGAGATCCGGAACGGAGAGAGGTCAGTTCTGATCGGGGATTTCCGGTGGAACTATTTCGGGGGATTCGGGAGGAGACTCACCGGGCGCAAGCTTCTTACGATCGGATCGAAACCCTGTTCCGGAGGGTCTGTACAGCGCTGGGAGGGTGCTTACCGGAAGAGGTGATCCGAGAAGTGGAGTTGTTGAAGGATGCCCCAACTCTCCGGAGTGAGAAGAAGCGGCTAGAGCTTCAGTTGCAGGAGCTGACGAAGGAGCTGGCTGCAAAGAGTGATGAGATCCGTAAGTTCCACGCCGAACAGGAGGAGACTTTGGGGGAGCTTCGGAAGTTGGTGGGAAGTTCGGGAGCGGTAATCAACAAGGCCCGGCTGTTTGATGAGAACGTAGTACAGCCGGCTGATTTCGAGGACAAGCAGAGGATCATCATGATCCTCTCCAAATGCGAGCACTCGATGAACATGATCCTGAAGAAGGTCCGGCAGCTGCTCAATCCGAGTACCGGAAGTCCCAGTCTCGGAGTCGCTGGTCGGGGCCTTCCGCTCCCCGGATCGCCCTCTCGTGCCATGGTAGGAGAATCTCGCGGAGTGGGGTTCCGAACCCCGATAGGGAGTAACCTCCAAGTCGAGGAGCGGATGACGGTCGAAGAGGCCGCCATGACAAATCGGACGATTGCGGAGGTGCTCCGGGAACACCAAGCACAAGTGGCGTCACCCGGAACCAGTACAGTCCAGCAGAGCTGCGCGATCCCCACAGGTCAGGTGGAGGTGACCGGAACGACAGTTACCGAGAGGCGGATCGAGGAGAGGACGGTTTCGGAACAGGTGACTCGGACCGTGCCGCCGGATGTTCTTCCACGACTCGGAGAGGAGGTGATCATTGCGAATTACCAAGGGGAGGTAGCGGGACCGGAATGGGGACGACCTATTTCACCACCCGGACGGACCCGAGTGACTCAGGAGGGGGGATTGACCCCTTCACCCACAGCCAAGACCGGAACGGTGACACCTACTCCCACGGGAACGCCAGCAGCGGATTCCCCTCCGAATAGTGTCGGTGCTTACCGGAGGTTGCGGAAAAGGAAGGAGGTCCCGATTACGATTTCAGAGTCCGATTCAGAGACGCGTGAGAGCTCTCCGGTCAGGACCACCGGAACTGAAACTCGGACTCCGACGTCCGGAACCCCTCCCGCACATATAATCCCAAAATCGCCCAATTCTCCCAAGCCCCGGATCGTTACCCGGTTGTCCTTGGAGGCTCAGGAGAGAGAGTCAAAGGCGGAACGGAGTGCTAGGCGCAAGGCGGCACGAGCAGCAGGGGCGGGCGGATCAGAGCCGCGGGTGACCAGGTCGAAGGATCGCGAGCAGGAGAGCCACAAGAAGACAAAGAAGTGATAGATTCCTCTCACTGCCACTTGTCGTAACTTTCCGGATTTATAGGAGTAGATTCCGGATCGGGAGATCCGTCCTAGTCGTAAAGTAGAATTCTAGGTAGGTAGTTAGGGATTAGGGTTTTGATTGAACTGCCGGCGCCGCCGCTTTTGTGGAAACCCCTGCTTACTTAAACCAGGCAGGCGAGGCGGTCCGGGTCTTCGTTTTTGCATGTTTTCCTCCTATATTCCTTATCAGTAAAGTATTTGTGTTTTGTAAGTACTGGGGAAATGCTATTCTGCGAGCCTTGAGCGGTGAGCGGAGAGCGGTGAGCGGTAACTTTGCGGATATTTTGATGTTTTTGGTGAAGTTTCTCACACTCTATAACTGCAGCATGTTGGTTTTATTTTTAATTTTATTTTCAAAAAGTATGACCTTAAAAACACCTATCACCGTGCGTGCCTATTCCCGAGCATGCATGGATACAGATTTAGGTAATGAAGACTATCAGATTATTCAGGAATTTTTTATGAATACAGTCTTATCCTTTGCTTAGTATCTAAGTCTATTATCAATATAAAGTAAGTCTGATATCAATATAAAGTATAGCCATGTAAGAGAGACAAAGGATAAATTGTTCATCACTATTAGACTACTTGGAATTTTTTCCATTAATAGAATGGATTTTAATTTAGTCGCTGAGTCTAGTATCTAACTCTATTATCAATATAAAGTAAGTTTAATATCAATATAAAGTATAGCCAAGTAAGAGAGACAAAGGATAAACTCTTGATCACTATTAGACTACTTGGAATTGTCTCCATTAATAGAATGAATTTTAATTTAGTCGCTGAGTCTATTATTATTATAAGGTCTAGGTAGAAAGAGAGATAAAAAGACTGCTCAGCAACTGCAGATTTTCTTTTTTCAGATTTTTTGTTCTATCCGATTTGAATTTGTTTATGTCAGTTTGGGAATGGCCCCGGCAATTATCCTTTGCGAGGTACGACGTCCATTGTTTTCTCTCGAGAAGTATAACACACCGAAGCCACTGCCCAAGTGACGAAATTATAATGTTGCAGGTTCGGTTATATCGAAGTGAAATCAGGTGATTTCAATGCTTATGGGATAATGTCCTTTGCTTTGCGAGTTAATAATGTGGTTTGGGAGTTAATAATGTGGTTAATAATTTCGTGGGTTCAGTTTGAAGTGCTGCGGTCTCGACAGCCGGGTAAGTGCTTAGTACTTGAACCAGAAATTAGTGTGATTGCATTAATTAGTGTGACTGCATGGGTTAAAAATAAAATAAAATGCTGTGACTGCATTAAATAGTGTGACTGTATGGGTTAAAAATAAAAATAAATTACTGTGATTGCAAATAAGATTACTTGATGTCAAGACTGCTTGGATATAATTAAGCAACTTCATCTTAAAGAACAAACTTAAATTATAGAGCAGGCCTGTGAGAAAGGAGATTTTGTGATTCGAACTTAGGAAATGGCTTAGTGGGTTTCGTCTCCCAAAAAAAAAAAAACAAATAAGTCGTATACCATTTAAAATAAAAAAGAAAGGGAATTAAAATAAAAATCAAATAAGCATGAAGAGAAAAACAATTTCAGAAAGAAATGGAATAAGTTTAATAACATGTACGAAGAAGGGGAAAAAGAATAAGCATGAAAGAAAGAAAAGAATATAATAAATTAAATGATTATGTGACTTCAGTTAAAATGTAATATAGCAGAAGATGCGTAATACGGTTTAGGGTACTCTTAATATAATAATCGAAATGATTATGTACCTTAAGTTAGAATGTAACATTGTAGAAGATAGGTAATATGGACCACTCTACGCGAAAAGAGAGAGAAAAAGACTGCGAAGCAACTGCAGGTTTTTATTGGTATTGGAATAGTGCCTCGGTGCCGAGGACCCCTGCTGGGGGGTATCATACTGCTCAGTGTATGTTTTTAATGGGATTCGAACCAGAGCCCTTTGAAGCAACCTCGCAGCCCTTGGCATAATGCCTCGGTGCATTATGTGATATGTATGTGATGTGCCTAGACGATAAGCATCCTTTGGGTGTATGTGCTGTGTACCATGTGAGTGTGTGTGATGTGCATCATGTCAATGTATGCCCTGAACATCTAGTCATTGTATGTATCTAGTGAAATGTCTATTAACAATATAAAGTTTAACCCCATAAAAAAGGGAGAGGATTAATTGAAGATCACTATGAGATCATATATACGTGTATCATTATTAAAAGGGATTTGAATTAGAAGAACAATCTCCCTCTAATCTTCCATTTTAGGAACAAAATGGTTGCTTAAAGGTATTCTTAATATAATAAAGTAAATCAGTAGGTGACTTGAGTTAAAACGTAACATAGTAGAAAATAGGTAATATGGACCACTGCATACATAGATTCAGGAGGTAAAACAACATTTCTAGGGTCTAGGCGAAAAGAGAGAGAAAAAGACTGCGAAGCAACTGCAGGTTTTTTGGGGTATTGGATCAATGCCTCGGTGCTGGGGGGTATCAAACTGCTCAGTGTATGTTGTTAATGGGATTCGAACCAGAGCCCTCTGAAGCAACCTCGCTGCATTGATTTGTAAGTTGCATTGTGTGCCCCTCTAGCAGCCTCGCAGCCCTTGGCATCATGCCTCGGTGCCGAGGACTCCCGCTGGGGGCCCCAACACTGGTCTTTTTATGTTGATTTGTAAGTTGCATTGTGTGCCCCTCTAGCAACCTCGCAGCCCTTGGCATAAGGCCTCGGTGCCGAGGACTCCCGGTGGGGGCTCGAACTCTGGTCTTTTTATAATATGTTTTAGGTTGCATTGGTTGTATCGAAGTAAAATCCGGTTAGGCCAATGCTTATGGGATAATGTGCTTTGCTTTGCGAGTTAATAATGTGGTTTGGGAGTTAATAATGTGGTTAATAATTTCGTGGGTTCAGTTTGAAGTGCTACAGTCTCGACAGCCGGGTAAGTGCTTAGTACTTGAACCAGAAATTAGTGTGATTGCATTAATTAGTGTGACTGCATGGGTTAAAAATAAAAATAATTACTGTGACTGCATTAGTTAGTGTGACTGCATGGGTTAAAAATAAAAATAATTACTGTGACTGCATTAGTTAGTGTGACTGCATGGGTTAAAAATAAAAATAAATTACTGTGCTTGCAAATAAGATTACTTGATGTCAAGACTGCTTGGATATAATTAAGCAACTTCATCTTAAAGAACAAACTTAAATTATAGAGCAGGCCTGTGAGAAAGGAGATTTTGTGATTCGAACTTAGGAAATGGCTTAGTAGGTTTCGTCTCCCAAAAAAAAAAAAACAAATAAGTCGTATACCATTTAAAATAAAAAAGAAAGGGAATTAAAATAAAAATCAAATAAGCATGAAGAGAAAAACAATTTCAGAAAGAAATGGAATAAGTTTAATAACATGTACGAAGAAGGGGAAAAAGAATAAGCATGAAAGAAAGAAAAGAATATAATAAATTAAATGATTATGTGACTTCAGTTAAAATGTAACATAGCAGAAGATGCGTAATACGGTGTCAAGACTGCTTGGATATAATTAAGCAACTTCATCTTAAAGAACAAACTTAAATTATAGAGCAGGCCTGTGAGAAAGGAGATTTTGTGATTCGAACTTAGGATATGGCTTAGTGGGTTTCGTCTCCCAAAAAAAAAAAAACAAATAAGTCGTATACCATTTAAAATAAAAAAGAAAGGGAATTAAAATAAAAATCAAATAAGCATGAAGAGAAAAACAATTTCAGAAAGAAATGGAATAAGTTTAATAACATGTACGAAGAAGGGGAAAAAGAATAAGCATGAAAGAAAGAAAAGAATATAATAAATTAAATGATTATGTGACTTCAGTTAAAATGTAATATAGCAGAAGATGCGTAATACGGTTTAGGGTATGTGTACGTTTCTGAAGTATTACCAAGGAAGTCAATAAAAGGTGATAATTTATCGGTCATATTCGCATCGTGTAACCTTGAACTTAACATCCATATGTATCCCCTTATGCCATCTCCTCCACTGAAATCAGAAACCCTTATGCCATCTCATTATGGTCATTGTTTTTAATTTTATCCCTTCGCTAGGGCCCTCTGGATCAACCTCGCAGCCCTTGGCACAATGCCTCGGCCCCGAGCAGACTTCATGGGGTCCGTAACTCTGGTCAATTCATGATTTGTTACACTTGTTACTCGAGCCCAATGAAGCAACCGTGGCTCATATGGCAATGCCTCGGTGCATTGAAGCGACCGTGAAGCACTCCGTCACAATCATTTTAGAAAGTGCTAATTTTATCATGTCGTGATTTTATCATCTGCTTTGCCCTGTGCTAGGGCCCTTTGTAGCATAGTTGCTTATGAGCCACCGTATTGTATAAATATATATACGTCAATTTTCATTTCTCGGAAAGCAAATACAAATACCGTGTAGACTAACTCAAGAGAAGGCTAATCACGCGACTGGGGGTCCTACATTGGATGATTGGAGACGCTAGGATCTGTACTGAACAAAGTGATGCTCGAGTCTGTATGCTCGGATGAGGAGGAGGTGATACTCGAGGAACTACTGAAGGAAGCTCCACCATCAGAAACAGCCTCACCATCGGACTCAAGAGCTTCGCTATCGATAAATTCCAGAGTCCTACTAGGGGGGTTTCTGGACTGAAAGGTACGGTGGTTACCACGAGCTAGTTGAATAGCTGCATCGTTCGCGTAACTGGGAAGATGCCATGACTTTGGGGGGCTTGGGTAAAAATGTGGATGACAAAAAAAAGGAAGATTCATTGAAGTGCTCAGAATGCCGCATCTGCAAATATAAATGGCACAATGTTCATAAATCCAGTCCAGAGCAAATCATATTATAAAGAGTATGTAACATTAGAAAACAAGTTTCTAAACTCACGTAGTGAACCGGGACCTCTTCGCAACCTTTGTCACAGTGACATCTCCATCGGGATCCTCACTAGTGACCAGTCTTGCGGTAGTAACGTTCGGGGCAGCAGTAGTTCGAATGAGAGGTTTCAATACACCTGCGAAGATCTCGTGGTCGGCCTCCAAACCAACAATATGCCGATCAGCATGTCGGCATGCATGAATTGAGGAACCTGAGAGGGAGAGCAAGGTCGTTACTGAGGATACCTGGAAAACGGAAACTGGAAACTACAACGAAGAGGACTGTAGCTTACCAGTCGAGGTCGTGCAGTCAAGAACCACACTTCCAGGGTCGGTCGTCGCCTCGATCAGCATTTGCAGAAGAGGAACGGACTTCTCGCGAGGGCCGCGCCAGGGCCTTGAGGCATTCATGAGCTGGGTGCCACGGGAAACGTGGTTCTGCAGGACATCATCCCGACCAACATCGTATCCAAGGCGCTCCAGTGCAGGCACCTCCCGAAATGAGAACCGGGATTTGCGGCCGCCGGACTTGAAGCTCCTCACAGCCAGTAGAATCCCGAACTTCATTGTCTGTAAAACAAGGAAGAACAATGGTTGCTTCACAGGGCCCTAGAACAAACATGAAGAACTACATGCACTCACCAGAGCTGGAGCCCTCAGCAACGGTCCTCGGCACCGAGGCATTATGCCAAGGGCTGCGAGGTTGCTTCAATGGGCTCCACAGCAGCAAGAAGAACATGATGCACTCATCACAGTTGGAGCCCTGAGCAGGAGCCCTCGGCACCGAGGCATTATGCCAGGGGCTGCGAGGTTGCTTCACAGGGCTCTAGAATAAACATGAAGAACTACATGCACTGACCAGAGCTGGAGCCCTCAGCAACTGTCCTCGGCACCGAGGCATTTTGCCAGGGGCTGCGAGGTTGCTTCAATGGGCCTCTAAGCAGCAAGAAGAACATGATGCACTCATCACAGTTGGAGCCCTGAGCAGGAGCCCTCGGCACCGAGGCATTATGCCAGGGGCTGCGATGTTGCTTCACAGGGCTCTAGAATAAACATGAAGAACTACATGCACTGACCAGAGCTGGAGCCCTCAGCAACTATCCTCGGCACCGAGGCATTTTGCCAGGGGCTGCGAGGTTGCTTCAATGGGCCTCAGAGCAGCAAGAAGAACATGATGCACTCATCACAGTTGGAGCCCTCAGCAGGAGCCCTTGGCACCGAGGCGTTATGCCAGGGGCTGCGAGGTTGCTTCACAGGGCTCTAGAATAAACATGAAGAACTACATGCACTGACCAGAGCTGGAGCCCTCAGCAACTGTCCTCGGCACCGAGGCATTATGCCAGGGGCTGCGAGGTTGCTTCAATGGGCCCCAGAGCAGCAAGAAGAACATGATGCACTCATCACAGTTGGAGCCCTCAGCAGGAGCCCTTGGCACCGAGGCATTATGCCAGGGGCTGCGAGGTTGCTTCACAGGGCTCTAGAATAAACATGAAGAACTACATGCACTGACCAGAGCTGGAGCCCTCAGCAACTGTCCTCGGCACCGAGGCATTATGCCAGGGGCTGCGAGGTTGCTTCAATGGGCCCCAGAGCAGCAAGAAGAACATGATGCACTCATCACAGTTGGAGCCCTCAGCAGGAGCCCTCGGCACCGAGGCATTATGCCAGGGGCTGCAAGGTTGCTTCACAGGGCTCTAGAATAAACATGAAGAACTACATGCACTGACCAGAGCTGGAGCCCTCAGCAACGGTCCTCGGCACCGAGGCATTATGCCAGGGGCTGAGAGGTTGCTTCAACTGGCCCCAGAGCAGCAAGAAGAACATGATGCACTCATCACAGTTGGAGCCCTGAGCAGGAGCCCTCGGCACCGAGGCATTATGCCAGGGGCTGCGAGGTTGCTTCACAGGGCTCTAGAATAAACATGAAGAACTACATGCACTGACCAGAGCTGGAGCCCTCAGCAACGGTCCTCGGCACCGAGGCATTATGCCAGGGGCTGAGAGGTTGCTTCAACTGGCCCCAGAGCAGCAAGAAGAACATGATGCACTCATCACAGTTGGAGCCCTGAGCAGGAGCCCTCGGCACCGAGGCATTATGCCAGGGGCTGCGAGGTTGCTTCACAGGGCTCTAGAATAAACATGAAGAACTACATGCACTGACCAGAGCTGGAGCCCTCAGCAACTGTCCTCGGCACCGAGGAATTATGCCAAGGGCTGCGAGGTTACTTCAGTGGGCCCCAGAGCAGCAAGAAGAACATGATGCACTCATCACAGTTGGAGCCCTGAGCAGGAGCCCTCGGCACCGAGGCATTATGCCAGGGGCTGCGAGGTTGCTTCACAGGGCTCTAGAATAAACATGAAGAACTACATGCACTGACCAGAGCTGGAGCCCTCAGCAACTGTCCTCGGCACCGAGGCATTATGCCAAGGGCTGCGAGGTTGCTTCAGTGGGCCCCACAGCAGCAAGAAGAACATGATGCACTCATCACAGTTGGAGCCCTGAGCAGGAGCCCTCGGCACCGAGGCATTATGCCAGGGGCTGCGAGGTTGCTTCACAGGGCTCTAGAACAAACATGAAGAACTACATGCACTGACCAGAGCTGGAGCCCTCAGCAACTGTCCTCGGCACCGAGGCATTATGCCAGGGGCTGAGAGGTTGCTTCAACTGGCCCCAGAGCAGCAAGAAGAACATGATGCACTCATCACAGTTAGAGCCCTCAGCAGGAGCCCTCGGCACCGAGGCATTATGCCAGGGGCTGCGAGGTTGCTTCACAGGGCTCTAGAACAAACATGAAGAACTACATGCACTGACCAGAGCTGGAGCCCTCAGCAACGGTCCTCCGCACCGAGGCATTATGCCAAGGGCTGCGAGGTTGCTTCAAGAGGATGCTCATAGTAAACTAAGTGAAGATAAGAGAATTACGTGTAAAGGACTCTTCGAACCACTAAGTCGGACCCCTTGAAATCCTTGAAGTCGGTTGACTTGGTGAAGGCGTCAGTACCTTTGAAGTACGACAAGAAGGCATGGTCAAATAGCTTCATTCTGCAATCCTCTACGTAGGTCTCCAAACCCATGGGCTCTGTTGAGACGTTCATGTTGATTGGAGGTCGGTCCGAGCGGAGAATGTCGTCCAGAGAAGTGGATGCTTCCTCACTCAACTGAAAGATCGACCAGGCATACGTAATTTAATTAAGTACGCAGAAGTTAACAATAGGATCGAAACAGAAATACAGCATAACATTACAGTGTAGTGGAGAGATATGACTCACTGCTGCCCAGAAGCATGCCCTTCCCAGCCAATGGGTGAGCCTCTGCTCGTTGCATGGTTTAGGTGGTAGGCACCGGGCCTCTCTTGTGGCTATAGAGGAGTTGAATAACTCGAGCCATCTGATCTTGGCGGTTGAAGAAGCCTTCGCCGTTGCTATCGATTGCAGCTTTTCAAGATTCAACTCGGCGCCCGTGGAGCCGTTCAACGAGTAGTGCCGCTCAATCTGAATTGGCAGACCCCGAACCAAGATCAGTATGGAATAATCAGTGGTGTTCTTATTCGATAGATCGGTCGAGCATAATGTATGGTACTCCGGAGAAATGGAAACAATACCTCTTTCAAGAAACCTGGTGTTAGGTCCGGGTTAGCGACCGCTGTTAACTTGTTCATTTTCTTTATCAAGTTCTCGGTCTTCTTTGCAGCCGCCAACTTCATTGCAGCTGCTTTATCTTTCTCGGCGACGTCACCCTCAGCATTCTCGAGGTAAGCACGTAGCCCCTCGTCTGCTGCTCTACTGATCTCATGCTGCACCAAGCGAGAAACTTGTCAAATTATGATAGAACGAATCATAGCGAGAAGTGGGGATTCGACAATACTCACCCAAAAAACGGAATGCAGTAATCAGAGGTGGTGCCCCAAGCATTAGTCCTCGGCAACAACGCATTATGGCAAGTGCTGCCAGGCATGAAGCCAAGGGCTCTAGAACTGAGGAAACGACATACATGCAGTGACCAGCATTGGAGCCCCGAGCATTTGACCTCGGCACCGAGGCATTAAGCCAAGGGCTGCGAGGTTGCTTCAAAGGGCTCGAGTAGTGAGAAGACAGAAGACATGCACTGAGCAGAGTTGGTGCCCCCAGCATAAGTCCTCCGCACCGAGGCATTAGGCCATGGGATGCGAGGCTGCTTCACAGGGCTCTAACACTGAGAGTAAAAACGACATGCAGTGACCACAGTTGGAGCCCCCAGCATTGCTCGTCGGCACCGAGGCATTAAGCCAAGGGCTGCGAGGCTGCTTCACAGGGCTCTAACACTGAGAGTAAAAACGACATGCTGTGACCACAGTTGGAGCCCCCAGCATTGCTCGTCGGCACCGAGGCATTAAACCAAGGGCTCCGAGGTTGCATCAAAGAGCACATACGGAGGGAAATTTATAAAACAATTAGAGATGTTGAATCTCATGGTGTACCTGGTAAATGAAACTAGTGAATACATTCACAGGTAATGTGTACCACGTTCCGTGCTTAGTTTTCCTGCATCTCTTTACATCCGAGGGGGACAACAGCTCCTTAAATTGCTCGAAGGGCATGAGGCCGTACTTTTGAACTCTGAAAAGGGTGTGAACATCGTTCGTCTTCACATGACTGTCCTCGGTATGCCTGGCACAGGTACAACAGAACCAGATTTAATGTACTAACATGAAATACAGAAGGAATCTTAATAATGGAAAGATAACCACGATTAAGACTTTAGGAAACTTACTTGTTGATGTTGTGCATGACCTGCATGACTAACCCGATTCTACCCTTTGTGTCCAGAAGGATAGAGTCCACAAGGTAATGCCACGATTCATCGCCCTTGTGTAGGCGCTGAATATGGTTTAACCATGCTTGACAACGATGATTACCGTCACAAACAAAGAACATTAGATCTGCATATCCTGCAAGCTCCGGGATCGATAGCAAGAAATCATTAAACTGATCGTTCTTCCTGTTCCAGATAGGGCCCCATCTGGCCTTATCAGCAGCCGAAACTTCCCTAGTCCTACCTCCTTCATCTGTAATTGACACGTAAAACACAGATGCCCCCTCCCGGTACCCGTGCGAGAACTCCTCTTCCAGTTTCGACAGGTCGCACTGCATCATCGGGCGCACAATAGGCATTGGCTGCATTCTGCACAGAGGAATGTCTATACGTGAATAAGCAAAAGGCTTCACTCTCAGACTCGAAATAGTAGTGACAGAGTTAAGCTTCTGGCGAGATCGAATCTCGTCTAGATCTCCAGTGAAAGCGTCGTCATCATCAACCGAGTCCTCGTCCTTTTCGGTGTTTCCTGGCGTGTCCTCTTCAAAGTGGGGAGCATCCATCCCGCCATCAGCCTGGAAAATGGAGACCATGTACACAATGCAACTTTAAAACGATGGAGACCATGGACACAATGCAACTTTAAAACGAACATAAGAGGACCAAAACTGGAGGCCCCAGCGGGAGTCCTCGGCACCGAGGCATTACGCCAAGGGCTGCGAGGCTGCTTAAGGGGCACACAATGCAACTCAGAATACATCATAAGAGGACCAAAATTGGAGCCCCCAGCATAAGTCCTCGGCACCGAGGCATGAAGCCACGGGCTGCGAGGCTGCTCGAGGGGCACACATTGCAACTTTAAAATAACCATAAAAGGACCAAAATTGGAGCCCCCAGCATAAGTCCTCGGCACCGAGGCATGAAGCCAAGGGCTGCGAGGCTGCTTGGGGGGCACACAATGCAACTCAGAATACATCATAAATGGTCCAGAATTGGAGCCCCTAGCATAAGTCCTCGGCACCGAGGCATGAAGCCAAGGGCTGCGAGGCTGCTGAAGGGGCACACAATGCAACTTTAAAATGAACAAAAAAGGACCAAAATTGGAGCCCCCAGCATAAGTCCTCGGAACCGAGGCATGAAGCCAAGGGCTGCGAGGCTGCTCAAGGGGCACACAATGCAACTTTCAAATAAACATAAAAGGACCAGAGCTGGAGCCCCCAGCATAAGTCCTCGGCACCGAGGCTTCATGCCAAGGGCTGCGAGGCTGCTAGGGGGGCACACAATGCAACTCAGAATACATCATAAAAGGACCAGAGCTGGAGCCCCCAGCATAAGTCCTCGGCGCCGAGGCTTGATGCCAAGGTCTGCGAGGCTGCTAGAGGGGCACAGTATGCAACTTTAAAATGAACAAAAAAGGACCAGAGCTAGAGCCCCCAGCATAAGTCCTCGGCACCGAGGCTTCATGCCAAGGGCTGCGAGGCTGCTATGGGGGCCCACAATGCAACTCAGAATACATCATAAAAGGACCAGAGCTGGAGCCCCCAGCATAAGTCCTCGGCACCGAGGCTTGATGCCAAGGGCTGCGAGGCTGCTAGAGGGGCACAGTATGCAACTTTAAAATGAACAAAAAAGGACCAAAATTGGAGCCCCCAGCATAAGTCCTCGGCACCGAGGCATGAAGTGAAGGGCTGCGAGGCTGCTTGGGGGGCACACAATGCAACTCAGAATACATCATAAATGGTCCAGAATTGGAGCCCCCAGCATAAGTCCTCGGCACCGAGGCATGAAGCCAAGGGCTGCGAGGCTGCTGAAGGGGCACACAATGCAACTTTAAAATGAACAAAAAAGGACCAAAATTGGAGCCCCCAGCATAAGTCCTCGGCACCGAGGCATGAAGCCAAGGGCTGCGAGGCTGCTCAAGCGGCACACAATGCAACTCATAATGCATCATAAAAGGACCAGAGCTGGAGCCCCCAGCATAAGTCCTCGGCACCGAGGCGTCATGCCAAGGGCTGCGAGGCTGCTAGAGGGGCACACAATGCAACTTTAAAATGAACAAAAAAGGACCAAAATTGGAGCCCCCAGCATAAGTCCTCGGCACCGAGGCATGAAGCGAAGGGCTGCGAGGCTGCTAGGGGGGCACACAATGCAACTTAGAATACATCATAAATGGACCAAAATTGGAGCCCCCAGTATATGTCCTCGGCACCGAGGCTTGATGCCAAGGGCTGCGGGGCTGCTAGGGGGGCACACAATGCAACTTACAAATCAACATAACAAGACCAAAATTGGAGCCCCCAGCATAAGTCCTCGGCACCGAGGCTTGATGCCAAGGGCTGCGAGGCTGCTAGGGGGGCAGACAATGCAACTTACAAATCAACATTACAAGACCAGAGCAGGAGCCCCCAGCATAAGTCCTCGGCACCGAGGCTTGATGCCAAGGGCTGCGAGGCTGCTCAAGGGGCACACAATGCAACTTACAAATCAACATAACAAGACCAAAATTGGAGCCCTCAGCGGGAGTCCTCGGCACCGAGGCATTATGCCAAGGGCTGCGAGGCTGCCAGAGGGGCACACAATGCAACTTACAAATCAACATAACAAGACCAGAGCAGGAGCCCCCAGCATAAGTCCTCGGCACCGAGGCATGAAGCCAAGGGCTGCGAGGCTGCTCAAGGGGCACACAATGCAACTTACAAATCAACATAACAAAACCAAAATTGGAGCCCCAAGCATAAGTCCTCGGCACCGAGGCATGAAGCCAAGGGCTGCGAGGCTGCTCAAGGGGCACACAATGCAACTCAGAATACATCATAAAAGGACCAGAGCTGGAGCCCCCAGCATAAGTCCTCGGCACCGAGGCTTGATGCCAAGGGCTGCGAGGCTGCTAGAGGGGCACAGAATGCAACTTAAAAATTAACAGAAAAAGACCACAGTGAAAGCCCCTAATGGGGGTCCTCGGCACCGAGGCATTATGCCAAGGGCTGCGAGGGTATCTTAATGGTCTCCTGGTACAATCGAGTAACACATTCATTAAGCACACTCTATTGAACAGAACCCAGCGTAGACGATGTTCGTACCTGATTGTTGCTTGGTGTTGCGTCGAAGTCATCCTCTCCTCCGCTCATGGTTACTGGACCACCTTTTCGTGGCACCTGTTCCAAAAGCGAAACAACATATATTGGTCAGTCTTAGTTCCCTAAGGAGGACTGATCAACATAAAAAGACCAGAGGAGGAGCCCACAGCGTAAGTCCTCGGCACCGAGGCATTATTCCAAGGGTTGCGAGGCTGCTCAAGGGGCACTTAATGCAACTTACAAATCAACATAACAAGACCAAAATTGGAGCCCCCAGCAAGAGTCCTCGGCACCGAGGCATTATGCCAAGGGCTGCGAGGCTGCTAGAGGGGCACACAATGCAACTCATAATACATCACCAAAGGACCAAGATTGGAGCCCCCAGCATAAGTCCTCGGCACCGAGGCTTCATGCCAAGGGCTGCGAGGCTGCTAGGGGGGCCCACAATGCAACATACAAATTAACATAACAAGACCAGAGCAGGAGCCCCCAGCATAAGTCCTCGGCACCGAGGCATGAAGCCATGGGCTGCGAGGCTGGTAGGGGGGCACACAATACAACTCATAATACATCATAAGAGGACCAAGATTGGAGCCCCCAGCATAAGTCCTCGGCACCGAGGCATGATGCCAAGGGCTGCGAGGCTGCTCAAGGGGCACACAATGCAACTCATAATGCATCATAAAAGGACCAAAATTGGGGCCCCCAGCATAAGTCCTCGGCACCGAGGCTTCATGCCAAGGGCTGCGAGGCTGCTAGGGGGGCACACAATGCAACTTACAAATCAACATAACAAGACCAGAGCAGGAGCCCCAAGCATAAGTCCTCGGCACCGAGGCATGATGCCAAGGGCTGCAAGGCTGCTCAAGGGCACACAATGCAACATACAAATCAACATAACAAGACCAAAATTGGAGCCCCCAGCATAAGTCCTCGGCACCGAGGCTTGATGCCAAGGGCAGCGAGGCTGCTGAAGGGGCACACAATGCAACTTAGAAATCAACATAACAAGACCAGAGTTGGAGCCCCCAGCATAAGTCCTCGGCACCGAGGCTTGATGCCAAGGGCTGCGAGGCTGCTCAAGGGGCACACAATGCAACTTACAAATCAACATAACAAGACCAAAATTGGAGCCCCCAGCATAAGTCCTCCGCACCGAGGCTTCATGCCAAGGGCTGCGAGGCTGCTAGGGGGGCACACAATGCAACTTACAAATCAACCTAAGAAGACCAGAGCAGGAGCCCCCAGCATAAGTCCTCGGCACCGAGGCTTGATGCCAAGGGCTGCGAGGCTGCTCAAGGGGCACACAATGCAACTTACAAATCAACAGAAGAAGCCTACAGTTGGAGCCTCCGGCACAAGTCCTGGGCACCGAGGCAGTATGCCGAGGGCTGCGGGGATGCGAGATGGGCACACAATACAACTTACAAATCAACATAAAACCACCAGACTGGGAGCCGCAGCGGGTGTATCCTAAACCGAGGCATTATGCCGTGAGCTACGACGCTGCTTGAAAGGGCTGTAGAATGCAGTGATATTACGACATGAGCTGATCGGAGTTGGAGCCCAAGCATTAGCTCATACCTGATTGTTTGAGGAAATTGCGATCATGACGTTGCCTCCTCTGGTCGCGATGAAAGGACCACCGCTGTCGCTGGTACTGCTTCCCGCACCGGTTTGAGGCTGCGACATCGAAATTTGTATTCTCTCAGAAAACCCTGGATATTAGGTATTTTCGCGAGACCTAATGCTGTACTAACCAGAAGCTCCAATTACTCGAAATAGATGGCATCAACAAGCTAAAGGAAGACGTATATAATGCAGAACATAATAACATATGAAGTCGTTACCTGAATATGGTTGCTGGGCTTCAGCTTTACTGGTGCTCGCATACTCCGGTCGACTGATTCTTCCTCCATGTCGTCCTCGACTTCGATCTGCTCCAGGAGCTGTAGTAATAACTAAATGCTCAATGAGGTCTGCAGTGCAGGGGAATGGAAGACCAACAGAAGGGACACCAAAATCACAAGGAACGCAGAATACTACGTAGGATGTCGTTGCGAGGCTGCATGCGCCCCCTCTCTCTTAACCTAGACCCGTCCCTCGTATATGCTGCAGTCTGAACCAGCCCCCTACGCTATTGCAACGAGAACTTGCCTCAGTCGGTGCCGACCCCGATATTACCGCCAACGAACTATTATTAATGATTCGCTCTTTGCAATTTCTGAGTACGTAAATAATATGACAATTTCTGAGTACGTAAATAATATGACGAGAACGGAAAAAATGAATTCATATGGCTCAAACATCGTTCAATCTGTCACCATTTTAATCACATGAGTAATAGGCCTTTTCGTCCGTAGGAAACGTCCCGCACTAAACCCTCAATTCCTAAACTACAGCCTACTCGATGACTATGTACTTGACAACTCTGAAGTAACCCATACTCATGAGGACAGTGATTTTTATTGTCTACCAGAGAACGAAGTTGACAAGCGTATGCATGGTTCCCATTGAATTGGAGCATACCTTACTGCGAGGATTCTGGATGGGCGTTCCGTCCTCTTCCACATAGTTCAGAGTTCGCGGTGAAACATCGTCTCGTCCAATCGAAGCGCCAGGCCGTCTAGTTTGTCCTCCGACGGCCTGACTAGAATTCCCTCCCTTCTTCCCCATCGCTGAACGCAAATTGTACGGGGATTCAGTGACCTCCGGAGCCGCTAACCTCCTCTTCCTCCGAAGACGCCTCCGTTTCTGTACAGACCTGGATAACTCTGCCTGCGCCTTCGAAGCAGACCGTGTGATCATCTCTGATTCTAATGGGCCATCCGAAGCATTACGTAATGGCTTGAAAAAATAGCTGACGAGGGATCTATGAACCCCATAATATGTTGATTCTTTAAAATGTCTTAAAGCGTGTCATTATGAGCTAGACCTCGATTTATAGATCTCACTGACATTTGGGCCCTCCATAAGATATTTGGACGCTAATAGTTGTCTTAATGAATGAGCCGCCGTTGGCTGTACGTGGAATACATGAATTTAGTTACCTGATAATATTCCAATATCTACTCACCAGGACGTAGCATTTGTTCTGCAGCACAAGTTAGTTCACCTTTCATACTGTCACGTATTAACTGCATGTAAACAACCATGCGAAGACTGCGCCGTCCCTGATTCATTCTTTGCATTAATATAGCCCTCCTAGACACGTGTTTTAACATGAGCCGAGGCTGCGTTCATTGTACTCCTATATAAGAAATGTCACTGGCTCCTCCATTTCCAGACGCATTTCCACACTGAGATAATCTTAGTAGAGGCTTCACTGGAGATGGAGGCAGAACCGCTCATGTCCCCTTCTCGTATACTTCTAGATTCACAGGTAGTGGGAGAGTATGAGGTGTCCTTAGGCGATTTTCAGGGTCCCTTTGATCCAGTTCCAGATTGCAGCTTGCCAGACTCCAAGGAGCCACCCACCCAAGTTGCTTCCGTTCATGTCATGATTGTGGACGCCGAGGGCTGTGTCCAATCGGCCACACCAACCACGGTAGAAGGAGAACGGGCTGTGTGCGACGTTATTAGTGCAGCCCATGCGTACGCCAAAGTTGGAAACATCAAACCGGGGACCTACTCCAGATGTCTTTTAAGAAGCACCCCTCGTCCGAAAGGACGTAAGCTCCAAAGTAGAGGCTGCTGGACTGCAAATAGCACTCATGGGCTTCTTGAAGACAGTATCAAAGACTACGATGCGAGGGAGCCATCCAGAAAACACATTCGTCGAGTTTAACAGAGTAGTGGGATTAAAGACCTTGGAGTACGTGTACCTGAATGTGATCGGAATGGTTCTGCTGTAATGAAATCGTTTCATTGTAATAAAAAATCTATTAGTACTAAAAGTTGCCGTCATCTTCCACTCATGCCTGTAATATCCCAGCCTATATGACAATGAATATTAGGGCGGGCATGTTCTCTGGACCTGTACTAATCCATGATTAATTAGTTCATATAAGGTTATTCGCTCCAGAAATTATCCTAACTATACGTCTTAATGTTAACCGTCTCCTTAATCATGTACTCTTGTGTGAGTTTAGAAGAATGTCGCAGCGAGGAGGGTACGTAATATTCTGTGATCATCTCCTCCGCCGTGTTTGCTTTTTTCACATCTCGCTCTTCGTGTTCACAGTATGGCTTACCTTCGTGCAGATTCGCATTCTGTTCCGATTACGTTTCCTTTGGGTGTAGTTGGGTGTGCTATGATCAGTTCTACCACTCTGAGTCTTCGCTTCCAGTACAGAGAGGAATCACTTCATGTAGAGGAGGAGATATTTGACGACATCAGTGGCGAACTTTCGCATGCAGTGGGTCAGTTATCTACCCAGAAGGAGTTTGGGACGTTTTGGTTGCTTAAACCAGGGAAGTACAGAGTCTACGGAATTACGGAGTCTGTCTTAGGTGCTTCTACTGAATTGCTTACCCCCCGATCGTCCACAAGAGTTTGCATCAATTCTGATCCGCCGTTGAGGAAAGTGAAGACCGAGCCAGGACTTCAAACCATCTTTGAGTTGAGTGATTCTGATAGTGATAACGTACTTGAGACGACAGTACTCCCTGAGGTGAAGGACACGACATTGCCAACTGCAGTTGAGATTCCTGCAATAGTAGTAACCTCCCTGAAGTCATCCGTTCCATGTACCCCTGCAGTCTCCCCTCCGTCTATCCCGGCAGTCTCCCCTTCAAACAGTGTCGTCCAGTGCCTCATGAAGCTTAGCGCTCGTAAAAGGTCAAAGAGTGTTCTGTCTCGCATCAATTTTGATGCAATTAGAATGCAGGAAGTTGAGCACCTTCCTCCTCAGTACAATGGCGATGTCATTTTTGAGTTCCCACCCCTAGGTGCTCACGGCCATCACTCCGGCGCAAAGCAGTTACGGGGAATGGATAGGAAATACGACGGACACCCTTGGACTCGAACAGCGACTTCGAATATTCAGAACGACCTGAAGCTGACATTCCGTTCTTCGTCGTGCCTTGGCCATCTGCGCTGTGACAATGTCAAATGTGAGTATCTTACACGTGATAATAGGACTTCGGTACTGAACGAGACTGAATGGGATGGGAAATCTGAGAAACTGTTTGAAGTTGGGTCGAAGCCGCCGCAGAGTTCCACCGTGGTCTGTAAATCTTGCAGTACGCCGCCTACCTGCGTTGCACTTTGTCCTCCAAAGATTTACTATGTCACTGCAGGACCTCACATGACGAGAGCGTGCGTTCACTTCGGAACTCACAATCATCCAGTGAAGTCTGGCGAGAACCGTGACTTCGTCGAACACACAGAGAATTTGATCAGGGAGCAGGTGGAGCGCACTCCCTCCGCCACACCCTCCGCAATCGTCCTCGAAACTGCGAAGGAGCTGCTGGGCCCGTTACTTCTGGCCAAGGAAGGTGAACCGCAGAAGATTCTTGAATTGGAGGAGCTCGAACCAATATTCGACCGCTGTAAGCACCTCTCTTCTCCAAACATCCGAAATTGCATTACGTCGTTCAAGAATGTTAGGCGCTTTGGGACTATGGATGGCATCAGGATGCTGCGGGGGTTCAGCAACTGGAAGTTTATCCAGAATAACATGTTCCCGGGGCAAGGCGATGATGCGGCGAAGGTGTATGTCTTCAAGATGTCTGAGGTAGGGCCGGGTTCTGGAGTCGATCTAGTTAAGCGTATGCAGACAGGCGGTGACTTGGAGGATGCGTGGATCATGTTTGACCACGTGAGGCGAGTAAGGGACTGGGTAACGATGGCCTGCCACGTCTACGACCCAACTTACTGTCGGATAATGACAATCGCTGCGTGCGACATGCAGTCGGAGGACACGGCAGCCCAGTCCGTGCTGTGGAAGAATTTGAATGCCATCATGGAGACTCACGGGGTCGCGAGAGTTAACTTTAAGGGCTTCATGGCAGACGGTGCCCAAGCGAATTGGAACGCAGTTCGAATTATCTATGGGAGCGGTAACGCCTCCGAGAGGATGGTTGACAGGGAGAGGACATGCCTATTTCATTGGAGGCAGTCTTTGGAGCAACATACAAACGCAAACATTCGACAGGACCTCCGAGCACAACATATCAAACTCTGCCAACAGTACAAGAATGCGACGACACTGGCCGAAGCTGAAACAAAATTCTTGGCAATCCGAGCATGGTGGATGTCATCCGGCGCTGCAACTGGAAAAGGGCTCTCCAACATGGAGACGTGGCTCTCGTTCTGGCACCATCGCTATCGGCAGTGGGGAGGCTTCATGGAACTGGTAAGCTATCTCTCGGCCTTTCAGGTGTCTATCGCATCTTAGGTAACTTGGTGAAGGTAAAGAATCTGCTCTCTCGTGATGCTCCTTCCGATGCCCTAGCGTCCTGTGCAGCACCCTTTCAGCCCTCGGTGCCGAGTACTCCAGGTGGGAGTACAGAATCTGCTCATTTCTGATCCTCCGAGGCATGACCTACCGCCGAATCCAGCAGGCTTGCAGCCCTTGGCTATTGGCCTCGGTGCCGAGGACTCTTGCTGGGGGTACTGAGTCTGGTCTTTCATGATGCTCCATGCCTTGACTAAGCGCCAAATGCAGCAGCCTTGCAGCCCTTGGCTATTGGCCTCGGTGCCGAGGACTCTTGCTGGGGGTACTGAGTCTGGTCTTTCATGATGCTCCATGCCTTGACTAATCGCCCAATGCAGCAGCCTTGCAGCCCTTGGCAATTTGCCTCGGTGCCGAGGACTCTTGCTCGGGGTACTGAGTCTGGTCTTTCATGATGCTCCATGCCTTGACTAAGCGCCCAATGCAGCAGCCTTGCAGCCCTTGGCAATTTGCCTCGGTGCCGAGGACTCTTGCTGTGGGTACTCAGTCAAGTCTTTCATGTTGCTCCATGCCTTGAGTTAGCGCCCAATGCAGCAGCCTTGCAGCGCTTGGCAATTGGCCTCGGTGACGAGGACTCTTGCTGGTGGCACTGTTTTTGCTTCGCAGTCAGTAATTGGACCGTAAACCCTAACCTAACCCCTAATGTGCGCAGAATCACACTGAGGAAGAGCTGGCGGAAATGCCGTCGTGCAATCTTGCTGAATCAATTCACAACAGGTGGAACCAGCAGTCTGGAGATCGGGGCAGCGACTTGTACGTTGCAGCTGTCGACGACTTTGTAAGGGCGTTCATGCAATGCGTTGCCTACTTCCAGTTCTTGAAGGGGGAGCGTCCCGGGAAAGGTCCGTCAAAAGAAGAGCTCAGCCTCCGACGTGCACAGAGATCTGCAGCGAGGACAGGGAACCCGAAGGTCCTACATGAAGCGATTATGAACATGCCAGGAGCGGGCGAGTGGTGCACAAGGGACCCGCACCTCGAAGGGGAGGAGGTCTGTGTCTCACTAAAACGAAAACCTGATGTTGCCTTCGGAGATGAACGAGAGTCTCATAGGCCAGACAAGATCACCGTGTCAAGACCTCGTGTCCAGACTAGAGCTGCACGTCTGGAGAGCGACTACCCTCCGACGGTGGTAATAGCAGACTCTCCTACAAGCACTGAAGCGGACGAAGCCGACCTCCACCCTGAGCACTGTTCACCTCCAGTCGAGTACCATCACGTCACTTCAGTTGAAGAGACCGCCTGCAACCCTTCCGAGTGGCACATTGCACGACTTCCTAAGACGTCCGCTAAAGCTTGCTTCGCCCAACACGCTGTGACTAAGAAGAAATGCGAGGCACGAATTGTGCAGCACGGGAAGAGCACGGCTGCGCCGACATACACAGGCCCCATGAAGAACTACCAGAAGGACAGAATAGAGACTCATCAGTTCTTTTTCTGCAATGACGACATTGACAGGTGCGTCAAGGGTAGGAAGCGGAAGTGGGTACTATCGGTGCCAAAGGTACCTGAGGTGTGGCCTGTGAAGATTGGGACGAAGTTGACGAAGAAAGAGATCCTCTCTCTAGAGAATGCCGGCTTCAGACTCCCTCAACTGAAGGAGATGTCACCAAGAAGACTCTTCCAAGACCGGGCCGCGGCAGTGGACCTCTCCGCCTACCCTACACCGGCATACCCGGATGAGTTCCCTACCCGGCGATCAGGGAAGCTCATCCGACGGAACAAGAAGGCCCCGTCGACCAAGCATAGCAATAATTGTGCCTCTGCCTTATCGTTGAACGCGAAGGTCAGCAAGCTTTGCATGCTGCCTGCCCCAGCCCTGGGATGCATTGTCACATTGGATTCTGGGAAGCCTCCAAAGGTACAACAATACTACCTGACCATTTCGCAGCACCCTGCCTGCACTTGCCCAAACTTCAAGGAGATGGCAATGACGGCACTTGGGAAGCGGGGTCAATGGGCTAATTGTAAGCATTTGTACTACCTTCTCAGTGTAGTTTGCGGTCTTGATTCGGAGTCGGATACATTCATTCATGCAGCTAGTTTTAGCTTCAACGAAGTCAAGCGAGTCCTAGAGAGTGGCCTTTTGAAGCACCTGGAGAAGTAGTGATATCTGATTCGTTATTCACACATGTATCGCCTGAATTCATCTGGATGACGAAGTAGTGAGACTAAAAGGGCCACTACCACAAATTTGCACTTGCACTGTAAACCGTTGTTCCCATTCTTGTGAATCACGCCCTTATTTTTCTTAAGCGCTGTTAAGAACCATTTTGCAAGTCATTTAAAGAACTGTGTAATTCCTGAAGAGGTCCATGTAAAAGGGTCTGGGAGGAAGTCACATATGTGTGCCTAGGCCCGAACAATCCTTTTCCAGACTCCCTAATCCGAGAGAACTCTTACTGAAGGGGAGGTGTACTACTGACCCACCTTTGTCATAGGTCCATGAATGGGATAAACTACTACTTGTTCTGTTGTACTTTGCAGAACGTGCATACTTTTGTATGATATGTTGCACATGTATGGTCTAATCTTTTTGTTCGTGCGCAAAGTGAGAATTCATTGTCCTCCAGTTTTCGACGCTTGCTTGGGTTGGAATCATCGGCAGTGGCTGTTGGCTGACGTTCATCCCCTACCTCCGTGGCTCACGACACACTGAAGAGAAATTCAGCGCTACAGTGTTACCTCACGGCCTGTCCTTATAAAAAGACCCGGCTGACCAGTCTCTATAACAGGAATCCACGAGTGGAGGCCACTAACGCACCCGAAAACCGTAATACAATAATTTCCACGGCCATAGATCAGGCCAAGTATTAATTTTGCTGAGACTGTCCACGGTAATAGGTCCCATTACGAACTAAATTTAGAAATTTCAAAACCCAAAAAATTGTTAATCCATAAAATACCATAACCATATCGCTCTAAATTCCCAAATACATCAAAATATCCGCAAAGTTACCGCTCACCGCTCTCCGCTCACCGCTCAAGGCTCGCACTTTAGTGACGTCCGTAAGTAGTGTACGTGATTTCCAGCTAAGTGTGAATGATCCGGGAAGGATATGAGAGTTCCGCTGTAGCTCGGATAGGAAGGTGATGGGAGTTGTGACGAGACCCGAACCGGAAAGGAAATGGGATTGAGCGGAAAGATTTAGCGGATTGTCGTAGGAGTGAAGCCTCACTGTTCCGCCCCCAAATCAACCTCATACGGAATAGCCGTCGCTAGGGTCGAAGCGGATCAAGAACTACTTGGTCGGGCTCCCTGAACTTCTGAAGAGGTTCCGTGCACAGTGAGAGGGGGAGTCGGAACGTGGTACGGGTCGCCTAGGGATAATCGGATCCTGGTTCTCCCAGATCCGGATTGGTTTGTCGTTGTAGTCCCACGGATCGGAGAGGATCGTTTGTGTGACCTGCTGGCCAGAGTACTCTAGGACAGTTGTGAGACGGTAACTGATCCGAGACGTTGGGGTTTGTGGACGAAACACCTAATGAGAGAAGAATAGAGAAGGAGATAGTTCAGGAGTTACGTTCCGAAGACACTATCCGAGCAGTGGCAAGGCTCGGAACGATTAGAAGTAACTACTTGGTGAAACACTATTGAATCCCTGGACGATACTCGGAACCTAGTGACAGTACGGAAGTTTACGCTCAATTAGAGCACTATCCGGATGTTAAATGCGTTTCCGTGTTCCGACACTTCCGAGGGAGGTAAATGCAAAGGGCGATACCACAATGCAGATAATAGCTTACCTGTCGAAGTCGTGCAGTCAAGCACCACGTTGCCAGGGTCGGTCGTGGCCTCGATCAGCATCTGTAAAAGGGGAACGGACTTCTCGCGAGGGCCGCGCCAGGGCCTTGAGGCGTTCATTAGCTGGTTGTCGCGGGAAACGTGATTCTGCAGGACATCATCCCGACCAACATCGTATCTAAGGCGCTCCAGAGCAGGCACCTGGCGAAAGGAGAACCGGGATTTCCGACCTCCGGACTTGAAGCTCCTCACAGCAAGTAGAATTCCGAACTTCATTGTCTGTCGAACATGTCCAACTTAGAGTAAAACCTTCTCGACCGCAAATAACATTGTTGCAATAAAATGAGAAAGTCCATGATCATGTAAAGTACTCTAGGGGGGTGACGCATAGGCTAGGGGAAGAGAACTTACAGTTAGTGAAGGATTGATGGGAGATGTGAGGTGAAGCTTATTGGTCCCCCACCACTCTTTCCGAACTTCGAACTCAAAAGCATCGCAGTACCCGAAGATCTCACCCTTTGTTGAGGCACGAAAGGGGTGGAATAATATGACTGCCCCGTCATCCTGCAAATGGTTGTCGGCAAAATCGAAAATGGGCTGCAAGCAGTTATCGGTGTCAACATTCCAGGAGGGAATTGATGTGGGAGGATCGGAAATTCCTGGCACCGGAAGTCCCTTAGGAATGTCTGCGATGATGAGATCCACAAATGGATGCACCTTCGGCTCGCCTCTGAAGCGCAGGGATCTCCCTTTGGACTGCTGCAGAATTTCAAGCGATATAATCATCAATACGAAGTCAAAGCTGAGTCCAGATTCCCGGGTTCAAAACACAATTACTTCAGAGTACATCGACGTAGCACCCCTTGCCATCATTTCCATGTGCACTGTAATATTATCCAAGAAATAACTAATTGCTATTTGAAAGTACCTTAAGCAAGAAGCTCTTGACGTCGAGGTACGCTTGGGTGAAGTTATCAGAGGATCCCGCGAGGACATCCTTTAGTGAGGAATTGATGATGACCTCGCCGTTGTTGCTCCCCTCCTCATCACCTACGTTAATGTTAGGGACCTGAGTCAGGGCTTCTTCATAAGTAGAGTCCACCGTTCGTTTTGTGCCCCTCGAGTTTGGAGGTGCCTGTGAGCCCGAATTGCTTATAGGACTTTTTCCAACTTCCCCGCCGGGAGACTTCACTTTCTTCTTCCCTTTCTTCGAACTCTTCTCCATGACTTTCTGCTGCTTCTCCTCCTCCCTCTGAAGCGCCTTCTCCTCGGCCTCCTTGACCTTCTGTGCCTTCCTGCGATCCTCCTCAACCCGGCGCTTTAAGGCCTTCGCCCTCTCGGCCTCGTCTTCGATCCCCAGAAGGTCTTGCATCTCAGCCCCAGATTCTCTTACGGAGTCTTGTGACTTCCTGAGCTCAACTTCGAATGACGGTGTGAAGGTAGAGAGGCAATCTAAGTACCAAGCACCTGCAATGAGGTGCGCTGTGGTCCAAGTGCGTTGCTGAGCAGCAGAAAACATACAGCTCGGACTCGAGCGATCTACCCAAGCTTGGAGAAAAATAGGGAGATTTTCCTTCGAGATTGCCCCTTTGGCCAGGAGCTCGTACTTGAAATACCTGCAAAGCATATGATGAAAAGGGACATCAATTTTTGCATATTAAACACAGGAACAGAATGCATTGAAATTAAAGCAAACAATCACCAATGAGAAGCCCCCTTAAAATAGTGCTCGGCCCCGAGGCTTAATGCGGAAGGCTTCACGGCTGCTTCAAATGGAGCTTAATGCCTGAAATTAAAAGCAACTACTCACCAAAGAGAGGGCCCCTTAGTGAAGTGCTCGGCACCGAGGCATAATGCTAGGTGCTTCATGGCTACTTCAGGTGGCGCTAAATGCATTGAAATTAAAGCAAACAATCACCAAAGACAGGGCCCCCTCGGGAAGTGCTCGGCACCGAGGCATAATGCCAGGTGCTTCATGGCTACTTCAGGTGGCGCTAAATGCATTGAAACTAAAGCAAACAATCACCAAAGACAGGGCCCCTTCGGGAAGTGCTCGGCACCAAGGCATAATGCCGGGGGCTTCACGGCTACTTCAAGGGGCGCTAAATGCATTGAAATTAAAGCAAACAATCACCAAAGGCAGGGCCCCTTCGGGAAGTGCTCGGCACCAAGGCTTAATGCCGGGGGCTTCACGGCTACTTCAAGGGGCGCTAAATGCATTGAAATTAAAGCAAACATTCACCAAAGACAAAGCCCCCTCGGGTAGTGCTCGGCACCGAGGCATAATGCCAGGTGCTTCATGGCTACTTCAGGTGGCACTATATGCATTGAAATTAAAGCAAACAATCACCAAAGCTAGGGTCCCTTCGGGAAGTGCTCGGCACCAAGGCATAATGCGGGGGGCTTCACGGCTGCTTCAGAGGGAGCTAAATGCTTTGAACTTAAAGCAAACATTCACCAAAGTGAAGGCCCCTTGGAAGAGTGCTCGGCACCGAGGCATTATTTCGGGGGCGTCACGGCTGCTTCAGAGGGAGCTAAATGCTTTGAAATTAAAGCAAACAGTCACCAAAGACAGGGCCCCTTCGGGAAGTGCTCGGCACCAAGGCATAATGCTGGGGGCTTCATGGCTGCTTCAGGTGGCGCGAAAAGCATTGTAATTAAAGCAAACATCACCAAAGACAGGGCCTCTTGCAGGAGTGCTCGGCACTGAGGCATATTGCCAGGTGCCTCACGGCTCCTTCAGAGGGCTACAAACGCATTGAAATAAAAGCATAAAAAGGCATGAGCAGAGGCCCCGAAGTCGAGTGCTTGGCACCGAGGCATTATGCCAGATGCTTCATTGCTGCTTCAGAGGCCGCTGCAAGCGTCGAAACCAACCGTGGACAGAAGCAAAAGACATACCTGAAAAGGACTCTTCGAACCACTAAGTCGGACCCCTTGTATTCCTTGAAGTCGTTTGTCTTGGTGAAAGCGTCAGTCCCTTTGAAATACGACAAGAAGGCATGGTCAAACAGTTTCATTCTACAATCCTCCACATACGATTCCAAATTCATGGGCTCTGTTGGCACGTTCATGTTCATTGGAATTCGGTCCGACCGGAGTATATCGTCCAGAGAGGCGGATGCTTCCTCACTCAGCTGAAAGCCGAAACAGGCATGCGTTATATGGTGGAGTAGGAAATAGCAAAGAATAACTGAAAATCTGAAATTCAGGTTAGCTTAAGGTAGATTACAGAGGAATGACTCACCGCAGCCCAGTAGCACGCCCTTGCCAGCCAGTGGGTTAGCCTTTGCTCGTTGCATGGTTTAGGTGGTAGGCATCGGGCCTCTCTTGTGGCTACGGAGGAGTTGAATAATTCGAGCCATCTTATTTTCGCGGCTGGAGATGCCTTCGCCGTTGCTATGAGTTGAAGCTTCTCAAGGTTCAACTCGACGCCCGTCGTGCCGCTCAGCGAGTAGTGCCGCTCAATCTGTCCCGACAGCAATATCAGTATAGCATAATTAGGATAGTTCTAAACGCGGAGATTGGTATACTATCAGCAGAGGCGATTTCAAGGAAGTGTAACGATACCTCTTTCAGAAATCCCAGTGTCAGCTCCGGGTTAGCCACCGCAACTAACTTGTTCATTTTCTTCATGAGGTTGTCCGTCTTCTTTGCTGCAGCGAGCTTCATAGCAGCAGCTTTATCCTTCTCGGCAACATCGCCTTCGGCATTCTCCAGGTAAGCACGAAGCCCCTCGTCTGCTGCTCTGCTGATCTCGTGCTGTACAACCCCAGCAACGTAATTAATAACCATTCCTGGCAAAATGCTGGGGGCTTCACGGCTGCCATAGGGGGCGCTAAATGCATTGACATAAAACCAAACATTGACCAAAGACAGGGCCCCTCAGAAGAGTACTCGGCACCGAGGCATCATGCCGGGGGCTTCAAGGGTGCTTCAGAGGGACCTAAGTGCATTGAAACCAAAGCAAGCATTCACCAAAGACAGGGCCCCATAGCGAAGTGCTCGGCACCGAGGCATTATGCCGGGGGCTTCACGGCTGCTTCAGAGGGAGCTAAATGCATTGAAATTAAAGCAAACAGTCACCAAAGTCAAGGCCCCTTGGAAGAGTGCTCGGCACCGAGGCATTATGCCGGGGGCTTCACGGCTGCTTCAGAAGAAGCTAAATGCTTTGAAATTAAAGCAAACAGTCACCAGAAGTCAAGGCCCCTTGGAAGAGTGCTCGGCACCGAGGCATTATGCCGGGGGCTTCACGGCTGCTTCAGAAGGAGCTAAATGCATTAAAATCAAAGCAAGCATTCACCAAAGACAGGGCCCCTTATTGAAGTGCTCGGCACCGAGGCATAATGCCGGGGGCTTCACCGCTGCTTCAAGGGGCGCTAATTGCATTCAAATTAAAGCAGACAACTACCGAAGCCAAGGCCCCTGAAAAGAAAGCTCGGCCCCGAGGCATAATGCATGGGCCTTCACAGTTGCTTTAGAAGGAGCCAAATGCATTCACATAAAACCAAACATTGACCAAAGACAGGGCCCCTTAGAAGAGTACTCGGCACCGAGGCATCATGCCGGGGGCTTCACGGCTGCTTCGAGGATCGCTAAATGCATTGAAATTAAAGCAAGCATTCACCAAAGACATGGCCCCTTAGTGAAGTGCTCGACACCGAGGCATAATGCGGTGGGCTTCACGGCTGCTTCATGGGGCGCTAAATGCATTGAAATTTAAGCACAAATTCACCACGTGCTTCGCCCCTTAGAAGAGTGCTCGGCACCGAGGCATAATACCAGGGGCTTCACGGCTGCTTCAGAGGGAGCTTAATGCATGGAAATAAATTCAAACATTCACCAAAGACAGGGCCCCATGGAAGACAGCTCGGCACCGAGGCATTACCCCAAGTGCTTCACGAAGTTCCACGAAGTTCCATCCTCGGCCAGCAGTTACAGTCTCCAGGTAGGACGTACATAACGATCGATAATTAGAACAAGGATAGAGATGTTGTTAATCATGGTTTACCTGGTAGATAAAACTAGTGAATACATTAAGAGGTAATGTGTACCAAGTTCCGTGCTTAGTTTTCTTGCATCTATTCACATCCGAGGGGGACAGCAATTCCTTGAACTGCTCGAAAGGCATAAGGCCGTACTTCTGAACTCTGAAAAGTGTGTGGACGTCATTTGTCTTTACATGACTGTCCTCCGTATGCCTGCCACAAGTGTATGGGAGTCAGGAAGTACCAAAATGAAACACAAAAGGTATGTAATAATCAAAAAATAAACACAGTCAAGGCTGTAGGTCACGTACTTGTTGATGTTGTGCATGACCTGCATGACTAACCCAATTTTTCCCTTGGTATCAAGAAGGATTGAATCCACGAGGTAATGCCAGGAATCATCGGTCTTGTGAAGGCGCTCAATATGGTTCATCCACGCTTGACATCGATGATTACCGTCACACACAAAAAACATCAGATCGACCAATTCTCCAAGCTCAGGGACAGAGAGTAGAAAATCGTTGAACTCTTCGTTCTTCTTGTTCCAGATAGGGCCCCATCTCGCCCTATCAACATCAGACACTTTCCTTGTCCTACCACCCTCATCTGTGGTTGACACATAAAACACAGAGGCCCCCTCCCGGTACCCATGCGAAAATTCCTCCTCCAGTTTGGAGAGGTCGCACTGCATCATTGGGCGCACAATAGGCATTGCCTCCATTCTACACAAGGGAATGTCGAATTGTGAGAAACTGTACGGCTTCACTCTCAAACTCGAAATAGTGGCCACTGAGTTCAGTTTCTGCTGACATCGAATTTCATCTAAATCACCAACGAAGGCATCATCGTCATCAACATCGTCATCGTCATTTTCGTCAAAGCCAGGCGTGTCCTCTTCATACTGCGCAGAAACGGCTCCAGGGCCGACCTGCAAACATGTCATCATGTTCGTAATCAATGAAATGATTTCAGCAAAGAGAAAGCCCCTTGAAAGAGTAAGGCAAATGCGGCAGTATGCCTGGTGCTTCACGGCTGCTTCAGAAGGCGCTGATGCATTGAAACTAAACCACAAATCCACCCAAGTCAAGGCCGCTTGTAAGAGTGCTCGGTAGCGAGGCATTATGCCGGGGGCTTCACGACTGCTTCAGAGGGAGCTAAATGCTTTGAAATCAAAGCAAACAGTCACCAAAGTCAAGGCCCCTTGGAAGAGTGCTCCGCACCGAGGCATTATGCCGGGGGCTTCACGGCTGCCTCAGAGGGAGCTAAATGCATTGAAATAAAAGAAAACAGTCACCAAAGTCAAGACCCCTTGGATAAGTGCTCGGCACCGAGGCATAATGCCTGGTGCTTCACGGCTGCTTCAGAGGGAGCTAAATGCTTTGAAATTAAAGCAAACATTCACCAAGAACAGGGCCCCTTAGAGAAGTGCTCGGCTCCGAGGCATAATGCGGAGGCTTCACGGCTGCTTCAGATGGAGCCAAATGCATTGACATAAAAGCAAACAAGCACCAAAGCTAGGGCCTCTACGAGAAGTGCTCGGCACCGAGGCATTATGCCGGGGGCTTCACGGCTGCTTCAGAGGGAGCTAAATGCTTTGAAATCAAAGCAAACAGTCACCAAAGTCAAGGCCCCTTGGAAGAGTGCTCGGCACCGAGGCATAATGCCTGGTGCTTCACGGCTGCTTCAGAGGGAGCTAAATGCTTTGAAATTAAAGCAAACATTCACCAAGAACAGGGCCCCTTAGAGAAGTGCTCGGCTCCGAGGCATAATGCGGAGGCTTCACGGCTGCTTCAGATGGAGCCAAATGCATTGACATAAAAGCAAACAAGCACCAAAGCTAGGGCCTCTACGAGAAGTGCTCGGCACCGAGGCATTATGCCGGGGGCTTCACGGCTGCTTCAGAGGGAGCTAAATGCTTTGAAATTACAGCAAACAGTCACCAAAGTCAAGGCCCCTAGAAAGAGTGCTCGGCACCGAGGCATTATGCCGGGTGCTTCACGGCTGCTTCAGAGGGAGGCAAATGCATTGACATAAAGGAAAACAGTCACCAAATTTAGGGCCTCTACGAGAAGTGCTCGGCACCGAGGCATAATGCCGTGGACGTCATAGCTGCCTGAGAAGGAGCTAAATGCATTGAAATAAACCAATCAATTATCAATGACGGGGCCTCTAAGAGAAGTGCTCGGCACCGAGGCATAATGCCCGGGCCTTCATGGCAGCTTCAGATGGAGCCAAATGCATTGACATAAAACCAAACATTGACCAAAGACAGGGCCCCTTAGAAGAGTACTCCGCACCGAGGCATACTGCCGGAGGCTTCACGGCTGCTTCAAGGGGCGCTAAATGCATGAAATTAAAAGCAATTATTCACCAAGAACAGGGCCCCTGAGAGAAGTGCTCGGCTCCGAGGCATAATGCGGTGGGCTTCACGGCTGCTTCGGAGTGAGCTTAAAATCGGAAAATAAAGGCAAACAAACCCCAAAGACAGGGCCCCCTGCAAGAGTGCTCGACACCGAGGCATAATGCCCGGGGCTTCACGGCTGCTGCAGATGGAGCTTAATGCATGAAATTCAAAGCAACTATTCACGAAAGACAGGGGCCCCTTACTGAAGTGCTCGGCACCAAGGCATACTGCCATAGGCTTCAGGGCTGCTTCAAGGGGCGTCAAATGCATGAAATTAAAAGAAATTATTCACCAAGAACAGGGCCCCTTGGAAGAGTGCTCGGCTCCGAGGCATAATGCGGGGGGCTTCACGGCTGCTTCAGAGGGAGCTAAATGCTTTGAAATTAAAGCAAACATTCACCAAAGTGAAGGCCGCTTGGAAGGGTGCTCGGCACCGAGACATAATGCCTGGTGCTTCACGGCTGCTTCAGAGGGAGCTAAATGCTTTGAAATTAAAGCAATCATTTATCAATAATAGGGCCTCTAAGAGAAGTGCTCGGCACCGAGGCATAATGCCCGGGCCTTCATGGCAGCTTCAGATCGAGCCAAATGCATTGACATAAAACCAAACATTGACCAAAGACAGGGCCCCTTAGAAGAGTACTCGGCACCGAGGCATACTGCCGGGGGCTTCACGGCTGCTTCAAGGGGCGCTAAATGCATGAAATTAAAAGAAATTATTCACCAAGAACAGGGCCCCTTAGAGAAGTGCTCGGCTCCGAGGCATAATGCGGGGGGCTTCACGGCTGCTTCAGAGGGAGCTAAATGCTTGGAAATTAAAGCAAACATTCACCAAAGTGAAGGCCCCTTGCAAGGGTGCTCGGCACCGAGACATAATGCCTGGTGCTTCACGGCTGCTTCAGAGGGAGCTAAATGCTTTGAAATTAAAGCAATCATTTATCAATAATAGGGCCTCTAAGAGAAGTGCTCGGCACCGAGGCATAATGCCTGGGCCTTCATGGCAGCTTCAGATCGAGCCAAATGCATTGACATAAAACCAAACATTGACCAAAGACAGGGCCCCTTAGAAGAGTACTCGGCACCGAGGCATACTGCCGGGGGCTTCACGGCTGCTTCAAGGGGCGCTAAATGCATGAAATTAAAAGAAATTATTCGCCAAGAACAGGGCCCCTTAGAGAAGTGCTCGGCTCCGAGGCATAATGCGGTGGGCTTCACGGCTGCTTCAGAGTGAGCTTAAAACCGGAAAATAAAGGCAAACAAACCCCAAAGACAGGGCCCCCTGCAAGAGTGCTCGGCACCGAGGCATAATGCCGGGCGCTTCACGGCTGCTTCAGATGGAGCCAAATGCATTGACATAAAACCAAACATTGACCAAAGAGAGGGCCCCTTAGAAGAGTACTCGGCACCGAGGCATACTGCCGGGGGCTTCACGGCTGCTTCAAGGGGCGCTAAATGCATGAAATTAAAAGAAATTATTCACCAAGAACAGGGCCCCTTAGAGAAGTGCTCGGCTCCGAGGCATAATGCGGGGGGCTTCACGGCTGCTTCAGAGGGAGCTAAATGCTTGGAAATTAAAGCAAACATTCACCAAAGTGAAGGCCTCTTGGAAGGGTGCTCGGCACCGAGACATAATGCCTGGTGCTTCACGGCTGCTTCAGAGGGAGCTAAATGCTTTGAAATTAAAGCAATCATTTATCAATAATAGGGCCTCTAAGAGAAGTGCTCGGCACCGAGGCATAATGCCTGGGCCTTCATGGCAGCTTCAGATCGAGCCAAATGCATTGACATAAAACCAAACATTGACCAAAGACAGGGCCCCTTAGAAGAGTACTCGGCACCGAGGCATACTGCCGGGGGCTTCACGGCTGCTTCAAGGGGCGCTAAATGCATGAAATTAAAAGAAATTATTCACCAAGAACAGGGCCCCTTAGAGAAGTGCTCGGCTCCGAGGCATAATGCGGTGGGCTTCACGGCTGCTTCAGAGTGAGCTTAAAACCGGAAAATAAAGGCAAACAAACCCCAAAGACAGGGCCCCCTGCAAGAGTGCTCGGCACCGAGGCATAATGCCGGGCGCTTCACGGCTGCTTCAGATGGAGCCAAATGCATTGACATAAAACCAAACATTGACCAAAGAGAGGGCCCCTTAGAAGAGTACTCGGCACCGAGGCATACTGCCGGGGGCTTCACGGCTGCTTCAAGGGGCGCTAAATGCATGAAATTAAAAGAAATTATTCACCAAGAACAGGGCCCCTTAGAGAAGTGCTCGGCTCCGAGGCATAATGCGGGGGGCTTCACGGCTGCTTCTGAGGGAGCTAAATGCTTTGAAATTAAAGCAAACATTCACCAAAGTGAAGGCCCCTTGGAAGGGTGCTCGGCACCGAGGCATTATTTCGGGGGCTTCACAGCTGCTTCAGAGGGAGCTAAATGCTTTGAAATTAAAGCAAACACTCACCAAAGTGAAGGCCCCTTGGAAGAGTGCTCGGCACCGAGGCATTATGCCGGGGGCTTCACGGCTGCTTCAGAGGGAGCTAAATGCATTGAAATAAAGGAAAACGGTCACCAAAGTCAAGACCCCTTGGAAGAGTGCTCGGCTCCGAGGCATTATGCCGGGTGCTTCACGGCTGCTTCAGAGGGAGGCAAATGCATTGACATAAAAGCAAACAAGCACCAAAGCTAGGGCCTCTACGAGAAGTGCTCGGCAGCGAGGCATAATGCCGGGGACGTCATAGCTGCCTGAGAAGGAGCTAAATACATTGAAATAAACCAATCATTCATCAAAGACAGGGCCTCTAAGAGAAGTGCTCGGCACCGAGGCATAATGCCCGGGCCTTGATGGCAGCTTCAGATGGAGCCAAATGCATTGACATAAAACCAAACATTGACCAAAGACAGGGCCCCTTAGAAGAGTACTCGGCACCGAGGCATACTGCCGGGGGCTTCACGGCTACTTCAGAGGGAGGCAAATGCATTGACATAAAAGCAAACAAGCACCAAAGCTAGGGCCTCTACGAGAAGTGCTCGGCACCGAGGCATTATGCCTGGTGCTTCACGGCTGCTTCAGAGGGAGCTAAATGCTTTGAAATTAAAGCAATCATTTATCAATGACAGGGCCTCTAAGAGAAGTGCTGGGCACCGAGGCATAATGCCCGGGCCTTCATGGCAGCTTCAGATGGAGCCAAATGCATTGACATAAAACCAAACATTGACCAAAGTCAGGGCCTCTTAGAAGAGTACTCGGCGCTGAGGCATACTGCCGGGGGCTTCACGGCTGCTTCAAGGGGCGCTAAATGCATGAAATTAAAAGAAATTATTCACCAAGAACAGGGCCCCTTAGAGAAGTGCTCGGCTCCGAGGCATAATGCGGGGGGCTTCACGGCTGCTTCAGAGGGAGGCAAATGCATTGACATAAAACCTAACATTGGCCACAGACAGGGCCCCTTAGTAGAGTGCTGGGCACCGAGGCAAAATGCCGGGGGCTTCACGGCTGCTTCAGAGGGAGCTTAATGCATTGATTTTAAAGCAAACATTGACCAAAGACAGGGCCCTTCCTGAACTGATCGGCAGTGGAGTAGGAGGATGTGGAATAAGAGCATGAGAACCCAACAACATTTCCTCCAGCAAGAGTGCTCTACGAAGGTCGCAAACCTGATTGTTTGTGGGTGTCGCCAGCGTATCATCCTCTCCTCCTCCCATGATGAATTGACCTACGCTCCCACCGTTGTTGCTTTGCGATCCTGTGTGCTGCTGGGACATGGAGAAGAGGCACTCTACGATTATCCTTAATAATTAAAACTGCCCCTTAGACCTAATACTAAGAACTTGAAACTTCTGATTAAACTTAAACGATTACCATCGACAGTACAAGAAACACGCTCTACTACAGCAAGCAACTGTCGCGAAGGCAGTGTGAAGAAGTTGGCACGTGAACATCTTTGGTGGGCTTCGGCTTTACTGGGGCTCGCGTAGTCCTGTCCACTGACTCACTCTCCATACTGTCTTCCTCTTCGATCTGCTCCTGAAGCTACAAAGAGTACGAAGTGATTAATCGGCTTCTGCACAGAACCGGGAAGGAACCACATTCTCAACGACTCGAGACTCAGAAACAGTAGAGAATCTCTCGAAGCATCCGATCCAGCGTGCATGCGCTCCCTCTCGCTTACCCTAAGCCCCTCCGTCCTTATTGCTGCAGACTGTGACGCCCCGGCAAGGTAATGCAACGTTGAGCCTCCTAAATCGGACCATGAATGCGGTAGAACCTAATAACGGTTTTCACAGCATCCCTGATTGCAACCTCTCTGAACGTAAATAATATAACGAGAACGCCCAGTAATGACTGGCTTCGGTTAAAGCATCGTTAAGGCTGTATACATCTTCAATAAGCTGTCATAATAGGCCTTTATGTCCCCGGGAAACCTCCCTTCGTAAGCCCTGAAATTTAAAACTACAGCCAAGTCGATGACTCTGCACTGGGAAATGATTAAGTATCTCATACTCATGAGGACAGTGATTTTAACCATCTACCAGTGAACTAAGTTGACAAGCGATAGAATGAATCCCTATGCATTTGAGCATACCTTAGCCCAAGGATTCTGGATTGGCGTTCCGTCGTCGTCCACGTAGTTTAGAGTCCGCGGTGAGACATCGTCTCGTCCAATTGAAGCAGCACCCCGTCTAGGTTGTCCTCCGGCAGCCTGACTAGAATTCCCTCCCTTCTTCCCCATTGCTGAACGCAAATTGTACTTAGTTTCACTCGCCCCTCTCACTGCAAACCTCTTCTTCCTCCGAAGACGCCTCTGTTTCTCTAGAGACCTGGAAAACTCTGCCTGCGCCTTCGAAGCTGACCGAGTGATCATCTCTGAGTCTAATGGACCATTGTAACCATTACATAATGGCTTCAAAAAATAGTTGAGGACGGATCTATGACCTCTAAATATGTCCCCTCTCTAAAATGTCTAGAGGTGTGTAATTATGAGTTCGACTTCGATTTATGTCTCAATGACATTTGGGCACTAAATAAGATATAATGTTGGCATAATCAATGAGCCGGCGTTGGCTTTACGTCGAATGCATGAATTCAGTTACCTCATAAGATTCCAGTATCCATTCACCATGACGTAGCATTTGTTCTGCAGCGGAAGTTAGTTCACCTTTCATACTGTCAGGTATAAAGTACATGTTAACAACCCTGCCAAGAATGCGCCGTCTCTGATTAACTCCTTGCATTAACATAACCCTCCTAAACACGTGTTATAACATGAGCCTAGGCTAGGTCCATTCTATTCCTATATAAGAAATGTCACTGGCTCTTGTATTTCCAGACTAAATTAATCTTAGTAGAGACTTTAGGGGAGATGGAGACGGAACAGCTCGTGTCCCGTTCTCATAAACTTCCAGATTCACAGCAAGAGAGAGAACATGGCATGTCCTTAGATGATTTTCAGGGTCCCTTTGATCCGGTTCCTGATTGCAACATGCCAGACTACGACGAGCCACCCACTCAAGTTGCTTTCGTTGATGTCATGATTGTGGACGCCCGTGGCCCTGTCCAGTCGGCCACCCCAGGCACGGTAGTGGGAGAACCGACTGTGTGCAGTGTTATTAGTGCAACCCATGCGTACGCAAAAGTTGGAAACATCAAACCTGGGACCTACTCTAGATGTCTTCTGAGAAGTACCCCTCGTCCGAGAGGACGTAAGCTACAAAGTAGAGGGTGCTCCACTGTTGTTAGCACTCATGGGCTAGTTCAAGACAATATCGAGGACTACGAAGCCAAGGAGCCTCCCAGAAAGCGCATTCGTCGAATTTGATACATAGTACTGAGTTTAAAGACCTTGGATAGCTGTACTTGAATGTGAACGGAATGGTTCCACTGTAATGAAAGCGTATCGTTTTAATGAAATGTCTTTGAGTAGTGGGAGTTGCCTTCATCAACCACTCGATTCTGTAATATTCCAGCCTCATATATGATATTCATGATTCCGGCGGCCATATAATTTGGACTTGTACTAATCCTTGATTAATTAGTTTAAATAAGGATATTCGTACTAGAAATCTTCCTTACTATGCGTGTTAATGTTAACCGTCTCCTTAATCATGTATTCGACCTGTGAGATTAGAAGGGTGTCGCAGCGAGAAAAGTAGGTACTGTTATGTGATCGTCTCCTCCGCTGTCTCTGCTTGTTCACATTTCGCTGTTGCCGTGAGGTCTTCCTGTCCAAAGTATGGCTTACCTTCGTGCAGATTCGCATTCTGTTCCGATTACGTTTCCTTTGGGTGTAGATGGGTGTGCTATGATCAGTTCTACCACTCTGAGTCTTCGATTCCAGTACAGGGAGGAATCACTTCATGTAGAGGAGGAGATTTTTGACGATATCAGTGGCGAACTCTCGCATGCAGTGGGTCAGTTGTCAACTCAGAAGGAGTTTGGGACGTTTTGGTTGCTTAAACCTGGGAAGTATAGAGTCTACGGAATTACAGAGTCTGTCCTAGCTGCTTCTACTGAATTGCTTACCCCCCGATCGTCCACAACAGTGTGCATTGAGTCTGACCCGCCGTTGAGGAAAGTTAAGACAGAGCCAGGACTTCAAACCATCTTTGAGTTAAGTGATTCTGAAAGTGAAGACGTTGTCGAGACGACAGTAGTTCCAGAGAGGAAGGACACGACATTGCCAACTGCAGTTGAGATTCCTGAGGAAGTACTTGCCTCCGTGAAGTCAGCCGTTCCATCTACCGCTGCATTCTCCCCTTCAGAAAGTGTCGTTCAGTGCCTCATGAAGCTTAGCGCTCGTAAGAGGTCCAAGAGTGTTCTGTTGCGCATCAATTTTAATAGAATTAGAATGCAGGAAGTTCAGTACCTTCCACCTCAGTACACCGGCGATGTCATTTTCGAGTTCCCACCCCTAGGCCCTCACGGCCATCACTCCGCTGCAAAGCAATTACGGGGAATGGATAGGAGATACGATGGACACCCTTGGACTCGCACAGTGACTTCGAATATTCAGAACGACCTGAAGTTGGTCTTCCGTTCTTCCTCGTGCCTTGGCCATCTCCGTTGTGAGAATGTCAAATGTGAGTATCTGACACGTGAGAACAGGGCTTCTGTAGTGAACGAGACTGAATGGGATGGGAAATCTGAGAGAGTGTTTGAAGTAGGGTCGCACCCGCCGCAGGGTTCCACTGTGGTCTGTAAATCTTGCAATACACCGCCGACCTGCGTTGCGCTCTGCCCTGCAAGGATATACTATGTCAGTGCGGGACCTCACATGACGAGAGCGTGCGTTCATCTAGGTACTCACGATCATCCTGTGAAGTCTGGTGAGAACCGCGACTTCGTCGACCATACGGAGAACTTGATCAGGGAGCAGGTGGAGCGTACTCCGTCCGCCACTCCGTCCGCCATCGTACTCGAGACTGCGAAGGAGCTGCTAGGCCCGTTACTTCTGGCCAAGGAGGGTGAACCGCAGAAGATTCTGGAATTGGAGGAGCTCGAACCAATATTTGACCGCTGTAAGCACCTCTCTTCCCCAAACATTCGATATTGCATTACGTCGTTCAAAAATGTTAGGCGCTTTGGGACCATGGATGGCATCAGAATGCTACGAGGCTTCAGCAACTGGAAGTTCATCCAAAACAACATGTTTCCGGGGCAAGGCAATGATGCGGCGAAGGTGTATGTCTTCAAAATGTCTGAGGTAGGGCCGGGCAGTGGAGTCGATCTAGTTAAGCGTATGCAGACAGGCGGTGACTTGGAGGATGCGTGGATTATGTTTGACCACGTTAGGCGGGTTAGGGACTGGGTAACAATGGCCTGCCATGTCTACGACCCCACGTACTGTCGGATAATGACAATCGCAGCGTGCGACATGTAGTTGGAGGACACGGTAGCCCAGTCCGTCCTCTGGAAGAATTTGAATGCCATCATGGAGACTCACGGGGTCTTCAGAGTTAACTTTAAGGGCTTCATGGCGGACGGTGCACAAGCAACCTGTCGGAACCTGCAAAGTTAGTTTTTAGCTAGATAGCAGTAGAAGTAGGTTAGGAAAATTGTTTTAGTGTTAATTTTTTAGTTAGATAGCACAAAAGTAATAGTGGTAGATAAATTAGCACATAGAGCCAAGTGTGAAAGGGCTAAGATGCTAAAAGGGTTAAGGAAAAGAGTTGCATTTCAGCCAAAGACCACATTGGAAGATTCGGATTTAAAGTTCCGGATTCATGATCCGGGTTGGAGGATCCGAGTTGGAGGTTCCGGGTTCATGTTCCGGGTGCAAGTTCCGGGCTGGAGGATCTGAGATCCGAAAATTGTGGATCTGAGATCCAAAATTCACGGAAGGGATAGGATTCCGAGATTTCCGTGGAGCGCCAAATGGGCGGTGCTGAGGGCGTGTGGGCGTTTGATTTGAGTTAGGGTTAGGGTTAGCATTGTGTTTATAAGGGGGGGGACTTCCGGTTCTCCCTGGTCCTCTTTCTTTGTTTCCTTTTCTCTATGAAGTAAAGTCTCATCTAGAGTTTTGCTGCAAGTGTTGATTCCACAGTTCCTTATAGACGTGTGAGTGAGCTTTGAGAGGACCACTTGGAGGGAGGAGCTTAGGAGAGTACCCGGATCTATCTTAGGGTCTAGTTTTGGGGTTGGTTTAAGAGCTGGTTGAAAGACTACGTGTAGTAGGAGTGAAGCCTCACTGGGTGTGTTTGCTTGTATAACTTTCATGTGGGATAGCCATTGCTAGGTTGGGTATGATCCGGGAAGAGCCTAGGAAGCGCCAACCGAACTTTTGAAGAGGTTCCACAGTATCTGAAAGGAGTAGACAGCAAGTGGTACGGGTCGCCTAGTTATCTGGTCACCAAACTCCCCTCCAAAACCAGATCCAGATCCGGATATCCGGAAAGTTCCGGAAAGTTTCGGAAGGATCCGGAAGGATCCGGAAAGTTCCGGAAAGTTTCGGAAGGATCCGGAAAGATTCGGATCCGGATAGGTTCGTCGTTGTAGTATTGGTAGGATTGTGGGGATTTCCTGTGTGACCTACTGGACCGGATTGTCAACCCGGAATAGTTGTGAGGAAGTAACTGCATCCTTTGTGTTTGTTGTTGTTTTATTGTCTTGATAGTGGTACTTCAGCCACTCAAATCTCTAGAAGGGTAGGAGCCATCCTTCCTAAATACCAACGGCACCCTCTGATATAGAGGTTAAACTTCATTTTGTGTTAAATTGTTGTGAACCGGATCCGGGTTTGCAAGATCCGAGTTTCCGGATCCGGGTTTGCAAGATCCGAGTTTCCGGATCCGGGTTTGCAAGATCCGAGTTTCCGGATCCGGAAAGGGAAGGATCTGGATTTGACTTTCCGGAAAACCGGATAGGAGGTAGTTTAAACCTCCGGTTTTGCTTACCTTTTGGGTTGTTTGACAACTCCACTAGATTCACTCTACTCTGCTCACTTCACAGAATCCCAGGAACGATACACGAGTCACTTTTAAGGTGTTTTATCACTTTTGAACACCTTAGGGGGATATTTCGTACAACGCGTGTTCCGACACAACCTGGAACGCAGTTCGAATTATCTATGGGAGCGGTGACGCCTCCGAGAGGATGATCGATAGGGAGAGGACATGTCTATTCCATTGGAGGCAGTCTTTGGAGCAACATACAAACGCAAACATTCGGCAGGACCTCCGAGCGCAGCACATCAAACTGTGCCAGCAGTACAAGAACGCGACGACACTAGCCGAAGCTGAAACAAAATTCTTGGCACTCCGAGCATGGTGGATGTCATCCGGCGCTGCAACTGGAAAAGGGCTCTCCAATATGGAGACGTGGCTTTCGTTCTGGCACCACCGCTATCGCCAATGGGGAGGCTTCATGGAATTGGTAAGCAACCTCTCCGCCTTCCAATCTCTGTCGCATCATGAGTATCCTGTTGGAGGTACAAACTCTGCTCTTTTCGAGTACTCCGTGCCATGACCTAGCCCCCAATGCAGCAGCCTTGCACTGGTTGGCAATTGGCCTCCGTTCCGATCACTCTTCCTGGGGGTACAAACTCTGCTCTCTCCGGATGCTCCGTGCCATGACCTATCGCTTACTGCAGCACTCTTGCAGCCCTTGGCAATTGGCCTCCGTACCGATCACTCTTCCTGGGGGTACTCAGTCTGCTCTTTCGTGATGCTCCATTCCTTGACCTAGCCCCGAATGCAGCAGCCTTGACGCCCTTGGCATTTTGCCTCGGTGCCGAGCACTCTTGCTGGGGGTACTCAGTCTGCTAATTCCTGATGCTCCATGCCACGAGGTAGCCCTGAATGCAGCAGCCTTGCAGCCCTTGCGAGTTTCCCTCGGTGCCGAGCACTCTTGCTGGGGGTACTGAGTCTGGTCATTGCTGATCCTCCGTGGCATGGTCTAGCGCCAAACACAGCAGCCTTGCACCCCCTGGCAAGTTGCCTCGGTGCCGAGCACTCTTGCTGGGGTACTGAGTCTGCTCTTTCCTAATGTTGCATGCCATGAGCTAGTCCCGAATGCAGCAGCCTTGCAGCCCTTTGTCATTTGCCTCGGTGCCGAGGACTATTGCTAGGGGCAGTATGTTTACTCCACATTCAGTAATCGGACCCCAAACCCTAACCTAATCCGTCATGTGTACAGAATCACAGTGAGGAAGAGCTGGCGGAAATGCCGTCGTGCAATCTTACTGAATCAATTCACAACAGGTGGAAACAGCAGTCCGGAGATCGGGGCAGCGACTTGTACGTTGCAGCTGTCGACGACTTTGTAAGGGCGTTCATGCAATGCGTTGCCTACTTCCAGTTCTTGAAGGGGGAGCGTCCTGGGAAGGGTCCGTCGAAAGAGGAGCTCAGCCTCCGACGTGCACAAAGATTTGCAGCAAGGACAGGGAACCCGAAAGTCCTACATGAAGCGATTATGAACATGCCTGGAGCTGAGGAGTGGTGCACAAGGGACCCGCATCTTGAAGGGGAGGAGGTCTGTATCTCACTGAAACGTAAACCTGATGTTGCCTTTGGAGATGAACGGGAGTCTCATAGGCCAGACAAGATCACTGTGTCAAGACCTCGTGTCCAGACTAGAGCTGCACGCCGGGAGAGCGACTACCCTCCGACGGTGGTAATAGCAGAGTCTCCTACAAGCAGTGAAGAGGACCAAGCCGACATCCACCCTCAGCAGTCTCCACCTCCAGTCGACTACCATCACGTCACTTCAGTTGAGGAGACCGCCTGCAACCCCTCCGAGTGGCACATTGCACGACTTCCTAAGACATCTGCTAAGGCTTGCTTCGCCCAACATGCTGTGACGAAGAAGAAATGCGTGGCACGCATTGTGCAGCACGGAAAGAGCACGCCTGCGCCCACATATACAGGCCCCATGAAGAACTACCAGAAGGACAGAATAGAGACTCATCAGTTCTTTTTCTGCAATGACGACATTGACAGGTGTGTCAACGGTAGCAAGCGGAAGTGGGTCCTATCGGTGCCAAAGGTACCTGAGGTGTGGCCCGTGAAGCTTGGGACAAAGTTGACGAAAAGAGAGATCCTCTCTCTAGAGAATGCCGGCTTCAAACTCCCGGAGCAGAAGGAGATGTCACCGAGAAGACTCTTTCTAGACCGGGCAGCTGCAGTGGACTTCTCGGCCTACCCTACGCCGGCATACCCCGATGAGTTCCCTACCCGGCGATCAGGAAAGCTCATCCGACGGAACAAGAAGGCCCTGTCGACCAAGCATAGCAATAATTGTGCCTCTGCCTTATCGTTGAACGGGAAGGTGAGGAAGTTGTGCATGCTGCCTGCCCCAACCCTGGGATGCATCGTCACATTGGATTCTGGGAAACTTCCAAAGGTACAGCAATACTACTTGACCATTTCGCAACACCCTGCCTGCACTTGCCCAAATTTCAAGGAGATGGCAATCACGGCACTTGGGAAGCGAGGTCAATGGGCTAATTGCAAGCATTTGTACTACCTGTTCAGTGTAGTTTGCGGTCTTGAATCAGAGTCGGATACATTCATTCATGCAGCTAGTTTTAGCTTCAACGAAGTGAAGCGAGTCCTGGAGAGTGGCCTTCTGAAGTACCTAGACAAGTAGTGATATCTGATTTGTTATTCGCACATGTATTGCGTTAATTTCTTTTAATGATGAAGTAGTGAGACTAAAAGGGCCACTACCAAAAATTTGCACTTGCACCGTATACCGTTTTTCCCAGTCTTGTGAATCCGCTGTTAATATACGTAAGCGCCATTACGAACCATTTTGCAAGTCATATAAAGAACTATGTAATTCCTAAAGAGGTCCTGGTAAAAGGGTTTGGAAGGGAGTCACGTATGTATGCTCAGGCCCGAAGAAACCTTTTTCAGACTCCCTAAATCTAGAGAAGTATTAGTGAAAGGGAGGTATACTCATGGCCCACCTTTGTCATAGGACCATGAATGGGGTAAAGGCTTCTGACCATGTTACACGACCTTAGAGTGTCTACACTGTCTTCAATTCAGGGTCCTCTGCGGTATTTTATATCTTTATCAGTAACAGTCTTTTTGTTTCAATTTCCAGAACGTGCGTACATTTATATGTTATGTCGCACATGTATGGTCTAATCACTTGATTCGTGTGCGAAGTAGTCAGAATCCATTGTCTTCCAGGTTTCGACGCTTCCTAGGGTCTGAATCATCGACACAGGCTGTTGGCTGACGTTCATCCACTACCACTGCTGGCTCACGACATAATGAACTAAAATTCACGCACTCGGTTCACTCGGTTGAGTCTAGGCAAGAACTGGTCAATAATTGATGTTCTGTGTTTTCGATCGTCGGAGGCACCTCATGAGGTAAAAGGTTCTTCTAATATCAAAGGTCACTTTAGCATGTTTAGAAAGGTACGAAGTCTTAACTGTCATACAACAGTAACAATATGTGTACCTAAACCGACATTTGCGAGTTAGAATAGAAGGCCGCTACAGTGTTACGTCACTGCATGCCCTTAAAACAAGACCTGGCTGTTTCTATAACAGTTTCTATAACAGTTTCCATAACATGAATCCACGAGTGCAGGCCCCTACTGCCCACTCACCGCAATACCAAGATTTCCACGGCCATAGATCAGGGCATCTAGTCATTTCACTAAGATTGTCCACGGTCATAGGTCACATTACGAACTAAATTTAGATTTTTTAAAACCCAAAAAATTGTTAGTCCATAAGATAACATAACCATACCGCTCTAAATTCCCCTAAACATCTAAATACTGAAGAAGTTACCGCTCTTCGCTCTCCGCTCGTCGCTCACAGCTCGCACTTTAGTGACGTCCCGGTGCAAGTGAGGAGAGACTTAAGAAGAATGGGACTTGAACAACGGCGACATTTGTTTCTGCAGCCTCATCCGAGGAAGCCCGGGAGAATGATGAAGCCTGCAGCTCCGTACGTGTTAACGTCAGACGAATTTGATACATTCTGTTCGACTCTTGAAAAAATAAAGACACCGTCGAAATACGTGGGTGCTAACCTGGCGGACAATGTTCGAAAGAGGAAATGGGGGTCTTTGAAATCACATGATTGGCATATTCTCATGCAGGGACTGATGCCTTTGGCATTGAGAGGGCTCATGCAACCCATTCCACGACTAGTTGTCATGCGACTATGTCGAGTTTTTAGAAGGTTATGCTGCAAAGTATGGGATCCACAGGAATTTGATTCTTTGCGACAGGATGTTGCTGTCACTGAATGTTTACTGGAGATTGTATTTCCTCGAGCTTATTTTGATGTAATGTCTCACTTTCCACTGGAGTTGGTTGAACAGCTTCACCTATGTGGACCAATATCAAATCGATGGATGTATCCTGTCGAGCGATACAACAAAACTTTGAAAAAATATGTCAGGAATATGGCTAGACCCGAGGGGTCAATTGCTAGAGGATATATCGAGGATGCCAGTAACGGATTCGTCACGGAGTACATACATGGAGTAAAAGCTGTATTGACTAGGCTCTGGGATCCCGAGGATGACGACGAAGACACTTATGAAGTTCTAGAAGGTCGATCAGGTTCATGGAGATTTAACGAGCAGGACCGTTCAACAGCGCACAATTATGTCCTACGTAACTCCTCAATCTTGGCTCCCTATTTCCAGTAAGTGCAAAATTCATTAGTTTCATATTTTTAGAAATGGAATCTACACTTTAGTTGCAGTGGTTATGGTAGTTCACACCCTGTTAATCCCGAATCAATTGAGAATTTGAGAATGATGAAGACAAGAAAAAAGAACATACACACACAATTTTTTCATCACGAGCATGACTTTCAAGTGCAACGCAATCTGTATCATTGATAGTTCTATATGCCTTTACGTGACTGTATTTGATTGCATTGATAGCATGTTTGAAGTGCTTTGTTAACCGGAGATTTCCCCCTTACTCTTTTTGTTTTTCTCTAAGTCCCCCTTAGTTTTTACCTTCGCAGTTTTCAGACAGTCATCCAGTCATCTGGATGAACTCTGTCCAGCCGACTGGATGAACTCTGTCCAGCTAACTGGATGAACTCTGTCCAGCCGACTGGATGATAGCCGCCAGGTTTCAAGGGGGTTTAAGAGGCAACTTTAGGGTTTCCTGTAATCATTCCAGACTAGAGCAGTTAGAGTTAGAGGAGTCTGAGAGCCATTAGAGGCTGCTGTACCATGATTATGGGCTGTTTTGACTCATTAATTGCAGTTTTGACTGTTTTCTTCACTTGTATTGTATGTTTCTAGCTTGTTCTGAGTGTTTGGAGTACTTGGATGTGTTGGGTTTTCTAGGGTTTTGATGGGTTTATAGAGTTAGGGTTTGGTTGATAAATCCTCCCTCTATCATTGGCGACCATGCTTTAGTTCGGATCATGTGATCTCCTGCTTGCTGAAGGCTGTCCACACACTAGAGCGGTCTGAGAGTCAGTCATTTAATCTGCAGAGAGGCAGTACTGACTGTTAGAGGTTTCATAGGAGTGCTGAAACCACTGCCCTGGGAGTCCGAGGTGCTAAGCAGTCCCTGACAGATGTTGAGAGCCATTGCAGTATTGCAAAGGGCAGGCAGTCGTGCTAGCAAGCACACAGCCCAACTCTAGATATCTGAATTCTGCACACTGCTGTAGTAGAGAGGGACAGGGACAGTTTTCGGTTCAGGTGTTTTCTGGGCAGAAAACAGTGGTACAGACACAGTGGCAGTTCCAGTATGTGTTCAGAAGGACAGTAACAGCATATTAACCTTGCTTCAGGCTGTTTGGGCGCAGGTACTGTGAGCAATTGAAGGAGAAGTGAATTGGCTGGCACCCACCTTGTGAACTGAGGGCAGTTCCACAGCGAAAAAGGGGATAGAGGGTGATTCAAGTCACATTCGAACATCCACTGAAACAAAAGGGGGTGAAAGGTAAGTAACCCACAAAAAAATTGTGTATTCAAAATTCAAAAGAACACCAGATTCGAAGATTCAAAGATGCTTAAAAAACTGTTAAGATTTTGAAATTTGAATTTGGGTACTTGAAATTGAGACCTGGGTCGGCTGCGGACCTCGGGTTGAGGACGTGGGTCGGTTAAGGCACTTTGTGTGAGGTGGGGTTTAAAGTGATTTGGAAAATTGATGGATGTGAAAACCTGGGCAGAAGGTTAATTTTTGACCCAGGACAATCACAGTGGTAACTAAACACTATCACCCATAGACTGTAAATTCTGAGAGATTAATTTAGTGCGAAAAAGGGGATAGGCATAGGGGACAGAATAGTTCTGAAATTACTTTAGTCTTGTTCGGAACCCTGTACAACTGCTTGTTAGTATTGACCGGACCACACACCAAGTGTTGGGTCAGTGAGTGCTGAGTGGCAGAGATACAGACTGCCGAAGAGGCAGACCAGGAGTCATTGGCAATTGATTGAGAACAGCGGACCAGGCGCATTTACTCTGACAGGCAGTAACGACCAGACAGGACTGGAAGCAAGAGAGACCAGCACACAGACAGTCGCCTGCTCACTACGGCCAGTGAAAGCCATGGAGGAGGGGGATATGAACGACTTCAAAGCTGAGAGACAGGCAATGGAGCGATATCGAAGATATATGCAATGTGAGGAACGGACTACTGAGCAGAAGCAAGCGGAAGGACAGAGCCGACTTAGCTCGCAGGGCAGTGCAGCCAAGCAAGTCGGCGAGCTGATTGACATGGAGGTGGAGAATGACCTGTCATCATCAGATGGGAGGACAAGAGAGAGCAGATTCGGAGAGGAAAGGCAGTCTGAAAAAGGGGATAGGCTGAGTCGCAAACCTGATCCAACCAACACTCCTTGGAAGTACCAAGACATGAGGAGAACAGCGTCCTTCAGAAGAGATTTTTCTGCTGCAGTGGACGACTACAACACTTTCCGGGAAGAAAGGCGTCAAACGCAGGAGGTCTTCGCGGAGCCAACACAGTGGCCGAGTACAGTTACCGGCAGAGCCGACCTGGAGACGGAGCCGACTCGGCTACGTAGCCGACCTGTATCACCAGGGCACTTGCCAAAAACCCCTGAGACACTACCCGCTGCATTCCAGAATCTGCGACAGAAGATGGATGAAACCAGGAGTCGATCAGTACAGGAGCAAGGACCCTTTCACCCCTCAGACAATCTTCATAACAGAAATGTTCAGTTTCTGGATGAATTTCGACTACGGTCAGGGTGGGAGCCAGAAGAGGAAGATCAGAGGGCACTAGAGGCCTTTGCAGCGGAGCTAATGGCAAGACGGGAGAGGGTCAGGCAACACCACGCCAGCCAGACTCAAAGCAAACAGGATCCAGGGAAATATCTAATGCAGTTAGAGGCTCTACAACAAGGTGTACCTTCAGGAGTAGCTTCCCTGCAACATTGGCACACTGAACCGCAGTGGACAGAGAAGAATCCAACACCGCAAGGGGAAGATTTACACCGTCGTGTGGAAGAGGCTGTGCAAAGACTGGCGGCACAACAGTTGGCGGCCCAGCAGCTAGCAGCACAACAACTAATTGCCCAACAGAAGGAGCAGGAACGTCTAGAGCGAGAGAAACAGGAGTTGGCCCAACTGCAGGACCTGTGGGAGGACCAACGGAGGAAAACAGAGCAGGGGCGCACTGAGGGGACTATTCCAAAAACCCCCTACAGGTATACAGTGGAACCAGAAGCAACTGTAGGGAGAGTGATACCTAACCCTTTGCCTGCAGTGAATTCTTCGACTGTCCATAAGCTGCCAGGGTACGTGGATCATCTCACCGGGGATGTGTATCATTCCGCACAGCCGACCCAACCAGCTGGGTACTCTGGGAAAACTGTAGAGCCAACTTTCGTGGGGACCATCCCTAGAGCTGTATCCGAAGGGGTCCCTCCAGTCATACCATTGGCTCCCGCACCAGTCGGCTACAGTTCCACCGCCTTTCCAGGAGGTCTGCCCACTGTACCAACTGCCCCCCAGATCCCAGCATCTTACCCAGTGACAGCCATACTTCCTCCAGTAGCACCAGTAGTACGGACAACGGACCTCAACTCAGCTCCGCCAAGGCCGCCTGTTAGCACGCAGAGGAAGCAGTTACCTTACAGGGCCTACAAGGAGGGTAGTGACCCTGATGCCCACCTCAGATACTTTGACAAGTGTGTCTGGTTTAATGGCGAAACAGATGAGAAGGTCATCATTACTCTGTTTGGTACAACGCTGGTGGACAAGGCTCAGCGCTGGTTTGATGACTGGTTAGACCACCATCTCTACTGTACCTGGGAGGAGGCTAAGGAGGCATTCAAACTGCGATATAGGGAGCAGGATTCAGACGAGCAGGTCTATATGACATTGCGAACGTTCAAACAGGGAGAAGGAGAAAAGGTTCAGGATTATTATGAACGCTTCATGAAGCTGGTAAATTGCCTGCAAACTGATGTGGGAGAGGGATTTAAATTGACATACTTCCGAGCTGGGTTACTGGACTACCTTAAGGTAACTACCAGCGGCTCTACAGCTACTACCCTGACTGAGCTTAAGGAGCTAGCGAGACGCTGTGAGACCAACTGTACTGACGCGTCTGGTAAGAAGTTGTACTTCCAGACTAAGAAGACAGAGCCGACCAGTAGTCGTGCTAACACTGTCACTGCTCAGACAGAAGGGGTTGATACTATCCATAGACGGTATTGTACTGTGTGCAAAAAATTCGGGCATGATGATGCATACTGCTTTGTGAACCCAGCCAACCCGAATAATAGACTCTCGAAATCGGAAGGCCGGCCGACTGTGGGGGTTCATGAGGTGTCGGCTACGCAGCCGACTACCAATACAGGGAGGCCAGTTTACAACAGACAAGGGGGTTATCAAGCAGGCGGGTCAGGGCGAAGTGATGCCTGTTTCCTTTGTTTAGGCACTGATCACCAGATGCGCAACTGCCCACATAAATTGGATTTTCAGCAATTCATGGCTGCTAAGAAGCAAGGAACGAATACTGTGGGGGTCAACAGTGTAGAGTTACAGGAATTAGATGACCCAGAGGTGGCCATGATTTTGACCAGGGCTGCCAGGGAAAGGGCTGGGCTCCCTCTAGAGGATAAGGAGCTTAAGGAACCTGAACCTAGGCAACCCAAAACTCAAGCAGACTGGGATAAGGAAGAGCGCCTTCGAAAGGAGTTTATAGCCTTCACAGAGGAAATCAACAAGGAAAATGAGGAGGCTAGGCGTGCTGAGGAAGAGGACCAGAGGGCAAACACAGCCGACCCTGAAGCCACGACTCACGAGGGGCCAGTTTTGGGAGGAGATTGGGCAGGGTTCCCTGACCCGGATTGCTTGCAGACACCACACAAGAAAGCTGTAGGAGAAGAGGTGAAGAGCCCAGATGCTCTACAGCCAGAGGCCTTGGCAAAAACAGTCAGCAGACAGATATTACAGACACCTATCACGGTATCATTGGGAGAGCTGCTGGAAGTTGCTCCTAACCTGACAGAGTATGTGAGGGCTAAGGTGTTTCCTGACATCCAAACGCCTTCAAAGCCTATGACTGGCTCTGCCTCATCCACTGAGGGTTGTCAAGACTCACTGTCGGCTACCCTGCCAACTCAGAAACGGAGCCTGGGAAGTACATAGGTAAATCCTAGCCTCGTTGTTGGGGCAGTGGATATCGACAGGGGTCTACCGGTGATCTCAGTGCAGGTGGGCAAGTTAACATTGGAAAATGTCCTGCTGGATGGAGGCTCAGGAGTAAATCTCATCACGGAGGAAGAACGAATCAGATTGGGACTCAAGGAGCCATCACCTGCCCCCTATAGATTACGCATGGCAGACCAGGCAGTGGTGGAGCCAGTGGGCCTGATTAGGAACGTCCGGATCCACATCCATGGCATTTTGTATAACATTAGTCTCACAGTCATCCGCAATAAGGAGGTTAACGAAGCCTACAGCATGCTCCTGGGCCGACCTTGGCTTATAGATGCTAAAGCAACTCATGACTGGGGGAACAAAGTAGTGACGATTCGAGGGAATGGGACAATGAAAACCATATCCATCAACCAGCGACAAGGACCCTTGCCCAAGTTACCAGAAGTACTGGTATGTTACAATCTAGCTGAAGGTCTGACTGATGAGGAAGAAGATCGCTTTTTACAGTCAGAAGAAGATATATTTGCAGTCGGCACCATTACACTACCAGAGTCCTTGCGCGTCCCACTCCATGACGAAGCCGACCTGTATCAACCGGACCTTCGCAAGGCCGACTTTGACGCAGCCGACTTGGACATCGCCGCCCCAACGAAGGCACCTCCTCCTACCATGGATTCGGCAACGTATCCAGGGAATTTCTATACTTTCACAGAGGGAGAGGTGCTGGTTGATGAGACCCCAGTAAGAGAAAAGCTAACGGAGATGAAGGTGGCAGCATGGAATTTAACTGAGGAGGAACAGCTGCGGAAGATTAATGTCGGCACTGAGGAAGATCCCAAGATTTTGAAGATTGGGAGCCACCTGGAGCCAGCTTTAGCCAAAGCAGCGGAGGATCTCTTACGAGAGTATACAGATGTTTTTGCCTGGACTTACAAGGATTTAAAGGGCATCCCTCCCTCAGTAGTCCAGCATCGCATCGTATTGGAGAAGGATGTTCCCCCAAGCCATCAAGCTAGATACAGGATGAACCCCAACTATGCCAGCATTGTCAAACAGGACATAGACAAGCTTCTGGCAGCAGGGTTCATTGTCCCAGTCGAGGAGGCAACTTGGCTCTCACCTATTGTTGTTGTCCCTAAAAAAAATGGTCAATTACGCATTTGTATTGATTATCGAAAATTAAATGCTGCTACCAGGAAGGACCCTTATCCCCTGCCGTTTACTGAAGAGGTCTTAGATGCTCTGGCAGGTTACGAAATGTACACTTTCCTGGATGGTAGGTCGGGCTACTACCAGATTTCCATTGCCCCAGAGGACAGGCACAAGACAGCCTTCATCACGGAGTGGGGTGCTTTCGTCTGGGTAGTCATGCCTTTCGGCTTGACTAATGCACCGCCGACCTACCAGAGGGCTGTGAACAAGGCGTTCAAGGAATACCTGGGGCTCTTCATGAAGCTGTTCTTAGATGACTTTACCGTTTACAGTGACATAGCCGACCATCTGCACAAGTTGCGACTGTGTTTTGAAAAATGCCGGGAGTATGGTATCAGCTTGAACCCTGAAAAGTGCGCTTTTCTGGTAGCCTCCGGTATCATTTTGGGGCATGTTGTTTCCAAGGCAGGCAAGATGCCAGACCCTAAAAAGATCCAGGTCATCCAGGACATGCCTCGACCTCAACATGCAACCGACGTCCAGATCTTCAATGGTTTTGCGCAGTTCAATCGAATCTACATCAAATTCTATGCTCACATCATGGAGCCCATCACCAGGCTGATGAGGAAGACTGAAGAGTTCAAGTGGGTTGAGAAGTGCGAAGCTGCGTGGGCAGACATTAAGGACAGATATACCAACGCTCCAATTTTGGTTGCCCCAAGGTGGGATCTGGAGTTCCACGTTCACACCGATGCTTCAGACATCGCAGTGGGAGCCATGTTGGCTCAGAATCAGAATGGGAAGTGCGGTCAGCCCATCTCTTATGCATCTCGATTGTTGAATTCAGCTGAGAAGAATTATACCACAACAGAAAAAGAAGCTCTAGCTATGGTGTATGCTTTAAATAAATATCGCCATTACCTTTTGGGAAACAAGCTGGTTTTCTATGTGGATCACATGGCCCTTGTATACCTGGTTAACAAGCCCCAAGTGTCGGGGCGGATTGCACGTTGGCTACTGCTTTTCCAGGAATACGATTTCACGGTGGTGTATAAGCCCGGTAAGACGCATGGCGCTGCCGACTTGTTGAGCCGACTTCCGAATGGCGAGGCGCCAACAGGAGTTTCAGACCAGCTTCCAGATGCAGGACTGTTTTATGTCAAGCCAGAATGGCTCCAAGATGTCATGGACTACCTGCGCACGGGTGAACCTACTGCCACGATGACCAAGGATGAGAAGCGGAGATTAACTCTCAAGGCATTACCATATACTCTGATTCAGGATGTGCTGTACAAGAAGGGACAAGACCTGGTGCTACGCAGGGTTCTCGACCCTATACAGGCTGAGACAGTGATGAGGGAAATGCATGACGGCTGCGCAGGGGGCCACTTTTCACAAGACATCACGTCCAGGAAGATTTTAGATGCGGGTTATTGGTGGCCGACAATGCACAAGGATGTGTCTGAGTATTGCAGGGCCTGTGATAAGTGCCAGCGGGTCGGCGGCTTAGCCAACACTGGTCTGGCTCAGTTGGTCACTAGCCTACCTGCGGAGCCTTTCATGAAGTGGGGTCTAGACTTTGTAGGCCCCATCAAGCCAGCAGCAGCTCGGACCGGCAATAGGTACATTTTGGTGGCAACCGACTATGCCACCAAATGGGTGGAAGCGAAGGCCCTGCGCACTAATACTGCAGCAGTGACCGCCAAGTTTCTGTACGAACAGATTCTGACCCGTTATGGCTGTCCGCTCACTTTAATCAGTGATCAGGGGACTCATTTTATCAATGAGGCTATTGAGTACTTGGTGCAGCACTTTTTACTGCAACATCGCACGTCGACTACCTATTATCCTCAGGGGAACGGACAGGCCGAGTCAACCAACAAGGTGTTAGGTCGGCTGTTGACCAAACTGGTTAATGACAACAGAACCGACTGGGATGAGCATTTGCCCACCGCCCTATTATCTTATAGGACTGCTTTTAAGGTCTCTACTGGGTACACACCCTTCCAGTTGGTTTACGGACTCCATCCATTGATGCCTACAGAGTATACGGTCCCTACGCGCAGGACAGACGGCAGCATCGATTATACCCTTACACGAGTACTGCAGGCACGCACAGCCGACTTGGAACAGTTGGACAGTCACAGGCTTGCCGCGCAGGGGGAGGCGGGTAGTCGGCAATGGGACAGGGCTCTATGGAGCCAACAGCATTACAGGCAGAAGGATTTCCAGGTGGGGGATCACGTCCTTTAGTACCCCAAGGGTGAAAAGGAGCATGCTGGAAAATTCAAGTGTCGCTGGTTTGGTCCGTACCGGGTTTAGTATAGACTTCCCAACAACACGGCATTACTGGTAACAGAGGCGCATTTCGAACCTGACCCTATCATCGTCAACATAAATAAGCTCAAACCCTACCGTTTTTACTCTGCAGACCAATTGGTCACCGTTAGCCCTAAGGAGCTGCCACGAGGGCTCTCCACGGCCATACCCGAAGACCAAACTGATGGGACACCCGAGCAGGCGGTGCATTTAAGAGCTGAGCCGTGCTCTGGTAGCTCTTTTCCTCCCTCTTCTGTCCCTGGTTCATTCACTTCAACCATGGCGAACACAAGTAACTTGACGACGGACTCTCGAGCTCTCAGTCAGCCACTTCCCCACGCAAATACTCAGTCCTCACCCATTACTTCAGCCACTGGGGCCATTTCAATTGTTGATGTGGCATGTTGCTTTATTGACTCTACTCCCCCGGCGAGACCCAAACTGCCCGCCAGCCCTTTCTGCGATACTGGCCGCTCGCCCCATTGTCATCTCCTACTAGGGAGCACTAGCAGTCGGTCCCTGGGCATCAGAGAGGAACCTAGCTCGACAGTTTTAGGGTTAGAGTCAGGCCGAAACCCAACCCCAGCACCCCAGGAACCCTTTTCTTTCCCTCTTGTCGCAGCTCCGGACGAGCCTCTTCTCCGTCCCCGCAGGTCCACGTTGAGTGAAGCAGACGCCTTGCGAACTGCTGCCTCGGTCCGTCCTCGGATTTCAGTTCCCGGGATAGCATCTACCTGCCTTCCCGAGACGACTCCCGCCATTGACGACTTAGGGTTTCGCTGGCGCTCTCCGTCACCGCCACCGCAGCTATCGCCCTGCTCACGCTGTTCTTCAGCGCATACTTCTTCCAGCGGCCCTGTTCAATTGACCTCTAACCGGCTCGTTCTTGGGCACCCCTCTAGCGTGGAGCACACTGTGGGTGACATCTCTGGGGGAATCACTCGCGGACCAACCTTGGGCGGAGCACCGCTGCATCCGCCGCCTAGCTCATCGGCGATAACTTCCATCGAGGCGCAAGAAGTCGCACCAGCCGGCGCTAGTCGGGAATTTTCCCACATTGGCGTGCCCCCTAGCTGCCCACCTTCAAGCAGCGGTTCAGGCCCGAGGTCTCTTGATTACCCCCACCCTCGTCTTTCACATTGCTGTCTTGTCATCCCGCCACTACAGTCATCTCTACCCTCAATTCCCACTGATGCGTTCCCTGTTTTGAGTCAGTCGCCTCAGCAGGCTTTTAGGGTTAAGGTAGAGTCGGTTGATCCGCTTGCTGAGAAACTTCAGTCACCTCCATCCAGTTCTTCACTATTCCCTTCTTCCCCCTCTTTCGGTCATTTTCTTCGTAGCCCCAGTACTAGACGAGCAGGTCATACGATAGTCTTGAGACAGCCGCAGTTAGGATCTGTCTCCCCCAGTCAGTTTTGTTCAACGAATTTGCAGGCCCACGAGGACGATCACCCGCAGTCGTATAGCACCGGCAGCGATTCAGACCGAGGTGAATTTCCTGCACATTGTGCACAGGTCTTCAGCCCCCCCCCCTTTCGTGGAGAACAGACAGGGTGTTCGGCATCGCAGCCGACTTGCCAAGCACAGTCATCGACGCCGCAGAGGGACGATTGGAACCTTGGAACGGTACTTTCTGCGAGGAGCCCTCCAGTCTCTCACCGGCCAGGAGTCCATGGACGAAGCGGGCCCTAGCAGTCCTTCACCCACACCGCCTATGGAGACGGAAGAACCGGGTACGCTACTGCAGCGGAATCAGACTGCTCCAGTGCTTCCAGCGGCCGCCCTTCCATCATCAGGCGAGCCACTGCCAACCCCTAATACTCAGCGGCGCGGTATCAAGCGCAAACATACCCCCGTGGATGGTCGGCTTCCCAAGCAGGTTCGTGTACCCCGCAATACCCATCGTCGTTGGGAGGTGATTTTCGAACCCTACACACACTGGGACTTCTGGACAGGGATGCAGGATGATGACTGGGCCGCGCTGACCAGCCTGGATGTGTTCTATCATTTTCGCTGGCCTGAGCCCCGCCACGAACTTATTCTTGATTTCATCGAGGGGTTTGAGTACTCTCCACCCACTAAAGGCACCCGCCGCGGCTCTTCTGTAGACAGCAGGGACACCATCCGCTCTATGGTTCGGGGGAAACCAGTAGAGATCACGGCTTTTGTCATACGGGAGGCTCTTGGCTTCGACTCCGGTGCCGACTTGGTGGACCAGCGCCGGACTGATGGCTTCCATCCGAAGTTTGCGAAGTACGGGCTGACTAAGGACAAGCACATTCACGATGGTAATCGTACCTCTGCACTTACTCCTGCTTACCAGACTCGGGCACAGGCATTAGGGGATGCTATAGGTTTCAAGCAGCGGTTGTTGTTTGTGAGCAACAACCTTCTGGAGCATATCTTCGCGGCTGAGGAGGTGGTGAGCGGAATGAGCGGTTTGACTGGTCTCACTATGTATTAGCCGACCTCCGTCGCCACCTTATCTACATCCACTCGGAGGCTCTGGGCAAGCGCCGACTTCGGGGAGCCCCCGTCATAGACGCAGTGTTGACCTACTGGTTCCCTGACCGTGAGGAAGTTGTCGCCCCGACCAGGGTATCCTCGAGTGTAGACACAAGGGATGGTAGCCATGAGGGTTCACCAGCTACTGACCCACCCTTTCATCAGTTGGCTGGCTCAAAGCTACGCGACCGAGCCAATGGTGACAGGTTTTCTGGACCAGTGAGTGCCTCGGTTCCGCCCCCTGAGACAGAGCCTACCGCCAACTCGCAGGAAGGGTCTTCTGATGTCGGCCGACGGCGCCGTCGACTTGTGAAGAACGGCAAGAGGGTACGCCAACCGGACTTCACCAATGAGGCAACACCAGCCAGCCGTTTACCCCCTGAAATAGGTATCCCTCCAGTAACGGCCTCGCCCAGTTGCAGGTACCCCTTACGGTCTCGCCCTCAGTTTCCGAGCCAGCCGACTCCTACTATCGACCCGGAGCTTCCAGGTACTAGACCAACGGTACCCATCCTTCGTCTTTGTAGTCTGTCGGGGGAGTCTTCCGCCACCACATCTGGACAGGGCCACATTTCGCCTCCTCCGGACCAGCCGACTATGGATCCAGCACCCTCGGAGGAACCCTGCACCACCATCCCTGAAGCTGCCCAAGACATCCCATTCACTGCAACAAGGGCGTCGACTCCGGCTGCTCCGTCCCTAGCTAGCCAACCTACTCAATCACGGGAGGATACCCCCATGGTCGCCGCAGCGGGCCACCTTTCCTCAGACTGGGCCATTATCCCCTGGCGACAGCTCCCACCCATTTTCTGCAGGATAATCCCACCAACCACCGGTCACCTTGGAGACACCGTAGCTGCCCAAGTACCCGAACCATCCACCGTCGCCACCGAGCCACCAACTACCACCGCTGCACATACTGCTTCGGGACGGCATCACCATCCGGGACGGGCTACCACGACCCCTATCAGCAATCTCCCCGGCACTAGCAACGCTACCCCACCAACCAGTCAACGACCTCCGAGACTTCACTCCAATGGGTCTTCAGACAGGCCGCCAGATGACTCCAACGGCACACCTTTCCAGGGTTCCTTTGAACCCTCATCTGACTTTGAGGTACTGATGAACAACCTTCAGGCTTTAGCCACTGTCCTTGTAAGGACAAAGGCTGCAGCAAGACAGTTGGAGGCAAACCGTCAGCAGACAGCCTCCTCCGCCGAAGCCCTCACCACCACCGTCCAGGATCTGAGCGCCCAGGTTGCCTTATTGGCAACCACTTTAAAGACGACTGCCATCGCCCGAGATCAGCTTGCCAAAGATAAGGCAGCCCTTCAGTCGACAGTCACTACCCTGCAGGCTCAGCTGGCAGTCGCCACAGCCCCACCCAGCCGACCCGACCCGTCAATTCGCCGTCTGGAATTGGAGCAGACTCTCAGCAACCGCTTACTCCAAGCAGACCGGTTGCTCTTGGAAAACCAGAGGCTGTCTCTTGAGCTAGCCACTCGGACTTCTCCACCTCGGGACCTTAGTCGCGCTGTACGAGACTATGTCACGACCAAGAACCGAGACCTTGAAGCTGCCCTCGCCAGTCACCATGCAGACTTCTAGCGCCAACAGCGATGGCTGATGCGATTTGAGGAGCGTGACCCCGATTTCCAGCCTTGGTTGCTAGATGACGACACTCCACCAACGACGTAGCCGACTTCTGCACAGCCGACCACCGGCCTGTAGGACATGTTGCAGTAGACTTGGCTAGGGGTTAGTCCAGTTTAGTTCGTACTTTTTTAGGAGGGGACCTTTTTGATCTTTTGGTTGTCTTTCCGCCTGGGTTTCATTTTTTCCCGGCTCCCACGTTCTGAGGACAGAACTACCGGAAAAAGGGGATAATGTTAACCGGAGATTTTCCCCTTACTCTTTTTGTTTTCCTCTAAGTCCCCCTTAGTTTTTACCTTTGCAGTTTTCAGACAGTCATCCAGTCATCTGGATGAACTCTGTCCAGCCGACTGGATGAACTCTGTCCAGCCAACTGGATGAACTCTGTCCAACCGACTGGATGATAGCCGCCAGGTTTCAAGGGGGTTTAAGAGGCAACTTTAGGGTTTCCTGTAATCATTCCAGACTAGAGCAGTTAGAGTTAGAGGAGTCTGAGAGCCATTAGAGGCTGCTGTACCATGATTATGGGCTGTTTTGACTCATTAATTGCAGTTTTGACTGTTTTCTTCACTTGTATTGTATGTTTCTAGCTTGTTCTGAGTGTTTGGAGTACTTGGATGTGTTGGGTTTTCTAGGGTTTTGATGGGTTTATAGAGTTAGGGTTTGGTTGATAAATCCTCCCTCTATCATGCTCGTCCATTAATGTAGTGTTTGTTTTTTTGCAGCCAATGGGAAGAGCTCCAAAGGAACGACAACAATGTCGCACCATACGAACAATGGCTGCGGAGAGTAATTTTTCAACGTCATACGGGAAATCCTAGCGCAGATGATCTGGATGCTGTGAAACTTTGTAGCAAACCAGACGTTAGAGCTAGAAGGTTCCGAAAGATTAAAGCCTTTGGCAACCATTTCCGGGTGAGAGATGACTTGACGGAGCAGCTGAAGACCTACGACAATGGGGTTGCGGTCTTACATGAATGGATCACTGAAGATGGTGAGATTGTGAAAAAATATACTGTCGGTGAGATAACAGATATCCTGGAACTGGATTATGGAAAGCTTTTCACTCCTATTATCTTATTCAGATGTACATGGGTAAAGGCATCAGACAACAGAGGAAACCCAACGTACATGAGGGATCGCGACGGATTTCTGATAGTGAATTTTAGACATAGAGAGCCACGACATAAAGACCCGTTCGTATTCCCAGAGCAATGTACGCAGGTTTTCTTCTCGGAAGAGAGAAGACGTCCTGGTTGGCAGGTTGTAATGCGAAAGGACTCCCGATCTCGTCGAGTGGTGCAGGTCTTAGAAGACGAGGAAATCATAACTACTTCTGCAGAGGCACCAGGACTAGCCCCACCTCTAGTGAGCAATATACCGTGTACTGCTGAAGCGGGGTTTGCAACAGAGCTCACGGACGATGAGAACCGACTTGCCATGGCAGACTATCCAGATGTGTAGACATCGTAGACTTCATGGCACAGTTTAATTCGGTACATGCACTGTTCGTATTGCCCTACAATGTGTATGCATTTCCAATAATAATTTGCACTACTATATAGTACTCGCATACTGTCTTCTGTAGGAGCCTTTATGGTATTGCAGTGTTATTGTGCAAGATGTTTAGCAGAAGTCTCAGAACTGTTATCTCCTTACTGTTTTGGTCATGACGAGAGTGTATGTAGTTCCTCAATGCAATCGTGTCTTAACGGCAAATGGTATTCCTACAGAAAATATCAGATACCATTTACCGATTTGTGAAGAATAAAAGTTGAGGAAAAATAAAAAATACAAAAATGACATATACATAACAGCGGAAAACCATGAAATTGTTTTCAAAACAGGTCAAGGTTAATGGCGTGATTGTCCACGAGTAATAGTCTATACAAGAGCGTAGTCTTTCCTCACTTTCTGTTTTCCATACGCCGGGATCTACAGCGAAAACTATATTGCCTTACTTCGAATCTGCAACGCCCTTTGACCTTGTGTTCTGGGAAGGGGAATCGGCTGAACGAGGTACACATTCCCCAACGCACTCCCTTGTCCGTTTTCTTCCAGACCTCGTTGAACATTGCCCCGGAGGTTTTAGAGGTAGAATTCCTAATTCTCTAAGAACCTGCGTTTTCTGTCGGTAAGGAACATATTTGTTGATAACCGTCTTCACAGTAGTCAGTACATTCTCCGTAATAGACGCTTCCCTGCTAGATACTAATTTCTCTACAAAAAAAGTGTGATGTTCAAATTTGTTTGAAACCTGCGACAGTTCTCGTGATTGTAGTTGCTCCAAAACTTCAGCTCGCTTTGATTCACACTCTTCCTGAAAGCGTTTCTCGGCAGCTTTCTGGCGTTCCTGTAGTCGACGTTTTTCTTTGACTTCAAACACCTCCTGGCAAGCACGAAGAACTGAGAGGAAGAACTCATCCTTCATGTTGAAAAGCCTTTGTCTTCTAAGTGCTCTCTTCACTCTCTTTCTGTGTTTCCTTGATGCATCTAAGTAGCGAACGTATGCAGTCCATGGGTTGTCGCAAGTATCCGCTACCTGCGACACCGGACTTTCCTGGTCTGAAAATGTACCCCATGACGAAGCGTATGTATCAACAGGATCCCATTCCGTCTGAGCAATATAAGAACCACAGTCAAACGCCTCCAAAGATCGAGCGACATGCCAAGATTCGTACCAACATATCAACAGCTGTGACTCCGAGTACTTGTATCTATGCCAGTTTTCACGCCAGGGAAGGAAAATAACTGATGGTAAATCCTGTGCACATATTTCAGATACCATCTGCCAATGGAAGGGGATATGAATCAAGACATTTGGATAGTGACTTGCACGGACACAGCATATGGTACCAACTCAGCTCTCGTTTCGACATAAAAGATGAACGGGAAATGCTATTCTGCGAGCCTTGAGCGGTGAGCGGAGAGCGGTGAGCGGTAACTTTGCGGATATTTTGATGTTTTTGGTGAAGTTTCTCACACTCTATAACTGCAGCATGTTGGTTTTATTTTTATTTTTATTTTCAAAAAGCATGACCTTAAAAACACCTATCACCGTGCGTGCCTATTCCCGTGCATGCATGGATACAGATTTAGGTAATGAAGACTATCAGATTATTCAGGAATTTTTTATGAATACAGTATTATCCTTTGCTTAGTATCTAAGTCTATTATCAATATAAAGTAAGTCTAATATCAATATAAAGTATAGCCATGTAAGAGAGACAAAGGATAAATTCTTGACCACTATTAGACTACTTGGAATTGTCTCCATTAATAGAATGGATTTCAATTTAGTCGTTGAGTCTAAAATAATTATAAGGTCTAGGTAGAAAGAGAGATAAAAAGACTGCTCAGCAACTGCAGATTTTCTTTTTTCAGATTTTTTGTTTTATCCGATTTGAATTTGTTTATGTCAGTTTGGGAATGGCCCCGGCGATTACCCTTTGCGAGGTACGACGTCCATTGTTTTCTCTCGGGAAGTATAACACACCGAAGCCACTGCCCAAGTGACGAAATTATAATGTTGCAGGTTCGGTTATATCGAAGTGAAATCCAGGGTTTACAATGCTTATGGGATAATGTGCTTTGCTTTGCGAGTTAATAATGTGGTTTGGGAGTTAATAATGTGGTTAATAATTTCGTCAAAACAGTTTGAAGTGCTGCGGTCTCGACAGCCGGATAAGTGCTAAGTACTTGAAGCCGAATTACTGTGATTGCATTAATTAGTGTGACTGCATGGGTTAAAAATATAAATAATTACTCTGACTGCATTGTGGGATCCGAGAAACTCAGAATAAACCGGAAGAGCCCCAGCCGGCGTAAGTATTCCATTTATTTTTCATTTTTTTGGTTAATTAGGTAAAAACTGGCCAGACACTAGCAGCATTAGTAGTTAACGCAAATCGGATACTCCAGAAACGTTAAAACAATTAACGTAGGAAGTGTTCCCGGAACCTGGATTCCGGAAACTCGGAAGATAAGATACGGAACGGGTGGACGATCCGAGTACTGACCGTTACTGTAACCGCGTCAAGGATCCGAAGCGACGCGGAAGTCATCATGACTCGGATAGGCGTTTACCCCGGTACGTTGGCGGCTGCAATTACGGGCCGCCACAGCGTTTATTATGCCTGGGGTATATAAGCGAGGGTGTTAGGGTTTGGAGTTCCTTTTTGCGAACTGGGAGTAGAGAGTGAAAGAGCGGTGAGGTGTCCTTGTCTTTTCCGATTCACCGGCAGTTGGATTGCCGGATTTCTTGCTGTCGGATCGTAGAGGGAGAGAAGTGAGGAGTAGAGATGGCGCGCGTACAGTGTTGCGTCCTTAGCCCCGGAACTCCAGTGAAGGAATCGGATATGGAGGAACTGATCACCGACCTCACTCGGATGAGGTGTGAGGGATTGCTGGCACGGCCGTGGTTACTGAAGAGTGAGGTGATGGTGAGGGAGGTCCTGGAAGGTCCGGACAACCGGTGGGATAATACGATCCGAGGCAAGCCCACGCTGTGGAATGCGGAACAGTGGGCGGAAGCTTACGGTTTCGAGCAGAAGGGACTCCTTTGGGCGACCCGGACGGACCAGTACGTGCAGGATAGGTTCCACGGGAAGATCCATAGGAACAATGGATACGAGATAGACGCCTGCAAGGATAGGAGGCAGAGGCAGGTCTTAGCTTTCCTCGTTCCGATCCTGTATCCGCAGAAACCGGCACAAGTTACCATTACGGTCGGGAATACCATCCTCGGAGCGTATACAGGAGAACGTCCGGTGAATTGGGCTGCACTCATGGCGGAAGTGGTGCAGAAGATGGTTCCGACGATCGGAAAGAAGCCGACCCCACTCTCCCCTTACCTCTTTCACCTTTACCACGCGTATGACTTGCTGACCGATAAGGAGGACGAGACGTATACGCACGCAAAGAACTGCCTCAACTTCTCGGAGATTCCGCCCGGAATGGAACCCGATCCGCGAGGTGAGCCCTCGGATACAACGGACTCGGAAGATGAGGACGATACTAGGGAGGTTCCGAATCCTGGCGCTACTAGGGCTCAGTCCAGGTCGAGATCGGAGCAGGCTCCGTCACGACACGCGGAGCCGTCTACGGCCCGGGGAGATCCGGAACGGAGAGAGGTCAGTTCCGATCGGGGATTTCCGGTGGACCTGTTTCGGGGGATTCGGGAGGAGACTCACCGGGCTCAAGCTTCTTATGATCGGATCGAAACCCTGTTCCGGAGGGTCTGTACAGCGCTGGGAGGGTGCTTACCGGAAGAGGTGATCCGAGAAGTGGAGTTGTTGAAGGATGCCCCAACTCTCCGGAGTGAGAAGAAGCGGCTGGAGCTTCAGTTGCAGGGGTTGACGAAGGAGCTGGCGGCAAAGAGTGACGAGATCCGTAAGTTCCACGCCGAGCAGGAGGAGACTTTGGGGGAGCTTCGGAAGTTGGTGGGAAGTTCGGGAGCGGTAATCAACAAGGCCCGGCTGTTCGATGAGAACGTAGTGCAGCCGGCTGATTTCGAGGACAAGCAGAAGATCATCAAGATCCTCTCCAAATGCGAACACTCGATGAACATGATCCTGAAGAAGGTCCGGCAGCTGCTCAATCCGAGCACCGGAAGTCCCAGTCTCGTAGTCGCTGGCCGGGGTCTTCCGCTCCCCGGATCGCCCTCTCGTGCCGTGGTAGGAGAATCTCGCGGGGTTGGGTTCCGAACCCCGATAGGGAGTAACCTCCAAGCAGCAGAACCGATGACGGTCGAAGAGGCCGCCATGACAAATCGGACGATTGCGGAGGCGATCCGGGAAGTCCAAGCACAGGCGGCGTCACCCGGAACCAGTACAGTCCAGCAGAGCTGCGCGATCCCCAGAGGACAGGTGGAGGTGACCGGAACGACAGTCACCGAGAGGCGGATCGAGGAGAGGACGGTTTCGGAACAGGTGACTCGGACCGTGCCGCCGGATGTTCTTCCACGACTCGGAGATGAAGTGATCATTGCGAATTACCGAGGGGAGGTAGCGGGACCGGAATGGGGACGACCTATTTCACCACCCGGACGGACCCGAGTAACTCAGGAGGGGGGATTGACCCCTTCACCCACAGCCAAGACCGGAACGGTGACGCCTACTCCCACCGGAACGCCAGCAGCGGGTTCCCCTCCGAACACTGTCGGTGATTTCCGGAGGTTGCGGAAAAGGAAGGAGCCGATTACGATTTCCGAGTCCGACTCAGAGACGCATGGGAGCTCTCCGGTCAGGACCACTGGAACTGAAACTCAGACTCCGACGTCCGGAACCCCTCCCGCACATATGATTCCGAAATCGCCCAATTCTCCCAAACCCCGGATCGTTACCCGGTTGTCCTTGGAGGCTCAGGAGAGAGAGTCAAAGGCGGAACGGAGTGCTAGGCGCAAGGCGGCACGAGCAGCAGAGGCGGGCGGATCAGAGCCACGGGTGACCAGGTCGAAGGATCGCGAGCAGGAGAGCCACAAGAAGACAAAGAAGTGATAGATTCCTCTCACTGCCACTTGTCGTGACTTTCCGGATTTATAGGAACAGATTCCGGATCGGGAGATCCGTTCTTGTCGCAAAGTAGAATTCTAGGTAGGTAGTTAGGGATTAGGGTTTTGATTGAACTGCCGGCGCCGCCGCTTTTGTGGAAGCCCCTGCTTACTTAAACCGGGCAGGCGATGCGGTCCGGGTCTTCGTTTTGCATGTTTTCCCCCTATATTCCTTATCAGTAAAGTATTTGTGTTTTGTAAGTACTGTGCGTGATTTCCCGCTAAGTGTGAATGATCCGGGAAGGATATGAGAGTTCCGCTGTAGCTCGGATAGGAAGGTGATGGGAGTTGCGACGAGACCCAAACCGGAAAGGAAATGGGATTGAGCGGAAAGATTTAGAGGATTGTCGTAGGAGTGAAGCCTCACTGTTCCGTCCCCAAATCAACCTCATACGGAATAGCCGTCGCTAGGGTCGAAGCGGATCAAGAACTACTTGGTCGGGCTCCCTGAACTTCTGAAGAGGTTCCGTGCATAGTGAGAGGGGGAGTCGGAACGTGGTACGGGTCGCCTAGGGATAATCGGATCCTGGTTCTCCCAGATCCGGATTGGTTTGTCGTTGTAGTCCCACGGATCGGAGAGGATCGTTTGTGTGACCTGCTGGCCAGAGTACTCTAGGACAGTTGTGAGACGGTGACTGATCCGAGACGTTGGGGTTTGTGGACGAATAACCTAATGAGAGAAGAATAGAGAAGGAGATAGTTCGGGAGTTACGTTCCGAAGACACTATCCGAGCAGTGGCAAGGCTCGGAACGATTAGCAGTAACTACTTGGTGAAACACTATTGAATCCCTGGACGATACTCGGAACCTAGTGACAGTACGGAAGTTTACGCTCAATTGGAGCACTATCCGGATGTTAGTTGCGTTTCCGTGTTCCGACACGTAAAAATCTGGCGCCGCTGCCGGGGATTCGATAAGCTGCGAACCAGGTGGATACTCGGGAGATACGTGAGCGCAGATTTGAAGAAGAGTGGAGTCCGACTGTGAAGGCTTCATTTAGGTGGATATGCGGTAGGCGGAAGTCTTACGTGCAGATCCTGCCTTCCGAGGAATCGGAAGAAGAATTCCCAATCTCTTCCATGGTTGGGGCGCAACCGGAAGAGTTAGGGGGAAGAAGATCCACTCGGTTGCTACAGAAGAGGGGAAGAGTTTTGGTACACGATCTACCGGGAACGAATCTACTTCCCCGGATCCAGACTGCTGTAGAACGAGAAGGAGACGTAATCGTGGTGTCGTTGGCCGGAACCTCCACAGCCGGAGCAGGTACAGCTCCAGATCCGGAAGAAGAAGAAGTTGTAGCTGACGAGGTCGAAGCCGACGCAGGAGTAGAAGAGGAGACCAAGGAAGAGGAAGAAGACGAGGAAGACAATCCGATGGCACCCTCTACCCGACTGAAGTACAACCGATTCAAAGGAGACGGAAGTCAAGACGTGGACGAATGGCTCTGTGAGTTCGAATCCATTGCTCTGGCCAATCAGGAAGATCCGGATGCGAAGAGAAGGATATTCCAAGGTCTTCTGAAGGGAGAAGCTCTACAGTGGTACCAAGACGTTCCGGAACGCACACGTAACGACTGGACCAGTTGCGTGACCTTGTTCCGACGTACGTTCCGTGAGGCCGGAGGAGAGGCTCGCGCACTCGGAAAGCTGAGTCGGATGACGATGAGATCTTCCGAGTCAGTACGGAAGTACAGTCAGAGAGTAAAGGCGCTCATACAGAAACTCACTACAGCCATAGCTCCGAGTGTACAAGTGGAATGGTTTGTCGCCGGATTTCCAGAGGAGATGGGGTTTCAGATCCGACAAACCCGTCCCGCCACACTCCAGGAAGCCGTGGAAGCGGCTCAGAACTATGAGAACTCGGCCCAATCTCTACGGAAGTCTCTGAAGCATACCGAGAAGCGGGGCAAGAAGATCCGGAAGGAGAGAGAGCGCCGTCGGAGGCACGAGTCCTCCTCGGAAGATTCCGACTCTACCAGTAAGAGCGATTCCACTTCATCCAGTTCCGATCAGTCGGAAGAGGACTCCAGGGGAGCCTCGAAACGCCGAGGCGGCTTCAGTAGAGACACCCGGCCAAGACGGAACCGAGAGTTGATCAAGGTGAAAGTGGAGGATGACGATTCTCGGAAGGTCATGAAGGAGATGAAGGAGATCCGAGAATCGATTGCCGAACTCAACGTCCACCTTTCCGAGAATCGGAAACCTCGTAAGATGATTCCCACCAACAGAGCTAATGTGTGGTGTGCTAACTGCGGAAAACAAGGACATTATCCTCCGGAGTGTACTGAACCCCGCCAGAAACGTATCCACTACGTCCATCCGGAAGAAGAAGTGTACTTTGCCTATCCGGAAGAGGAAGAGTTTCAGATGGAGGAGTACCAACCTGTATATCAGGTTCAGACCACTTACGGACGAGGGAAGGCTCCGATCCAGATAGCCCGTCCTCCCGCCGGATACCGGATCCCACAGAACGTTCCGGGTAGGCCGATGTACCAGAAGCCGACCCACGGGTACTGCTTTAACTGTGGGAGCCCGGATCATTACGCACCTAACTGTCCGTTTGAGCGACAGGGGCAGGGAGCACCGCGGATCCTTCCGTGTCAAAATTGCGGAGAGTACGGTCATACGGCTCCTCAGTGTGCCAAACCGGCACAACCCCGCCCGACTTTCAAACAGGTGGAGGTTCCTCCGAGAGAGATGACTGGGCTAAACTACGGTCACTCGGGTGGGATAGAGAATCCGGACAAATGACGGTTCGTGACGGAACTACAGGAGGGCGCGGAAGTACCAGTACACAGAGTATCAACCCGTAGTTCCGCTAGAGAACGTGCCCAGGAACCGGAGCTTCCGAAATCCCGGAAGACCAGGAGGAGGGTAAGATCCAGGAGAGTGGATTCGGATTCGGGATCCGAACCCTCTACGGTAACTAGAGCTTCACCAGAAGAAAATGACCGTCCAAGAGCTGAAAATGGGGTGGAAGGAGGGAACCTCCCGGAAGATATCAGTGAGGAAGTTCGGAAAGAACTCACGGATCCCCCTGCCCGGAAGATCACCAAGCCTTCGGTCCGGTTTGATGACGTTCCGGTGGTTATTCCTTCCGATCCCAGAGTGGACGAGTATGACATTCTTGGGGACATCAAATCCCTCAAGGCAAATGTCACGATTGGACAGTTGCTCCATGACAATGTGAATTACCAGAAGGTAATCCGAGAGGCATGGACAAAGCGGAGGCGCCGAGGGGTAAAACTTCCGTCTGTAGCTACTAATTTCTTACAGGTTGAGGATCACGGAGCCCCGGAACTGACGGTGCTAATAGAAGGATGCGCTATCCCGAAGGTTCCGGTGGATGGAGGATCCGGTGTGAACCTGATGTTGGAGGATACGGCCTTTGAACTCGGATACACCTCGTTCGAATCCACCGATCAGGTGTTACGAATGGCGGATCAATCTAGAGTTAAACCCGTGGGAAGGTTGTCCCAAGTTCCGACCACGATCGGAGAGGTAACCTACCTCTTGAATTACGTGATAATCCGAGTTAGTACGGGCCGTCCCTTCCCGATGTTGTTGGGAAGACCCTGGCTATACATGGCACGAGTGCTCGTTGATTGGGGAGCCAAGGAGTTCGTACTCGGAAAAACCAATCAGCGGATTCCGTGGAAGATGGATGGATATCTAGGGGAAACCAGTGGCTCGGATGGGTATACGTCTGACTGGTCCGACCCGGAAGAGGAGGATGACGAAGTATTTAGTTATTTCGTGAATCAGTTCTCGGAAGTTACCGAGGATGACTTCCGATTTCATAATCCGATCAGTGAGCAACCCCAACCATCATCGGAGCGCGTGAAATTCCCGGTACTGGAGGATCGCTCTCTCGGAGAGGGGAGTGTTCCACTCTCAGCCGAATGGTTCCGACAACAGGTCGAGGAGGGAAACCTGCCCGCCATGGGTCTCGATCCGGACACCCCTGTCCGGGTGTGGAGCGCATGGACGGATCAGGGAGAGGAACAGGAATCGGAACGAGTCAAGAACGTTGTGAAACCATCCGACTATGAGAAGGTGGAAGTAGCCCCCGGAAAGACATTTCTGCTAGGGCGAAGCATGAGCAAGGAGCAGAGAAAGGAGTATGTGGATTTACTAAAGGAATATTTAGACGTATTCGCTTGGTCACCATCCGACCTCAAGGGAATACCTCCGGAACTCGGCCAACATCATATAGACTTGGTTGACGGATCAGTTCCGGTCAGACAACGCCAGTACAGGCTCAATCCGAAGTATTCTCTGATGGTGAAGGAAGAGATCGATAGCCTCCTGAAAGCCGGATTCATTTATCCAGTAAATAATTCCGAGTGGGTATCGCCCATAGTCGTCGTTCCGAAGAAAGTTGGCTCGGATGGGAAAGTCAAGATCCGAGTTTGTCAAGATTTTCGGAAACTGAATGCGGCCACAAAGAAGGATTACTTTCCGTTACCTTTTACGGACATTATCCTCGATCACGTGGCAGGGCAGGAGTGCTACAGCTTTCTTGATGGATTTTCCGGTTACAATCAGGTGTCGATCCGGGAAGAAGATCAGCTGAAGACGACCTTCACCACGGAATGGGGGACGTTCGCCTTCAACAGAATGCCCTTCGGACTGTGTAACGCTCCCGGAACATTCCAAAGGTTGATGGTGGATATTTTCCGAGATTTCTTGAGGCATTTTCTAGAAGTCTTCATCGATGACTTCGCGGTGTTCAGTAAGTGGAAGGAACATCTCGAGTACCTCCGAAGGACCTTCCAGAGGTGCAGGGAAACCGGACTGAAATTACACCCCGGAAAATGTTTTATGGGGATGATTTCCGGAATTCTTCTCGGACACATCGTAAGTCGGAACGGGTTGGAAGTCGATTCGGATAAGGTACGAGCTATCCTTATTCTAGTGTCTCCCACCAACGTCCGAGAGGTCCGAGGATTCCTAGGATGCGTCGGATACTACAGGAGGTTTATTATTGCGTATGCCAAATTGGCAGCCCCATTAACGGAACTGTTGAAGAAGGAAGAAGAGTTTTTGTGGACGGAACGGAGACAGCAGGCGTTCGAGGAACTGAAGAAGGCCCTAACCACCGCTCCGATCCTATCAGCACCGGATTGGTCGAAGGAATTCCATGTGACAATCGACGCTTCCGGGTGGTGCCTAGGGGCGATTCTGTGGCAGCAAGGGGAGGATCGGAAGGAGCATCCGATCTATTATGCTAGCAGGCAGATGAGCCTTGCGGAACGGAAATACACTACCACTGAACGGGAAGCCTTGGCGGTAGTATACGCCTGCAAGAAGTTCCGACACTACCTTCTCGGATACAAGATCGTGTTCCATACGGATCATGACTCCCTGAAGTATTTGGTGAACAAACCGGATCTCTCAGGGCGTATTGCACGATGGATCTTGCTGCTCCAGGAATTCAACTACGAGGTAGTAGTGAAACCGGGTAAGGCCAATGCCAACGCTGACTACCTGTCAAGGATGCGAGGCCCGGAAGCAGTTTCGGATATCACCGCCATGTTTCCGGATGAGTTTCCGGAAGAGGCGGAGGTATTTCACATTTCCGGAACGGAGGAATCCGATTATTCGGAAATTATCCAGTATTTAACACAACGAAGGTACCCGGAGGGATTCACGCGGGAGGAGAAGATGGTATTTCAGAATACAGTAGCTCCTTTCACACTGATCCGAGGAGTACTATTCCGGATGGGACCGGATGATGTATTACGGAGGTGCCTCGAGGAATCCGAAAGAAGGCAGGTCATGAGGGCCTTACACGCCGGACCCTCGGGCGGCCATTTCGCCTCGGAGACAACCATCAAGCGGATCCGATCAGCCGGATATTGGTGGCCTTACCTCTCCCGAGACGTGAAGGAATTCGTAGGGCAGTGTGACCAGTGTCAAAGAACCGGGGCACCTTCGTTCCGAAACCACTGGCCCCTCACTCCCATTATCCCCTTGGCTCCGTTTGAAAAATGGGGAATAGACTTTATCGGACCGATCAATCCGGTCACAGCCCGGAAGAGGAGATACATTATCCTGGCTACGGATTATGCGACCAGATGGGTAGAGGCAAGAGCAACGGTGAAGAATGACGCCGCAGCCGCAGCCACATTTCTCTTTGAAGAAATAATGATGAGATTTGGACATCCGTTAGAACTGGTGAGTGACCGGGGAAAACATTTCCTAAACGATGTCATCATCAATATCACGGAACGGTATCTCATCAAGCACCGGAAGACGACCCCTTATAATCCGAAAGCGAATGGGCTGACGGAACGAGCCAATGGCATCGTCGGAAAGATTCTGAACAAGATGGTCTCGGCTCATAAGACGGATTGGGATCGGAAGCTCCCTTCAGCTGTACACGCCTACAATACCAGTGAGAAGAAAACCATGGGTAAGAGTCCGTTCTTCCTAGTCTTTGGACAATCCGCAGTTCACGGAGTGGAACTGGAGGTAGAAACCTTACGGGTTATGGCTGCCCGTCACGGGACGAGAGTCGAGGATCCGGGGTACCGGATCGTGGCATTACAGGATCTGGAAGAAGTCAGGAGAGGCGCTCTACAGCAGGCCGTAGATGTCCAGGCAAAACGTAAGGAGACCTACGACAAAAGAATTCCTAAGGACAATAAGGTGATAGAAGGAGGCTTGGTGCTCTTATACGATAATCGGCACCAAAAGTTTCCGGGAAAGTTACATACGAGATGGATGGGACCTTACCGGGTTACGCGGATCTTTGAGAACGGATCATTACAACTGGCGGACCTCCAGGGAAATAGCTTCGAAACCCGGGTGAACGGATCCCGAGTGAAGAATTACAACCCTGAGGAGTTCACAGACACCGAAGGAAGCGAAAGCCCGGAAGGGGAGGAAGAAGAATAGTGTTCGCGGGGACTCTCACATTTGAAAATGGGGTAATGTGGGATCCGAGAAACTCAGAATAAACCGGAAGAGCCCCAGCCGGCGTAAGTATTCCATTTATTTTTCATTTTTTTGGTTAATTAGGTAAAAACTGGCCAGACACTAGCAGCATTAGTAGTTAACGCAAATCGGATACTCCAGAAACGTTAAAACAATTAACGTAGGAAGTGTTCCCGGAACCTGGATTCCGGAAACTCGGAAGATAAGATACGGAACGGGTGGACGATCCGAGTACTGACCGTTACTGTAACCGCGTCAAGGATCCGAAGCGACGCGGAAGTCATCATGACTCGGATAGGCGTTTACCCCGGTACGTTGGCGGCTGCAATTACGGGCCGCCACAGCGTTTATTATGCCTGGGGTATATAAGCGAGGGTGTTAGGGTTTGGAGTTCCTTTTTGCGAACTGGGAGTAGAGAGTGAAAGAGCGGTGAGGTGTCCTTGTCTTTTCCGATTCACCGGCAGTTGGATTGCCGGATTTCTTGCTGTCGGATCGTAGAGGGAGAGAAGTGAGGAGTAGAGATGGCGCGCGTACAGTGTTGCGTCCTTAGCCCCGGAACTCCAGTGAAGGAATCGGATATGGAGGAACTGATCACCGACCTCACTCGGATGAGGTGTGAGGGATTGCTGGCACGGCCGTGGTTACTGAAGAGTGAGGTGATGGTGAGGGAGGTCCTGGAAGGTCCGGACAACCGGTGGGATAATACGATCCGAGGCAAGCCCACGCTGTGGAATGCGGAACAGTGGGCGGAAGCTTACGGTTTCGAGCAGAAGGGACTCCTTTGGGCGACCCGGACGGACCAGTACGTGCAGGATAGGTTCCACGGGAAGATCCATAGGAACAATGGATACGAGATAGACGCCTGCAAGGATAGGAGGCAGAGGCAGGTCTTAGCTTTCCTCGTTCCGATCCTGTATCCGCAGAAACCGGCACAAGTTACCATTACGGTCGGGAATACCATCCTCGGAGCGTATACAGGAGAACGTCCGGTGAATTGGGCTGCACTCATGGCGGAAGTGGTGCAGAAGATGGTTCCGACGATCGGAAAGAAGCCGACCCCACTCTCCCCTTACCTCTTTCACCTTTACCACGCGTATGACTTGCTGACCGATAAGGAGGACGAGACGTATACGCACGCGAAGAACTGCCTCAACTTCTCGGAGATTCCGCCCGGAATGGAACCCGATCCGCGAGGTGAGCCCTCGGATACAACGGACTCGGAAGATGAGGACGATACTAGGGAGGTTCCGAATCCTGGCGCTACTAGGGCTCAGTCCAGGTCGAGATCGGAGCAGGCTCCGTCACGACACGCGGAGCCGTCTACGGCCCGGGGAGATCCGGAACGGAGAGAGGTCAGTTCCGATCGGGGATTTCCGGTGGACCTGTTTCGGGGGATTCGGGAGGAGACTCACCGGGCTCAAGCTTCTTATGATCGGATCGAAACCCTGTTCCGGAGGGTCTGTACAGCGCTGGGAGGGTGCTTACCGGAAGAGGTGATCCGAGAAGTGGAGTTGTTGAAGGATGCCCCAACTCTCCGGAGTGAGAAGAAGCGGCTGGAGCTTCAGTTGCAGGGGTTGACGAAGGAGCTGGCGGCAAAGAGTGACGAGATCCGTAAGTTCCACGCCGAGCAGGAGGAGACTTTGGGGGAGCTTCGGAAGTTGGTGGGAAGTTCGGGAGCGGTAATCAACAAGGCCCGGCTGTTCGATGAGAACGTAGTGCAGCCGGCTGATTTCGAGGACAAGCAGAAGATCATCAAGATCCTCTCCAAATGCGAACACTCGATGAACATGATCCTGAAGAAGGTCCGGCAGCTGCTCAATCCGAGCACCGGAAGTCCCAGTCTCGTAGTCGCTGGCCGGGGTCTTCCGCTCCCCGGATCGCCCTCTCGTGCCGTGGTAGGAGAATCTCGCGGGGTTGGGTTCCGAACCCCGATAGGGAGTAACCTCCAAGCAGCAGAACCGATGACGGTCGAAGAGGCCGCCATGACAAATCGGACAATTGCGGAGGCGATCCGGGAAGTCCAAGCACAGGCGGCGTCACCCGGAACCAGTACAGTCCAGCAGAGCTGCGCGATCCCCAGAGGACAGGTGGAGGTGACCGGAACGACAGTCACCGAGAGGCGGATCGAGGAGAGGACGGTTTCGGAACAGGTGACTCGGACCGTGCCGCCGGATGTTCTTCCACGACTCGGAGATGAAGTGATCATTGCGAATTACCGAGGGGAGGTAGCGGGACCGGAATGGGGACGACCTATTTCACCACCCGGACGGACCCGAGTAACTCAGGAGGGGGGATTGACCCCTTCACCCACAGCCAAGACCGGAACGGTGACGCCTACTCCCACCGGAACGCCAGCAGCGGGTTCCCCTCCGAACACTGTCGGTGATTTCCGGAGGTTGCGGAAAAGGAAGGAGCCGATTACGATTTCCGAGTCCGACTCAGAGACGCATGGGAGCTCTCCGGTCAGGACCACTGGAACTGAAACTCAGACTCCGACGTCCGGAACCCCTCCCGCACATATGATTCCGAAATCGCCCAATTCTCCCAAACCCCGGATCGTTACCCGGTTGTCCTTGGAGGCTCAGGAGAGAGAGTCAAAGGCGGAACGGAGTGCTAGGCGCAAGGCGGCACGAGCAGCAGAGGCGGGCGGATCAGAGCCACGGGTGACCAGGTCGAAGGATCGCGAGCAGGAGAGCCACAAGAAGACAAAGAAGTGATAGATTCCTCTCACTGCCACTTGTCGTGACTTTCCGGATTTATAGGAACAGATTCCGGATCGGGAGATCCGTTCTTGTCGCAAAGTAGAATTCTAGGTAGGTAGTTAGGGATTAGGGTTTTGATTGAACTGCCGGCGCCGCCGCTTTTGTGGAAGCCCCTGCTTACTTAAACCGGGCAGGCGATGCGGTCCGGGTCTTCGTTTTGCATGTTTTCCCCCTATATTCCTTATCAGTAAAGTATTTGTGTTTTGTAAGTACTGTGCGTGATTTCCCGCTAAGTGTGAATGATCCGGGAAGGATATGAGAGTTCCGCTGTAGCTCGGATAGGAAGGTGATGGGAGTTGCGACGAGACCCAAACCGGAAAGGAAATGGGATTGAGCGGAAAGATTTAGAGGATTGTCGTAGGAGTGAAGCCTCACTGTTCCGTCCCCAAATCAACCTCATACGGAATAGCCGTCGCTAGGGTCGAAGCGGATCAAGAACTACTTGGTCGGGCTCCCTGAACTTCTGAAGAGGTTCCGTGCATAGTGAGAGGGGGAGTCGGAACGTGGTACGGGTCGCCTAGGGATAATCGGATCCTGGTTCTCCCAGATCCGGATTGGTTTGTCGTTGTAGTCCCACGGATCGGAGAGGATCGTTTGTGTGACCTGCTGGCCAGAGTACTCTAGGACAGTTGTGAGACGGTGACTGATCCGAGACGTTGGGGTTTGTGGACGAATAACCTAATGAGAGAAGAATAGAGAAGGAGATAGTTCGGGAGTTACGTTCCGAAGACACTATCCGAGCAGTGGCAAGGCTCGGAACGATTAGCAGTAACTACTTGGTGAAACACTATTGAATCCCTGGACGATACTCGGAACCTAGTGACAGTACGGAAGTTTACGCTCAATTGGAGCACTATCCGGATGTTAGTTGCGTTTCTGTGTTCCGACATGCATTAGTTAGTGTGACTGCATGGGTTAAAAATATAAAAAATTACTGTGCTTGCAAATAAGATTACTTGATGTCAAGAGTGCTTGGATATAATTGACCAACTTCATCTTAGAGAACGAACTTCAATTAAAGGGCAGGCCTGTGAGAATGGACATTTTGTGATTCGAACTTAGGATATGGCTTAGTGGGTTTCGTCTCCAAAAAAAAAAACAACAAATAAGTCGTATACCATTCAAAATAAAAAAGAAAGGGAATTAAAATAAAAATCAAATTATAGACCATGAAGGGAAAAACAATTTCAGAAAGAAATGGAATAAGTTTAATAACATGTACGAAGAAGGGGAAAAAGAATAAGCATGAAAGAAAGAAAAGAATGTAATAAATTAAATGATTATGTGACTTCAGTTAAAATGTAACATAGCACAAGATGCGTAATACGGTTTAGGGTACTCTTAATATAATAATCGAAGTGATTATGTACCTTAAGTTAGAATGTAACATAGAAGAAAATAGGTAATATCTTGCAGTCGATACATAGATTTAGGAAGTAAAACAACATTCTTAGAGTCTACGCGAAAAGAGAGAGAAAAAGACTGCGAAGCAACTGCAGATTTTTTTTGATAGGGACCCCTGGTGGGGGATATGAAACTGCTTAGTGTGTGTTGTTAGTGGGATTCGAACCAGAGCCCTTTGAAGCAACCTCGCTGCCCTTCAAATAATGCCTCGGTGCCAAGGACCAATGCTGGGGGCTCCAACTCTGGTCAGTGCATGACGTTGTTCTTCTCAGTTCAAGAGGAACACAGGATAGTTTACATTTTAATTAGGGTGTTGGCAAGCTACACCGGGTACACTTTGGGCAAATTACCGAAGTACTTTCCGGGTACATTTATACTCAGATGTAATCGATGTACTTTTTTGGAGTAATCTGAGCCGTCCATATCATCGCCGCGGGCCACCGGCACCCAAGCTCAGATCGACCAATGAGACAGCATCTGACCGGTGGTTGTAGGTACCTGGATTGGGTGCTACCTTCTATAGCCGGTAGTCTCCGTCTCGCACATCGAACGTCACTCTGGTCTCGTTGGTGTTCACTGTTCGGTGTTTGCTGGTCTCGGTGTTGCTGTCTCTCTTGTTGGTGTAATGTGGTTTAGGATCTTACTTAGTACTTTGGAGTTCGGAGAGGAGTGTATGTGTTATTTGTCTTGGGTTTGTTGAGATAGAGGGTTAGAGTTTTAGACTGAGACAGACAGATAGAGAGTTAGAGGGTTTGAGTTTGAGATACGCTAAGATGAGTTTAAGGTTCACTTTGTTGTCGTAGTTTTTGGCATTTTTGCGGTCTGTTAGGGTCTTTGAGTGTTGGAGAGGAGCATTGTAATTCTTGCGCTAGTTCAGATGGGGATTGAGGGTTTCAGGTTTAAGGGTTAGATCATTATGTGCCTCCGAGGTTTCCGTTTATTGCGACTGTTAACGATATGGTTTCGCTGCTGGTCTAGGGTTTAGGGTGGATTTTTGTTTTCAAGTTTTAGCTTGGACTAGTAGGTTTTGGTTGCGGTCTTATTCGTGTCGTGTGTTAGCAATGTCTAGGAGGTCCAAGTCCGGGGGGGGCGAAGGTCTGAAATCAAGTTCTCGGGATGGAAAGGTGAAGTCGGGAGTTGATGGAATGGGAGTGAAAATCGGGAAGACTAAGTCGGGGGGAAGTGAGGTGGTAGGGGTTTCGGTGAAGGAGGAGGAGCGTTTCCTGGAAGTCGATGATTTGGAGGAGTTGATAGCAAGCTTGAAATCCCCTCCGGATTTGTTAACCTGGGAGGACTTCCGCGATAGATACGATTTGGAGTGTAGCCCTAACTCTATCAACCCGCATAGATGTCGCAAAGATAAGGATATCTCAGACAAACAGATGCAAGAGTTAGGGTTTAGACCCGAGGGGGTTAAGGGTCGTGGAGGGTACTCTTGGAGCGATTGCAAGGTGCGGGAAATTGTCAACCGCATCAGATACATGCACCCAATTGTGTACCAGCACGGAGCCGATGAGATCCCTAGGTGTGTCACGAAGCAGTTCGCGGTCGGCATCGTTTTGGAGTACCAGAAGAATGCGGTGAATTGGGCTCTGTATGGTCAAGAGACTAACCATCACCAACGAAGAAAGTATGAGCAGGATCTGTCGAAGCTTCAGTTTGCGATCAACACAGGGGCCAGGGTGACGAAGCGCAGTTGGAGGAGTTTGAAAGTCGATGTTGCGGTTAAGTTGGAGCCCTGTGTTGGAGCCGATGCTGCAACGCCTGTTAACTGGGGATTTAAGGTAGTAGAATAGAGGGGCAGTAAAACTGTAGGGGGAGCAGTAAAACTGCAGTTACTGGGGGGGCAGTAAACTGTTAAGTTACTGTCCTGCCTTGTAGTAACTCTGTTGGATGAAAACTGCTTGTTTTGGATGAAAACTGCCAGATGGATGAAAACTGTCGGATGGATGAAATCCGGTGGTTGGATGAAGTCTGGTGGTCGGATGAAAACTGTTGGCAGTTAGGGTTTTGGGGGTGGCGGCTAGGGTTTTGGATGGGGTTGTGGGAGAGGGGGCTGCGAAGCTCATTCTCTCTCTCTCTCTCTCTCTCTCAGTTCAGAGCTCTCAGATGGTAGTTTGTGTGTAGGACATGTTGTAGGACTGTAGGAGGATGCTGTTAGAGCAGTTTTCAGGACTCTGGGGGGTCCAGATAGTGATATCAGTAGGGAGCAGAATCATGTACGGATTTACAGTGAGTAAAGGGAAGGAATTGATTACATTGGGTGTAAATGTCTGAAATTGCAGTTATGAGTGCTTGAGGGACCAGGTTAGTGGATTCACCTGGTGGGTCCAGTAGATCTGGTGTTTAAATGAGTGGGTATTGTAGATCAGACCAAGGAGAGTAGAAAAATGTATCAGATCTAGGAAAATACCATCAGGATTTGAGTAGATCTAAGTTGGCAGTTTCAGATCTAGGACCCGGATTTTGGACAGTTTCAGGGCAGTTTCAGGGCAGTTTCAGGGACAGTGCAGAATTTTTCGCAGGATTTCAGAGAGCTTTAGGACAGTATTCATTTTTGAAGGAGTAAGAAAAATATTCCTTTCACATTGGCGACCATGCAACAGTTCAAACCATGTGGCTCTAGCTGCACACACCAGGACAGTACCAGATCCGTACTGTTCCAGGGGTGACAGGTACAGTGGCGATCCAGGGTCTGGAGGGAGCAGATCTGACAGTTCCAGGGAGCAGATCTGCACCAGTGGCAGTCACAGTGACCAGATCTGTGACAGTGAGGTTATTGTGACCAGATCTGGAACAGTAAGAGTTTTTGAAGCAGTCATGGGAGGCGTTTCATCCGTGGCACCAGGAGCAGTGCAGTCCAGAACAGTAGGGAGCAGTCAACAGCCAGCTGGAGAGGCGCATCTCTGGAGCTGAGGGCAGCTCTACAGCAAAAGGGGGATAGTCAGCCAGGACCAGGTAAGTTGCTGTTTCCCACTGATTTGAGGTTGCATTGCAAGGAACAATAGGCTGAATGTATGACCAGCAGTAAAAAACGGAGCAGTCAGTAAAACAGTCATAGATCTACTGTCTACGTAAATGGGCAGACAGTAAAAATGACGCAGTAAAAAATGAGGTAAAAAACAGAGCAGTCAAAAATCGCAGTAAAAACGATGCAGTAAAAAATTGAGGTAAAAAATGGCATAGTAAAAAATTAAGGTAAAAATGGCGCAGTAAAAATTAAGGTAAAAAAAAATAAATTTGGCAGTAAAAATGAACACCAGGAAAAAGGAAGGAAGGGAACCTAGGGACCAGTGAATAGGAGTCTGGGAAGGAAACTGGACCTAAATATCACTAGATCTAGGAAAAAACAGTCAAACTGGACCAGGACAGAGAAAAACTGGACCAGTTTCACTGAAAACTGTAAAGGCAGTACTGGAGGGTCCAGCACAGACCTTTTGGAAAACACTGTAAAACTGTATTGCTAAGAAATCTGGTATAATTCTAGACTAAGGATAACCTTGAAAACCTAAAAGGCAGTTAGAACCAACCTAAGTAGGAGCAGTAGCTACTGACAGATCCACAAAGGACCAGACTGGGGTGGCAGACGGCTGTACTGACAGGGACCAGGAGTATGGAGGACTAGTACCGGCAGGGACCAGAGGAGGACTGGGACAGAGATCCACAGTACCTACCCAAGAGATCACCTGGAAGGGCAGACTCGACTTACTGGAGGAGCAGACAGACCAGAAGACCACCAGCAGGAAGGACCAGGAGGGAGGAGCAGTAACTGCCCTATCATGGAAGGCGACTACCAAGGATGGGACAAGGAAGAGTTGGCTAGAAGACATGCAGCAGAGAGGCTGGCCAGATACGAGCTCAGGGAGCAGCAGAGAGCAGCAGTTGAACCAGGCAGGATCATGGGGGGGCAGCCCAGTTCTGAGGAGAGCATTGCCAAAGGAAAGACCAGGGACTTGATTGACATGGACCTGGTGGGTGAAAATTCAAGCCAGGAGACACTGCTTGGAGTAAGCAGGAGGACCGGATCAGCCAAGGGCGAACCTGGTCCCAGTTTCAAGAACTGGCAGGAGGATGAAGAAATCAGGAAGTATGATGGTACAATGCCATCACCAAGGACCAGCAGAAGGGAGTTTCCAAGACCAGGAGGTGGAGACGTCCATCACAGTTGGAATCCTCAACTGGAGACAACAGTAGCATACGACCAGTTTCAAGAGGAGCAGAGGAGGAACACCAGCCGACCTAATACACCAAGACCAGGAATACAGACACCAGGAGACTTGGGGGAGACGCTAGAGACACTGAGGAAGAAACTGGACCAGGTCAGGAGTGAAGACACGGCCTCGGGAGAGGCAGTACCCAATTCAGACCCGACCAGGACCAGCAGACAGGGACAGCAGACCACCAGGAAGCAGACAGTCCAGTTCGTCCAGGACCAATTCCAAGGACCAGAGCAGGATGAAGAAGAAGAAGATAGGAGACAGCTGGAGCAGATTAAGGCTAGGCAGCAGGCCAGGAGGCAGGCAGAGCAGGCCAGAAGGGACCAGCAGACCATGGAAGAGGTGTACAGACACCAGATGGAGGAGCTAGGACAAGCCACCAGGTTCAAGGAAACCATGCAGGCTTGGGAGCAGAAGAACAGGGAAGAAATTCAAATGAAGGAAGCCATGAGGCTATGGCAGGAGACCAAGAGGATAGAGGAGCAGGACCAGGAGAGACAGAGGCAGGAAGCCCTTAGATCCTGGCAGGAGGCTCAAAGGAGGGAAGAAATCAAGCAGGCAGCAGAGAAGCAGGAGGCCATGCAGCAGGACCTGCTACGCCAGGAGGCCATGCGTCTATGGCAGGAGGCCCAGAGATTGGAGGACCAGAAGAAAAAGGAGGAGGAGAGACAAGAAGCAACCCGCCAGTCTACCATGTACAGGTGGCAGGAGGTGTTGAGGGAGGAAAGTCAGAAATTACAGGCCCAGCAGAAGGACATGTGGCCAGGATATGAACAATGTGAGGTACCAGGTGGAAGATCGGGTCCAGCAAAATCAGCAGAAGTGATGGGGGTACCAGTACCAGCAACTGCTATACCCAAAGGACCAGCACAGAGCCATTTCCACTACCAGACAAGACCAGCAGGTCCATTGGGAAGAGGAGGAACATCATCAACCTATGTGGACCACCTGACTGGTGATCTATACCAGCCAGAGGCACCCCAGTTAGAGTACTGGCCAGGTGGGGGAGCAGAGGTGGGAGCAGGAGCCACCAATCCAGGGACAGGATTCCGAAGACCAGCAGAGGCAGTTGGAGGAACATCATATGGGTCCAGACCACCAGTGGGGGGTGGAGTACCAGTGGCAACAGCAGCCAGCAGTTATCCAGACCGGCCGGTACCACCAGTCTACCCACCAGTTGGAAGGCCAGGTATACCTCCAGTATACCCACCAGATGGAAGGCCAGGTATACTACCAGTATACCCACCAGATCGAAGGCCAGGTATAGGACCAGTGTACCCACCAGTTGGAGGACCAGTGTACCCAGCAGTTGGAGGACCGGTATACCCACCAGCTATAGGACCAGTATACCCACCAGCTACAGGACCAGGCTACCCACCAGCTACAGGACCAGTATACCCACCGGCTACAGGACCGGGCTACTCACCAGCTAGAGGACCAGTGTACCCACCAGTTGGAGGACCAGTCGGACTACCAGCATCAGGACCAGTAAGTATGGCACATAGGAAGCCACTGCCATACTCCAAGTACAAGGAAGGTACAAATCCTGATGCTCATATTCGTCAGTTTGAGCGCACTTTGTGGCACAATGGGGAAACTGATGAGCAGGTTATCATTAACCTGATGGGTACCACCTTACTGGATAAGGTCGGGGCCTGGTATGAGAATTTTCTGGAGAGTCACCTTTACTGCTCATGGGAGGAAGTCAAGGCAGCCTTCAGGAGAAGGTACAGGGACCAGACAACCGATGAAGCAGTTTACAGGGAGTTGAAGTCCTTCAAGCAGGCAGATAGGGAGAAGGTGCAGGATTACTATGACAGGTTTATGACCCTGATCAAGTGTTTGCAGTCAGACCCTGGAGAAGGATTTCGAATTACTAATTTCAGGGCAGGTTTACTGGAGTACATCAAGATTACGACCAGTATTGCACCAGTCAAGACCCTGACAGAGCTGGTGGATGCTGCTCCGAGGTGTGAAGAAAACTGCACCGATTCAAGTGGCAAGCCAACCAAGATTGAAGTCAAGAAAGTAGAGACCACCAGCAAGCCAGCAACTATGACCAGGAAGGAACCAGGCCAGGATGCTCCTAGACGAATCTGTGGCACATGCAAGAAACTGGGCCATGAAGATCGTGACTGCTGGTACAATCCAGCAAATCAGAGGGGTCCAGGTATGAAGAAAGAAGGAGAGGAACCAGTAGGGGTGAATGAAGTGTCTGCCCCAAAGCCAACAGCCACCTACATCAGTAACTACAACCAGGGGTACCAGCGGTCATCTAACACCAGGGCAGGTAATGGCCAGCAAGGTGGTTTTGGAGACAAGCCTGAATGTTGTTATTTGTGTGGTGGAACAGGGCATAGGAGCTGGAACTGCCCTCTGAAGGCCCAGTGGGACCAGTTCCGGACACAAGGGGACCAGGGAACCAAGAAACCGGACCACCAGGTAAACAACGTAGAGATTGAGTTACTGGAGGATCCGGAGGACCAGGTGAACGTGGCCAGTATGACCAGGGCCCAGAGGCGGAAGGCAGGACTGCCTCCAATTGAAGACCAGTCAAAGGTACCCGAACCAAGGAAGGTCAAGACCAGAGAAGACTGGCAGGAGGAGGAACGACTCAGGAACTCTATGATAGAGACCCTGAAGGAAATTCAACTCAAGGAGGAAGAGGAGGCCAGAGCAGCAGAGCAGGCCAAACCAGCTCAACCACCAGAAGATAAGGATACAGCTGAAGGAAATCTACTGGACAATGATTGGGCAGGATTTCCGGATTCTGATGCCCTTGATTACAGTATGAAGACTGAGCAACCTGGACCAGCAGTACCGGCAGGGACCAGTACAGAGGGGGACCAGGGGCAGTACTACACAAAACTGGTGGGCAGGAAGATACTGGACAGTCCAGTTACAGTGTCTTTGGGGCAGTTACTGAAGGTAGCTCCCAATATCACTGATTATGTCAAGGCACACCTGTTCCCAGAATTGGGACCAGACAAGAATTCTGGACCAGACCCGACACCAGCAGTGAAGTCAAGGACCAGTACACCAGGTAAGCCGGATTTAATTAGCAGTTTGGCTATAGATGTTGACAGGGAACTCCCGGTGTTGACTGTGCAGGTTGGCAACGGGACTCTGGACAATGTACTGCTGGATGGTGGATCTGGTGTCAACCTGATTACTGAAGAGGAGCGTAAGCGATTGGGATTGAAGAACCCCCAGCCTGCACCTTTCAGATTGAGAATGGCAGACCAGACAGTGGTAGATCCGGTGGGGCTGATTCGAAATGTGAAGATCCACATTCATGGTATCCCTTACCTTATCACCTTGACTGTAATTAAAAACAAGGAGGTCAATGAAGCATATAGTATGCTGTTAGGTCGCCCTTGGTTAATTGATGCTAAGGTAAATCATGACTGGGGTAATAATCTGGTTACAATCAGAGGTAATGGGACAGTAAAAACTGTCTCAGTCAGTCAGAGGAAGGGGCCCAGGCCAAAACTGCCTGAGGTCCTGGTCTGTTATAATTTCACCGAAGGACTAACAGACGAGGAGGAAGCAAGATGGTTGGCTACAGAGCAGGATCTAATGGCCATCGGGACAGTCACTATACCACGACTGGACCAGGACCCGGACGAGTACAAGGCCAAGGACCAGGACCAGTTCAAGGCCAAGGACCAGGACCAGTCTAAGTTAAAGGACCAGGGGCAGGACCAGTACAAGCCCCAACACCAGGATCGGGACCAGTTCAAGCCCAAGGATCAAGATCAGGACCAGTTAAAAGTAAAGGACCAGAAGAGGGACCAGTTCAAGGCCAGGTCCAAGGATCAGGATCAGTCTAAGGCGCACGACCAGGACCAGGACCAGTGCAAGGCCCAGAGCCAAAAGAAGGACCAGTCCAAGGACCAGGACCAGAGCCAGGACCAGTCAGAGCACCAGGAGGGGGGACCAGGTCGAGCCTATCCAGACCAGTTCTACACCTTTGAGGAGGGGGATATTGAGGTAGATGAGACACCAGCCAGGGAGAAGGTGTTGAAATTGAAGATCGCTGCCTCGACCCTACCGGAGTCGGAGCAGTTAAGGAAGATGAATCTGGGGACAGAGGAGGATCCCCAGTATGTGCGAATTAATGCCCATATCAGTCCAGAGCAGGCCCGGGAAGCAGAGGCCCTGTTCAGGGAATACAAGGATGTGTTTGCCTGGACCTACAAGGACCTGAAGGGTATCCCGCCATCGATTGCACAGCACAGGATAGAGCTGGAGAAGGACATACCACCAGCACACCAGGCCAGATATCGGATGAATCCGAACTACGCCAGTATTGTGAAGCAGGATCTGGACAAACTGCTCCAGGCCGGGTTCATAGCACCAGTGGAGGATGCCACCTGGTTATCACCCATTGTTATTGTGCCTAAGAAAAATGGAAAATTGAGAATTTGCATTGATTTTCGAAAGTTGAATGCTGCTACTAAAAAGGATCCTTACCCACTGCCATTTACTGAGGAGGTGTTGGATTCTGTGGCAGGACATGAGCAGTATTCATTTCTGGACGGGTACTCCGGGTACCACCAGATTCAGATAGCACCAGAGGACCGGTACAAGACTGCCTTTGTGACTGACTGGGGGGCCTTTGTCTGGGTGGTGATGCCATTCGGGCTAAAGAATGCTCCACCAACCTACCAGAGGGCAGTAAACCGTGCTTTTCGTGATTTTATTGGTGAATTCATGAAACTGTTTTTGGATGATTTCAGTGTTTACAGTGACATAATCAGTCATCTGGTCAAGTTGAGGCAGTGTTTCCAGAAATGTCGGGAGTATGGCATAAGCCTCAACCCGGAAAAATGTGCTTTACTGGTGTTTTCTGGTATCATCCTGGGCCATATTGTGTCCCAGGAAGGTAAGTTTCCGGACCCCAAGAAAATTGAGGCCATTGAAAAAATGCCTAGACCCCAGAAACCGGTTGATATCCAGGTTTTTAACGGTTTTGCCCAGTTTAACAGGTGTTACATCAAGGCCTATGCCCAGATCATGGAGCCCATCACCAGACTGATGAGGAAGACTGAGGACTTTATCTGGTCCCACCAGTGTGAGCAGGCCTGGTTGAAGATCAAGGAGCAGTACCAGAATGCACCGATCCTGATTGCCCCCAGATGGGACCTGGAGTTTCATGTGCATACTGATGCCTCGAACATTGCAGTCGTGGTGATGCTGGCCCAGAACCCAACAGGGAAGTGTGACCAGCCGATTTCTTATGCCAGCAGACTTTTGAATTCTGCTGAGAAAAATTACAGTACTACTGAAAGAGAGGCCTTAGCTATGGTTTATGCTCTGAACAAGTATAGACATTATTTGCTGGGCAATAAGTTTGTTTTTTATGTTGACCATATGGCACTGGTGTATCTGGTCAACAAACCGCAGGTATCGGGCAGGATTGCGAGGTGGCTGCTGCTGTTTCAGGAGTTTGAGTTCACTGTGGTGTATAAGCCAGGGAAGAACCATGGAGTAGCAGATGCACTGTCCAGACTGCCCAATGGAGAACCAGCAACTGGTGTTGAGGACCAGACCAGTGATGCCAGTTTGTTTTATGTGAAGCCGGAATGGTTAGAGGATGTCAATTCTTACCTTAAAACTGGTGTTGTACGGCAGGATCTGACCAGGGAGGAGCAGCGGAAACTGGTCCTCAAGGCACTGCCATACACCCGGATCCGGGGGGTACTGCACAAGAGGGGCCAGGATCTGGTCCTCAGGAGGGTACTGGACCCGGTCGAGGCCGAAACAGTGATGAAGGAGATGCATTATGGAGCGGCTGGTGGTCACTTTTCACAGGAGATAACCACCAGGAAAATACTGGATGCCGGGTACTGGTGGCCAGCAGTCCACAGAGATGTTTCTGAGTACTGTAAGGCCTGTGACCGGTGTCAACGGGTTGGAGGCATGGCGAATACTGGACTGGCCACCCTAGTGACCAGTATGCCAGCAGAGCCATTCATGAAATGGGGGCTGGATTTTATAGGACCAGTCAAGCCTATGGCTGCCCGGTCAGGTAACAGGTACATACTGGTGGCTACAGATTATGCTACCAAGTGGGTGGAGGCCCGGGCGTTAAGGACAAATTCGGCAGCAGTAACTGCTAAGTTCCTGTATGAGCAGATACTCACCAGGTACGGGTGTCCATTGACACTGGTCAGTGACCAGGGCTCTCATTTCATCAATGAGGCAATTGAGCACCTGGTGGAGCATTTTCTGCTCCAGCACCGGACTTCTACGACCTACTACCCCCAGGGTAATGGCCAGGCAGAGTCGACCAACAAGGTAATTGGCCAACTGCTCAGCAAACTGGTCAATGAGAAGAGGACAGATTGGGATGAACACCTGCCTACAGTGTTGTTTTCCTACAGGACTGCTTTCAAGGTGACCACCGGGTATACACCATTTCAACTGGTGTATGGGCTCCATCCATTGATGCCCACGGAATACTTAGTTCCGACCAGGAGGACCAGTATGGAGACTAATTATACACCAGCCAGAGTACTACAGGCCAGGATAGCAGACCTGGAGCAGATGGATACCACCAGACAGGATGCACAGGAGCAGGCAGGGACCCGACAGTGGAGCAGGTCACTCTGGAGCCAGCAGCATTACAAGAGGAAGGATTTCAAATTGGGGACTATGTACTCTGGTACCCCAAGGGGCACAAGGAGCATGTGGGTAAATTCAAGAGCAGGTGGTTTGGACCGTACAGGGTCCAGTACAGGCTGCCTAACAACACTGCTCTTTTGGTTTCAGTGCAGAATTTCGAGCCGGACCCGGTGATTGTCAACATCAACAAGCTGAAGCCTTACAGGTTCTATGACCAGGACCAGCTTGTTACCGTAACACCAGGTGATTCGAACAAGGGACTGGTCGAACAGCAAAAGGGGGATAGTGTGCAAGCAGGCCAGGGTGGACCAGTTCGGGTGACCAAGCAGGTCAGGAAGGGACCAGTTTGAGTGACCAGGACAGTACCTGCACCAGGCAGCGACATACACCAGGAACACAGGACCAGGACATCAGACACACCAGGGACCAGGACAAACGACAAGACCAGCAAGACAGGACCAGACACGACCAGAACAGACATCAAGACCAGCAAGATAGGACCAGACAAGACCAGCAAGACAAGACCAGACAGGACCAGGACAGACGTCAAGACCATCAAGACAGGACCAGACAGGACCAGGACAGAACAAATGAAGAGGGGCAGGAAGAAGTCCCACAGCAGCAGAGCAAATTGAAGAGGGACCAGGAAGTAGACAAAGGGGCTGAGGGCGAAATTAGTGGAAAAAATAAGAAAAAAGAGGAAATAATCAAAAATAAAAAAATAATGAAAAAGAGGAAGCAATCAAAAAAGGAGCAGAAGAGAAAGAAAGGAAGCAGCCAGCAGTACTATGTGGAGTAATGGAGGTCATCCCAGTCCAAGAGCGACACGTGGCAGAGGCGATGTTTACAAGCTAGGGGGGCGGCCAATAAAGGAAGAGGATGAAGAAAATTCATCCAGTCAACAGATTCATCCACAGTGGATGAAAACAGGCGGCTAACCCTAAACAGCAGTTTTAGGTATTGGCTGTGCAGGGTGAACAGATATAAGCCGGGAGCTGAAGGGAGCTGGAGCCAAGTTAGTTGGGACCAGTTAGATAGGGAAGTAGGAAGGGCCAGCAGCGACTGCCAAGGAGTAGGGATGGACCAGAGACCGCAACACAGCCTACAGTTAGGCCAGGGTTTCATCCATCGGGCCAGGGCAGTTCATCCCTGAGGGATGAACAAGGGCAGCAAAGGAGTCGGCCAGGGGGAGGTCTTCCTCAGCTCGCCCCAAGACCAAGGTCTTTTTGAAGTCGGAATCGGGGGAGCACCAAGGGAGTCGGGCCGGGGCTCTCAGGTAGAGTTGGGCTACAGTAGCAGCTGAGGGCGAGAGCCTTGGAGAGCGGAGGGCGCCACGCAAGGAGGTAGGCAGAGCGGAGAGCAGCAGCAGGCAGCGCCGCAGGACCAAGGGAGCCGTGGAGGCAGGGCGATTGGTGACTGCTGGGATTGCCACCAGCCACAAGCGGAGCCAAGCAGTCGAGACGGCCGAGAAGAAGGGTTACGAGGCGGTAGCCAGCGCCGACAGCAAGCAGCCGACGCCAGGCAGTGGAGGGAGACAGGAGTTTTTTAGGGCGGCAGGGGTTAGCTGAGGGCAGACACGCGCACCACACCCAACACCTACAGCAGTCGGAGGAGAGAGAGGGCGCCCGAAGCAGGGTAGGCGGTGGCGGACCGCAGTGGATTATCGCCGGAGGAGCACCAGCCAGCGAAGGAGAGAGGCAGTCAGCAGCGAGCGGTGCTCAGCAGCAGGAGGCAGCGGTGGGTGGCGCTCGGGAGAAAGAGGAGGATACGGGAGCAGCCGAACACCAAGAAGCAAGAAGGATAGTTAGGCGACAGTCGACAGCGGCCACAGCCGAGCAGTGGGAGTCTGGCGGGGCGACCAAGCACCAGTCGGCGAGCGGAGAGATTGAGTGCCGGTCTGCAGGTGCCGCTAGTCATCGAAGGGCAACCAGGGCGGCTCAAGAGCAATCAGCAGCGACTGCACACCCGAAGCACAAAGGAAGAGACACGGCTAGGCAGCAGTTGACGGAGGCTGCAGACCGACAGGAGGAAGGAAGCGAGACGACCAGGCGGCAATCGGCGGAGATCACAGAGCGACATGCAAAGGAAGGACGGCGGAGCACACCAGCAGTCGGTAAGCGGAGGAGCTCGGCGATCAGTTCTAGGCGGAGGGCAGCAACAGTTAGGGCAAGACGCTACACACCGGAACCAGGTCAGTACAGACACAAGGGTTACAGTGGGCGGGGAGTGTTGGGGATCCGAGGTCGGAGACAAGGGAGCAGGGAGATAGGGGTTGGCGTGAGGGACTGTTCGGAGGGAGGACAGCAGCTACGAACCAACAGCCAGCAGTTTGGAGGGAGAAAGGAGCACGGCGGAAGCCAGTGGACTAACCGGACAGCCACAAGCCGACCAGCAGGTATTTCCTTCACTAAACTCACCCAATAGAGCTTTTGAGCTCATAGGGAGGGATAAAGGTGATAGGGCAGGGGCAGTTAGAGGGGAAGAGGAGCGGCCTTAACAGCCCATAACCAAGAAGATAGAGAGGCAGGGGCAGAGGAGAGCAAGCCAGGGGGAAAAACAGGGACAGAGACCAGGTTGATGGAATACGCGGAACATCAGTCCTAACTTTCAGGGACTGGGGGGAAGGGGAAAACTCGGAAGAGGAGGTCCAGAGGAAAAACATAAGGGAACCTAACAAAAAATATAAAACAAAAGAAAAAATAAAATGAATAGAAATGAGCTAAGAGATAGGGGGCAGGTGGGGGGCAGCAACCAGGGGTGCAGGACCAGGTAACCAGCAGAAGTATATTCAGGGAAGGAGACCAGCAATCAAGGGGGGATCTTAGAGCATACCTGCAGGGACCAGAGGTAGCGCCCCACCAGGAGGAGATGGACCTAGAGCAGATGGAGGGGCAGGGAACCTCCACAGCCGACACAGCAGGACCAGGGCCAGCACCAGGGCAGCAGGGACCAGGGCCAGCACCAGGGCAGCCGGGACCAGGACCAGCACCAGGGCAGCCGGGACCAGGACCAGCAGGCAGGGACCAGCCAGCACCAGGGCAGCAGGGACCAGGGCCAGCACCAGGGCAGCAGGGACCAGGGCCAGCACCAGGGCAGCAGGGACCAGGACCAGCACCAGGACAGCAGGGACCAGGACCAGCATCAGGGGAGCAGGGACCAGGGCCACACAGGGCAGGGACCAGGGCCAGCATCAGGGGAGCAGGGACCAGGGCCCACAGGGGAGCAGGGACCAGGGCCAGCATCAGGGGAGCAGGACCAGGACCAGGAAACACCACCAGGAGGAAGTTCACCAACCCCATGGCCAGAGTTCCTAGGAGGACCAGAGTTGAGAGGAAGGTAGACAGAGCCATTCAGCTCACCTTTCTTCCCTTGAAGCATTGGCAGGGATGGAGAGACCTTCAGGATAGTGACTGGGCAGAGCAGGTGGGTCTGGGGTCTTTTTATGAGTACACCTGGCCAGCACCACGCACAGAGCTGGTAGCAGACCTGGTGGAGGGGTTCCAGTACACCAAGGGGGAGAAGATTGAGTATTCCATGCCGATTCGGGCCACAGTGAGGGGTATTCCAGTGGAGATTACAGCATGGACCATACAGCAGGCTTTGGGGATTGAGGGGACCAGGACACCACCAGTTCCGAAGGGCGGCACTACCCTGGAGAAGAAGTATATGACCATGTTTGGGTTGACCAGGGCAGACCACACCACTGATGGGACCAAGATCAGGGGGTTGATGAGCAGTACCAGGAGCGGGTCAAGGCACTGGTGGAGATCATGTGTGTGAAGAAGACTTCCAGTATGCCAGCAATGAGCGCTGGAGAACTTGTACCAGGCTTGTGAGGAAGGGAGACCACAACTGGGCCCCCCTTATACTTTCCAGCTTGAGGAGGCTACTTATCCGGATCCACCAGCCAGACCAGAGAGATCAAGGGGCAGAGTTGATGGATGCACTGCTCCGAAACTGGTTCCCGGATGATGAGGAGTATGTGGATCCAGCCCCCCAGGTGAGCTCCAGTGAGGAGGAGGATGACAGTGCGGACCACCAGATGTGACACCAGACAGACCAGCAGGACTGCTACCACCAGATGTGGCCAGTGGAGAGGGGTTTGAGACTCAGCTGACCAGGCAGGAGGAGGACCAGGCCACTTCAGTGGAGCGCCAGTCTTCATCTCACCCGGGCAGAGGAAGGGCAAGAGGAAGGCTGTAGTATCACCAGGACCAGGAGAGCAGCCGGGCAGGTTCAAGAGGCTGGGAGGATGGGTAACAACCCCAGATACCGGGAGGAGACCAGTCCAGATCCTTAGAGCAGGGGGAGAGGTGTGTCACAACACCAGGAGGATCCGGAGGACATCATGGCAGGAGGATGAGGGGCCAGGTAAGCAGTCCAGTACTGATCTCCAGTAGTCAGAGTTGGTGTTGGTAGCGACACCCACCAGGAGCAGCCAGTTTCAGAGGGCCAGCACCAGGACCAGTACCAGGACCAGCCCCAGGACCAGCCTCAGGACCAGTACCAGGACCAGCCCCAGGAGCAAAGCTCAGGAGCAGCACCAGGACCAGGAGGATATCACCAAGGAGGTGGACCAGTTGGTCCAGCAGTTGCAGGTGGCATTGGCCCATCTAGGGTGCAGATGTTTCAGGAGCAGGAGGATAGGTCTGGACCGACTTACCAAGTGTTGTTTTGACCACCAGACAGGCCCAGGAGGAGCAGATCCAGCAGTTGACTGACCAGCTGCAGCAGGCCCAGCACCAGCTGGTAGTACTCCAGGAGGACCAGGACAGGGAGAGCAGACTTGGGTGGATCAGGGGGTCCAGGCAGCAGTCAGGGCCCGGAGATTGGAGTTGGAGGCCAGGACCAGTGCCAGGTTCAAGGATTTTGATCGGCTGGCCAGGGAGAACCAGCAGCTGAGGCAGAGGGTGGAGTTGGCTGAGACCAGTTCTACTCAGGCTTCTAGGGGGTTGACCAGGCATCTGCTGTCTACCACCAAGAAGCAGGTACTGGACCAGATTCAGGCCTATTCAGAGGACCAGGCCAGGTACTCCGGTATTTGATGAGGTTTGCTGAGGCTTACCCATCTTTTGTGTACTGGTCTGAGGATGACCAGGATGAGGGGGACCCGGAGATGCCTGATGGGGGGCAGTTTGCGGATGATGGAGGGGCTTCCAGTAGTGGCCTTGGGACCACTTCTGGTATTGGATCTCAGTCAGGTGATGGACCAGCAGGTACCGCTCCTGCTGTACCACCAGTACCAGCACCACCAGGACCAGAGGCAGCACCAGGAGGACCAGCATCAACAGCAGGAGGGGCGGCACCAGTTAGTGGCTAGACAGTAGGTGGCCAGATTACTGGTAGGACCAGTAGGACTATCTTTTTGATTTTTTTTGATACCTTAGTTTTTTTTGGTTAACCCCATAAAACTTAAAACCGAGCATCTGAGGGCATGCAGACTAAAAGGGGGATAATGTTAACTGGGGATTTAAGGTAGTAGAATAGAGGGGCAGTAAAACTGTAGGGGAGCAGTAAAACTGCAGTTACTGGGGGGGCAGTAAACTGTTAAGTTACTGTCCTGCCCTGTAGTACTCTGTTGGATGAAAACTGCCTGTTTTGGATGAAAACTGCCAGATGGATGAAAACTGTCAGATGGATGAAATCTGGTGGTTGGATGAAATCTGGTGGTCGGATGAAAAACTGTTGGCAGTTAGGGTTTTGGGGGTGGCGGCTAGGTTTTGGATGGGGTTGTGGGAGAGGGGGCTGTGAAGCTCATTCTCTCTCTCTCCCCTCTCAGTTCAGAGCTCTCAGATGGTAGTTTGTGTGTAGGACATGTTGTAGGATTGTAGGAGGATGCTGTTAGAGCAGTTTTCAGGATCCTGGGGGGTCCAGATAGTGATATCAGTAGGGAGCAGAATCATGTACGGATTTACAGTGAGTAAAGGGAAGGAATTGATTACATTGGGTGTAAATGTCTGAAATTGCAGTTATGAGTGCTTGAGGGACCAGGTTAGTGGATTCACCTGGTGGGTCCAGTAGATCTGGTGTTTAAATGAGTGGGTATTGTAGATCAGACCAAGGAGAGTAGAAAATGTATCAGATCTAGGAAAATACCATCAGGATTTGAGTAGATCTAAGTTGGCAGTTTCAGATCTAGGACCCGGATTTTGGACAGTTTCAGGGCAGTTTCAGGGGCAGTACAGAATTTTTTGCAGGATTTTAGAGAGCTTAGGATAGTATTCATTTTTGAAGGAGTAAGAAAAATATTCCTTTCACAGTGTATTAATGTTATCATTTTTTCTTCCACCAAGTGCAATATCCCGGTTAAAGTCAATACATAGGATGTATATGTGCTTTGGATGTATTGTGATTTGATTGGTGATTGCAGTTTGATGTAAGGAATGAAGCGGATGTCTTCTTCATGTTGGGCATGTATATGTGTATGATTAGCCATGGTAATAATGGATGGTTATTATTCATATTATTTATAGGTACAATGAGATATTTGCGGGTGTGAAGACTTTGGTGATGTTTATGAGAAAAGTGTATTTGTTGTATATGAGTATAAGTAGACAGCCTCTACGAGGATTGTAGAACATTCTTTATTGGATACATCTTGTGAGCGCATGTGTATAATTAAAAATGATTTTGTATTCAATGTTCAATAGAATTTGTATATATTTTGTAGATTTGGTTGCTGTGAGTTTAGTTTCTTACATATTTATGATTGCCGTATTTGTTTTTAAGGAATTGTTTATTAGACTTTCTAAGTTTGATAGGGCCGTGTTAGGAGCTGATGCATTCCAAGTTATTATATTGTTTCAAAATTGGTGTTGATGTTTATTCTTGTTGCTGGTGCGAAAATGTTTATAAGTGAGGGTGGATGTGAGTATATATTTATATTTTGAAAGCATCGGAGTGATTCAATAATTAGTTTTTTAGGTGGAAAGAGAATTTTCTTTGGAGCGTGATTGGGATAGGTGGAGTTTCTTAGTTATGAATGTAATTATATAATTCTTTATGTATTGAGTCTTTGAGGTGTATTATATCTTGGTTTGTTTCAATGAATTTGGTGTATGGATGTTGTATTAATATGTGTCTTTTGAAGGGTTATTAAGATTGGCTAGTCTAATAATAATCGTGTTTGTCCATATAATGTCAAAGTAGTATATATGGAGCCAAGATTGGCATCTGGTACGTAAGGTCAAAAATGTATCGGCCGCTAATATTTTCACCCACATTTGAAGACTACCACCCCTCTGCTGAGCTAAGAGAGCACATGCAAGCACCAAAATGTTAATCTCACAAACCTTTTTATCTATGTCACATCTATCTTAGATAGATCTCTACCCAAAATGACCAGTATTGATGAAATTTCATCCATTAGTGGGAACTTTACCAATTCAATTAAATCCGACACTATCCATCATCACGTTGAAGTAGATCAATTGGATATCCTTAGGATTATTTCTCAAGATATCCTTAGGAGTATTTCTCAAACCCGATAACCACTTCTCATAACGGCTAAATATGGTCTCATAACGGCTAAATATGGTGTTTTCTCTTACGTTATTTCAAATTTACACTGCTCGAAGTGTTAAGGTTGCAAAATTTGTGCCATTTGTGTTGCTGATTTAATTGTTGCTCATTAAGCACCGCTTCTCTAAGATTTGTCGTCTATCAGAGACAATCCTGATAATACTCACAACCGAGCCATATAAATCAGAGTAGCTTCGTTGCAAGAATAGTCCACGACTATCTGACGCCACTTCCAAGAAGGATAGACGCGGATCGCATCCAGTGGGAAAAATTTCAATGGTATTAAGCTAGAACCCTCACAAAATGAGATATCATGCAAAACCCATGTTTATACAACGCAACAAACAAACTTCAAAACAAGCGCTTCTTGATTCAGGTGATAAGTGTATGATACTTGAAAGAATGGATACTAGAACATTCTCGTACTCGGCGGTTGGGGGATCCCTCTAATCAGTTAGTCATCAGAGCTTTCATCACCGCAAATCCTAAGAATTCTAAATCATCGTTTGATAATGACTGCCAT
>CM026428.1:8394797-8565570 GCA_014871385.1 Ceratodon purpureus | reverse complement strand
AATGAATCTAGAAACATGTGAAAGAATGTTAGAATGAGAGCAGTGGAGCATTAAGTCTTTTGTGACGTACAGCTAATGCAACGTTTGTTGCTTCAAATCCTAGAGCCTTCCTGGGTGATGGCCCGATCAGGGTATCCCCTGCCGACATGGGGAGTCCCGGACAGATGTCGCTTCTTGAGATTGTACAGTAGGGTTTCGAGCCGTTTCCTGATCCGGAGTGGAGAAGGTGAAGCGCCAACATGGATTTCCCGCGAGAATTCTGCTGGCTGGAAATGGCGCCAACGGATCTGATGAAATGGCACGGTGGTTGCTCGCATCCAGCAGTTTTACACTTTCCCGCAATTCTCTCTCGCACGCGTGTACTGGCAGTGCACAGGCTCCCCCGCGAATCTTCTGTCAGCCCCTGTAAGTCGCTTCCTGCTTTGCCATTAAGTCATCGTCCTTTCCCATTTCGTTGTTTCTTGGCATCTTTCTTGTTTCTGAATTGATTTCTTGATGTTTCGTAGATGGCACAGTCTCGGTATAGTTGCGAGGGGCTTCCTACAGGGGACCTCCTAATAAGTGACATCCGTGAGGAAGTTTCGGAGACGACTGTGTGCAGTTACTTCGGCCCCAAGAGCTCGAAATCGGGGTGGAAGTATACCGCAAAGTGCTCGGATGAGGAACAAGCCCAGATTCTAAGTCTCTACCGCAGAGTGTATGAGACTGATGAACCCCCCAACAAGGAGATAACCCTTTCTTTTGCGAGGGGTTTGATATGTATGTCATTGGGGCGAAATGTGAACTGGGCGCAGTTCGCCGCGGAGAGGAGAAAGGTCAGAGAGGCGTTGAGGAGGAAGTCCGAGGATAGGAAGGAGAAGAGAGAGAGAGAGAGGGAGGGTGATGAGAGAAAGGGAAATTTTGTGTCTGTTCTTGGCAAGAAGAGATGTACCGTAGGGAAGGAGGGCCTAGGGTTTCCAGAGTCGCTTACACTTTCTGTGAAATCAGAGGGGATTGTGAAGTCTGAGGGCGTAGCCATGGCCAAGAAAGGCAGTAAGGGTAGGTCAGGAGTTTGTGGTCCGTGTTGGGGAGAGACGAGATTGAGAGCATGGTGAGGGCCATTAAAAACCACGAAGTAATAGCCCAAGAGAGCAAGACTGAGTTGGCCGAGAGTCGTGCTGAATTGTTAGCCTTGGAAGATAAACTTCGAAGAGAGAAACTGCTCTTAGGTGATCGGGAGCTTATGCTGGGTGAGGTTCAAATGCGGCTCGAGCGGTTGAGTGAAGAGGAGCTTCCATTGCAGTGTTCTATAGAAGCAAAGAAAGGTAACCTTGTAGAGTTTGAGCAGAACAGTGACCTTGCCACTGAACCTCCGTAGTTAAAGAAGAATTGCTAAGCTCTTGTCAGAGAGGGACGCACTATCTTTCAGTAAGGCTTCTGATCAACTGACGGTCCGGCTTTGCGGCGAGGCGATAGTAGGTTGTAATGGAGCGATCAAAGAATTGCAGTGTAGGGTGCTAAGAAGCTCTGAGAAGAATGCCCTGATAGAGACAAGGGTTATCATCTTTAGAGAGTGTACTGATGTCAATGCGAGAACAGTTGAGTAGGATGCATGTTGGTGACGGCGCTGCTTTGTATCCTCGACCCCTTGAAAGTAGTCCGCAACTGCCTGTTTCCGAGAATCACACTCTTAACGCTTGTCCTGTTTGTTCGTTATGGTACGAGTGTTTCGACTATGCATCTTTGGCATGCGGTCACACGTATCATCCTTACTGTCTTTACGAGTATGCTCAGAAGGCAGAGGTGTGTCTCTTTGGCGATTGCCACGAGCCGTTGCGGCAAAGACTTTGACAGCACTAGGAATTCGACCTAGTGCTCGTCTGGACGTTGCTACAAAGTTGATGCGGTCTGTGAAGGAGGAGCTTGCCGGAAAGAGCAGTGAAGCCACAAGATCAGGTAACTCTCTAGAGTGCAGAGCGTCCGGATTTTTTTGCCTGTGATTCCTGTTCCAGTCGTGCTTGTGCACCCGGTTCTGTTATCTTGCACTAACTGATCCTTCGCTTTTGTTGTGTTTTTACTTCATGACCAAGATCTTTTGCTTCCGGTTTGTATATTCCGGTTTAGAGTTTCCTGTCGTCTTTTCTAGTATACTAACTGATCGCAGAGAACTGTTCGGAGATCCTTTGTCTGGCGTTTCCGTCCTCATTTTCCTCTGAAGTTTTCCGAAACTGTGTTGCGTTCTTCCTTGCCTATAACTTAGGATTTAAGTACTCCGTCTTTCCTTTTGTTTGAACTCTGTATCCTCGTGGTTCTGCATTTCCTTCCTGTCCTTGTTTTTATTTCCCTTGTTCTTTAGTACTTCCCTTTTTTCCAAACTCAGATTCCTTTATCACCGTTCAGTTTTCTAGTTTTTTTTTTTTTTTACAGACTCTCGATTTCCTTTGTTCCGTTCCTGTTGTCTTTTATCACCTAGGTTTTTAAGTCCTTTATTTTTTTCATATCTCTCAGAGATTCCTTTATTCCGTTCCTTTTCTCACTCATCAAGCAGTCCTTTCTTAGTCCTTTTTTTTTCAAGACTTTCCCAGTTTCCTTTAATCCTCTAGAATCGCCCTTCCTAAACTTCAGGTTTTCCTTCAGTCCTTTCATGATTCCTTTTTGCTTTTCATGCCTTCAGTTTTTCTTTATTCCTTTCATCTGCTTTGTCGATGCAGTTGAGGTGTTCACTTTGCTGGTGTTTTGTAGCAGGAGCAACAACTGATGCTACGACATCTCCGACTTCGTCATGGGGGAAAGATAGTCCCGAGAAGATCACGCCTCTGTCCCAATCAAGTCAAACGGACGTTACTTCTAAGCAGCTCTGTTTTGTAGAGCCGGCTGAGAAAACAGCCTCCACCCCAACATGTGAAGTATGCAAAACAAGAGACGCCTCTGTATATATCAAGGTAATTCGTCTGGGTTTTTCATCTCACTTTGTATTTGTTGATGGTGAAAAGTGCATGCAACATTGTGCTTGGACAAGGTACTCATACGGTGTGCTCTGTTTGTTTAAATTTTTGGTGGATTGTTAACATTGGACAATGTATGGACTGCTTTTGCCCCCTCAGGCTTGCGGGCATGACGTGTTCTGCTTCGTCTGCATCCAAGGGCTCCAATCTTGTCCAGTATGCGCCGGCCGTGTTACAGGATGGGGGCGTAACAACGCTAAGTCAACGCCGACCCCCTTGCTGGACTTAACTGATGATCGCGTTGAGAAAAAACACTGAGTCGATTGTAGAACCATCGAAAGAGGATGTCGATGAGGTTCAGATCACTGTAGCCGAGGGGAGGGAGGATGAATTAGAGGCTTGTATTGAGGATTTGAGCTCTGGAAGCGACACTGATAGTGGCTTAGTGAAGTGGTGTGGCCCTGAAGAGTTTCGTAACGGGGGAACACGATCACGGCAACATATTGAGGAGGCTGAAGAGGATCAGAGTGAAGGGGAGTCTGATCGACCTGCCACGCCCGGACCTCGAAATTCTAAGCGATTTTCAGCTGTCTCGACACTTCTGGAGTCAGGGGGAATAGATGCGGAGTTGGAATCAACCAGCGTGGGGCGCAAACGTAGTCGATCTAAGCATCCGACAGCTGGCCACATGCAGAAGTTTAAGAAGATAGTAGAGATGGCAGCCGAAGAGATTCTCGGACCTGTACCAGGTGCGGATATGTCGGGGACGGGTGGAGCTACTGACATCGAACCCACTCCAAAGCCGCGGAAAAGAAATGTGGGTCGCCCCCCTAGTGCTTCCAAGTTGCAAGGTCAGAGGAATTTAAAGGGTGCTGCACCTGCAACAAAGATACCTGCTGATCCAGCTTCAACGACATTAGCATTACAAAAAGTAGTGCAACTACGGAGCACTCTAAGACGGCGCGAAGTTCAAGAGACAGTTCCAGTGAAATTCAGGGGTATGTAATTGTGCAGGAATGGGGTAGGATTGACGGACTCTCATCAAATTCTGTTGCTTATGTTCAGTTAGAAAAGTAGGAGTTCTAAGGTGATTTGAGATTTGAGGATTATTTATTATTCCATCCAGTTGCACTGTGTGATATTTTTAGCAATCAGAGTGCCGTGGTGGATTTCTGCCGGCTATGTATGTTGTTTCCAAATTATATCTATCGTTGGTTTAGTTTTTTTCATACGTTTCATCTGATTACCTAGGTTTAAGGGTCACAACGTTGATCTGGTTTACAGTGTGTGGTGGTCGCCTTTCATTTTTGTTGTTCCTAGTCTTGTTTCATGATCTACTGTGGATTAGTGATTTTTTTCAGATTCTTTTTAGTGATTAGGGGTCGAGATTTTGTTAATAATGTGAGATGATTATGAGTTTTATCATAAGAAATAGATCTTTTGTATGCTCATTTGTTAAACAAAACTCGTAACACATTTCAGCAAGTCACATACAGAAAAACTGGCTGCAGCTCCAAGGGTGTGACTACCTCGTCCTACCATTTACGCGTTGCTAACTAGTTGCTAATCAGTACTGGTCTAGGAGTTTTCCAAATGGACCTTCATCTAGTGCGTCATTTCTGAATCTGCACGTCCCAGGAAGAGTGTTTTAATGTGGAGCCTAGCCATGACAAACAAAGTAGTAACGTAACGTATGGTAGGTATAAAACTTGATGTGTATGACATAAAGTTCATAACCAAATGACCACTTAGGTGATTTAGCAGTAAGAGCCAACATGTGTAGCTGCATCTAGTTAGCAACTCATGTGCAGCATAAGCTAGAAAGAGTTCAAGTGCTCTAGGTCTTCAACTGCTTCAAACAACATACCAGGCCCGTTAATACAGCGAGATGATTCAAAAGCCAAGTGCTTATGTCAGCCTCCATATTTATATATCATTATGTCTGAACATAATGATATATAGGCGGACAAGGCCTCGCTGCAGCAATAAAAAGAGGCCCTGTACTAATTTTCTTGTGAATACATGCGACCATAATATTCTCGTGAATCCGTAGTGTAGAGACTAGTGCCCCCCTGCTGAAATGAAGAGTTAAGGTTGATTAGTACCTACTCCTTGGTCTGTCTCGTCCAGCCGGAATTCTGTTCAATGGAAGTGATGTCTTAAGCTAAGGCATCGAGTCATGAGTGGGCGATGCCTTTATGGCTAGACATCTAGATGGGAACGGACTAGCTAGGAGGGACACGCTATGGTGTATGGCATGGGGAGGGACCATTACAGTGTTAGAGAGGGATACCTAGCGTCTTGATAGTTGCTGGATCTAGCATGCTTACTAACTGTGTCTTGAGTTGTATCCGGGGCGACACTCTGTGTAAGTACCGCAGTTTGCTAGGCCCGCGTCATATACTGTAAGAAGCACCTAGATTGTAATGCAAGGTTACAGTACTTATTGGTTTATGAACTTTTTGAGGAGCGTTGGTGCAAACTTCTGGGGCAAGGTTCGTAATTCACAAACTGTGTGTTTCATTGTCGGGACTCGGAGCTGATGAGTTGAGCTCTGGAGTGAATGCAGGAAATGGTGTGAATTTGGTAAATCTGCCGCTAGCGCAGATCTCTTGCGACGTTACCATCGCTGCTAAGTTCGGAGGAACCCGCCTTCTGCGAGTGTGGCGCACCGACAGCCTCGCTGCTGCTGCCGCGACATTGTTGATTGCCCAAGTACGTGCTCCTCACCTTTCACTACTTCCGGTGAGTTATCGCACTATCACGTTGCTGAGGATGTTCATTCGGCGGTGTACTTTAGAGTAGCCCATGTATCTTCAACTGTCTACATCCTCTGCATCCATTCCAGTTGCTAGACTCCATTCCCGGGCTTGCTGTTCATGTTGAATGATGCGCCAATTTGCCATAGCTGATTGATGTCATTGACTGATCACATTCTCGATTTATGCTCTGTTTTCTCTTAGACATGCAACTTCATATGCTGAGCACCATAAACTAGTTGTCCAACTGTAGAAAATGCGGCCTCCGTGAAAGTTAATGCTCGTACTATTGATCAGATCCTTGCTATGAGCTAGACAGATTCTTTTTTTTGGCCACTATGAGCAGCTGGCAGTGGTTCTCTCGGAAAAGTTAAGCGTCGGTGATTTAGAAATTTAAATTCTTCAGTCTATAGTCAGTTCCATAGTCAGACTTTCCCGATTACTTTTTTTCCAGACTATCCCGATTTCCTTTATTCCATTCCTTTTGCCTGTTATCACCTAGGTTTTTTAGTCCTTTCTATTTTTCCGGACTCTCCCAGATTCCTTTACTTGAATGGTATTGACATAGAAGGCTGAACAGTGGCTTTTGCACAGCAGGTCATTCACAGCTAACTTCGAGGTTTCCTCGTAGCTCCGGCTTCTGGGTTTGAAATCCGTTTCCATTACCCAATCCAAGTATCGTGATACTGTTTCACTTCTAGAATGTTCTAGATTGTGGTCGTCATTCTTCGACCCTGAGCTTGTATGTCTCATTTTGCCATTCAATCAAAGCTGGCCATGACACATGAGCAGTGCACAAGGGTCCACTTGCTGCGTCCGTGATTTACCTAGATGTAGGTATGGACACTGTAAAGTCGTCAAATTGCTTAAACTGAATTAATGCTAATGAATATGTTCTCAGGGGAACCAAAATCAGGATCATGGAGACGTTTTATTATCCAGAGAAACCTTGGTTCAAGTACGTCTGCAAGCTTAACGACAATGGACTCGTCCCCGGTGGATCTCTGACTGAGGAGCACGTCAGCAAAGAAGAATGCCGCCAGATGTTTGTATACGCGGGAGATCGTTCTAACAATGGCTACAGACTTAATGCTAACACAACGTTCTTCAACGAAAGACTTCAGTGGATATGGCTTCGAGTTCACCAGGTGGAGAAACCACCAAACAACGACTTCGGATATAGCTTTGCTCAAGCTATTCTGTACGAGTACAAGACCGGAGAGGAGGTGGATTGGGCGGAGTTGGCGAGTCGCACCATCAACCGTTACAGCCGCACACGTGGAGTGAAGCAGGTGCATCCTCTGTGGGCTTGGGCTTACCCGTCTGTGACCATAGACATCGCGACCGGTCTGCCTGTTGGCACTAACTATCACTTTCCGAAATCTCCTGGCTCTCGACCAATTCGAAGGTCTCTACTGTCCCCTGAACAGGTGCTCATTCTGACCTATATTTCTCTGAATGCTCTGTCTAGATTGATGCATCTGATTTATTGCCACTTGAATTCTTAGAAATATTTGCGGAATGACGTGGCTTATATGTACAGTTTGGCATGCTGTGGGGGGTATTCTAGTTGTGAGTGTAGTTGTATTCAGGTTACAAGGCCCACTGGTATTGAAGTCAGCTGCTTGCACTATACTGAATCAGAGTTTCTAGGGGTTGCTGAAGTTAGTGTGTTTGAAAGTTTTTGGTAACCGTAACTACTTGTTGTAGGAGGTTGTTACAAGTTAGAGAAATTGGACAGTAACTGAATTTGACTATTCTCTTTCTTTATTTTGGTAGGTTCTTCACATGCCGAGACCTGAAACTCGGTCTACGCGTAAATTAAAGCTTGAAGAGCGCTCGTGCTCCTCAGACAGCTACACCGAGAACAGCGGAATTACAGAGAAAAAGAAGAGACGGAAGTCAGCGGTCTATGTGGAAGCACCGAAGATGACAATGTCTAGAGCTCAGATGGGGATTGAAGTTGGGACCACATCCACTCCCACGACCCTTTCACAGGTCCAAACATCCCCCAACCGCATGGCAAATGACACGGTAGAGCCACCACAGAAGCCGACTGAGACCAATTCTGCCGGGTGAGATGGCAGCTTCCTTTAATTGTACACATGCTTGTTGTCACTTCCGTCGTCATACTTTTGAATTTTGCTCGATTCATGAATTGACTTCTTCTCTAGTACTGAGCGGATAAGATCTATTTCTACGCAGACCCGCCAATGTCGGTTTGATCCCAGTTCAAGCATCCTATCCGCGAGAAGTTATGGGTGCTTTGATGCATTTTGCACGTGACATTCCGAAGATGTGTGAAGGTATTATCTCCAACCTTGAGCTTCGTAAAGCCAAGCTTCTGGTCGCGTACGACGGTGCCAAACAGAAAAGATCATTTGCATTCTCCACCAAGGCTGCCCTGTTCACGGAACTGATACAAGCAAAACAAGCTCTTCTAGACAACAACGATGATAAGACTCAAGGTGAAGTTCGTTACGCCCAGACTGCCTTGAAATGCGCAGAAGAGAAGTAGGAGATTGCTGCGAAGGAAGAAAATGATGCGTTATCTGCATTGCAAAGTGTCTGTGACAATATTACAGAAGGGCGTAAGGCTCACAGGGTACTGGAGAAACATTTCATCTTCAACAACGGATCAGGTATGTATAGTTCCTTTCACAAATTCCTTTAATAACAGATGCTATAATTTCCAGTCTGACTTATGCTACTTTTCTTAATTTATACGTATTTGACTCTAAGTTGTGGTACTTTCTGCAGATTTGCCTTGAAGATTAACTTCAGTCAAGTTCACGGGTGAGAACTAAGAGTACTCGGGGGTTGGATTGGTGGGAACTGAAAATTTCTGCAACTCCGAAGAAACACTTGTCGATCAGTAGTTTTCATTGGGTCTACGCAGCTGCAATGAACTTCGAGGTTTTGAAGACTTAGAGTTCGAAGGAGATCCGAGAACAGGTAGTCACTTGCAGCAGTAGATGCGGATATAAAAGACATAAAAGCAGGATGGTTTAAATACGATGTGATTACACTTGAGAACCAAGGATGTCCTACAAACTGAAGCTAGTAAATATGTCACTATACAGCTGACACCAAGCTATAACCCTCATGATCAAAGACTCATCTGACATGAGCAAGTTTTTGTGAAGAACAATATATTTGAAACACAAAGAACTGATTAAATTCGCTTATCTAAGCCTGTGAACCTGATCCTTCAGAATTTGAATCTCCCCACTTTCCTTGTTACTTCGAGCAGCACCAAGCTCCACTGTCGCAACTCTTTCAGCAAATTTTAGGGTGCTCATTGTCTCTCCAAATGAGTCTGCATCCGGACTTATATGTACAAACATCAAGGTCTTCGCTTGACCCCCTGTTCGGATAAGATCACAACAGAGAACAGGTAAATCCAGAGAAGATAACCAAATAGAGACTTCAGTCTAGAAAAAGTAGACTTCAGTTCTTCAAGCTCTATGTAACCTGTCCTTGACCTGCACATACAAAGTTCAGCGTTCAGAAATACACATCTGGAACTTGGAACGCCATACACATCTGGAACTTGGAACGCCATACACATCTGGAACTTGGAACGCCATACACATCTGGAACTTGGAACGCCATACACATCTGGAACTTGGAACGCCATACACATCTGGAACTTGGAACGCCATACACATCTGGAACTTGAAAACACTACTTAAAAATTGAATTTCATCGAAAAAAGAAATCAATGCTTCGATCATATCAAAGAAACCTTCAAAATATGGGACCACTGTTGGAAAAAGACCGACCCTGCATTAATAGACTGAAATACTCTGTAAATGTATCCTAAAAGCAAACCGGAGAACAATGAAGAGCTCCGAATTCATAATAGAAACAAGCGCTTAAAATATAGTCGTCTTTATGCAAGACAAACATACCTTGAGATGGCCTCTTTCATGAAAGGTCCATTTGGTGAGCTCAACAGCAAATTGCTGGTTGCCTGACTTCTCATACCTGGCCAAGAATAGAAATCAGAGTAAACTTTTAATCAAAAACAAGACTCTTTCAGCAAAAAACTGTGAATGAAGGTAAGTCCAGGTTAGTAACGGGCCTAATCTCTGCTCATAACATGGAAACAGTTAATTAGATTCCAAAAAGAGAGAAAATTCAGAATGTCTATTGCATTGCCATCAAATTTACAGAGGAAAGCGAAGAGGCAAGAAAAATTGCACAAACATCACTCACTTGTTCTCGCTGCCAAACTGCTGTACAAAAACTCAAATTATTCTGAATCACTGCACTCGGATTCAGTCTCTAAATCGTCTTCATCTGTGCCTAATTCGTCGTCAGACTCTAAGGCAGCAACACGCTCCCGATCTCGAAGAACACGTGCTATTTTATCCAACGCGGCATCGCTTAGGGAATACACAGATTTGTTAGATTTTTGCCTGTGTCTAGCTAACTTCATGGAAAACTTACTCGCACACACTAAATGGGAATAGACCCTAGCTGGCCCAGCTGCCTCGAGCAAGATATACGAGTTAGGCTTTTTTCCATGCTGCTCGTAGTATAGACCTTCGACCACTTCGTCAGTCCTCTCGACTACACCGCCCCATGCGTCCGTAAGCTGTTCCTCCTCTACTACATACATCTTTTTAGTACAGATCAGTACAAAAAATTCTGCTCCCTTAGACTGCGGGTCGTCAGGGTCTGCGAGAATTGCGAAGTGGTCGCCAATTTCTAGACCCAACGCAATATCATTGCTATCATCCTGTACCACCCAGTCCTGTTCCAGGTCTTCGTCTTCCTGTATTGCCTCGTCAGTTGAAGTGGGCACCAGTGTACAGACCCTCCACGGCTTCACAAACAATGCATTAGTGCATGAGTCGCCTTCGCTGTGAAGACAGTAATTACAGAAGCAGGAAAAATCCCTGACCTGTAGAAGCACGTTATTTTGAGGACCCACACTCCGGATGGAGTGCATACTTCGGCTACCTGGGACTGTCGCACATCCCATCGTCAATCTCCTGCTAACTTCTGTCTTGCCGATGAGGGTGAAATGCCTGTCCACAACTCTCCTGGCTCCCGGGTATGCTCCATTTGGTCGGCTCATGGATGTCTTCAAGTAGTTAACTACGTCTTCTGCGCCATGTAACCTCCTAGAATCGGGGCGTAGCTGTTCCTTTCTTATGGCCTGTTTCAGACAGGCACCTGCCCCGTCATGAGGACCCTTTCCGTGTCCGGTACCCCAGAAGTGCCAATCAAGTGCACAGCCTTCTGGGGTGTCATCGGACACGGTTAGAGAGGGATACCTATATGGATCGGCAACACGTTAGTTCAATTTTTGACGAAATTGGAAAAAGCTGCAACATGTGACAATAATACGCACACGGTCATTGAGTCTTAACTACAGCATGTAGTCGTCACATCTCATTTTAATCACTGTTACCTAGTCGCCAAGGGGAGTGACCTCGTATGCATCTAATAAAATGCAAAACGCAAATAACGAAACGAAGTCAGGTTTGCGGAAAATTACCTGGCTACATAAAACCAAGCTGTTGATCCTTTAAACTGAGCGGCACACCCGTCAGACCAGACGGTGTGCCGCGTTGGTTTTTTTCCCCACCCCGTTAGCATGTTCCAGTGCAGCGTTAGACAATGCTGCACAAATAATGAATCATGCTTGGGGTCGTCTGAAATATAATAAAAGTAATCTGTCTTCAAACGTTTTGAGTTGGGATCACAAGGATTCCAATTTTCGTTTAAGGTGTACATTATATGGACTGGAATTGTTATTTGGAAATTGTACCAATGCATGCTTTGAATTTCATCTTGCCCTTTAAACGAGTAATTTTCAGCAAAGTCAATCAAAGAAAATACTTCCCCTGGCTGCAGCTTGAGTAGGCTGTCCCGAAACTGTGAATCCTGCCAACGTGCGACGTGTTGGTGACGTACGAAGCCAGGCATTACTCAAGCAGCGTATTGGAGAAAATACCGTGCCGTGGTCTGCTTGTATTCCAGTCGTATGACTTTTTTCGGTTCGCCCTTCTTCGTCCTCCCATTTGCAGGGACATTCTCAAATCGGCGCCACTCCATCAGTTTCTTGTTTGTCGGATCAGATTCTTGCTCACAGACAGGAATCAGATGAAATCCACATCGTGGACACTCTCCTAGAAAACAGTTCAGGAAGCTCAGAACTTAACGGCGCAGACTCTTTAATATGGTTCACTTCCTTCGACCATTATTCTAACAATCACCTAGATTTATGCTTACAATCAATTGCAGAACAGACGTGATAACTAGTGAATTGAAACCTTACATTCAGCGTTCGCAGATCACTCACCTAGAACGCACTTTAAATCGTGCCATTCGCTCCCTGGAGGCCTCGGGCATAGGCTCTGCTCCCAAAGCTCCGTTGCGCGACGGTAGGTATGATGATTTACCTGACAGACCACCGGACCTTCCACTTCTCTTCCGGACAGAATGTTACAGCAGAGGCTCTCACAGCCGCAACTACAACAGAGTAGATCGTCATCAAAGTGGAACTTCGAGGCCCTCATGTTGTTAAATCCTATAGTTATTTCCGCCATCTCCTGATGGTAACGGCAGCAGCAGCTATTGAAGTCACGTAACCGCCTTACAAAAAAGGGACGCAACCTCCGAAACGAGACAAACGAAACCTTGAGCTGGTCGTGAGTGGCTTTGAAGCTGGTGTAGAAGTCCAGCTGAGCCACATAATGAAAAACAAAACCGAAAAAAAAAAATTAAAAATAAAAGCTGCCATGTTAGTTCGCTACCAGTCCGGAAGTACCGAAACTCCGGACAGGACATCTCTCGGATCCTTTTCCGAATTCATTAAAGGAAAATCATAAAGGATCTAAGGATCTAATTAAAGGAATAACGGAAAACGATACAAAACAGTCCAGGAATAACGGAATACAGTAGGGAATAAGGCTAGAGACTGAAGGAATTCATGAAAACAATTACAGACTAAAGGACACATTAAAGGAAAGGAAGTTTACGCCTCATTAAAGGAAGTCCACATTTCTCAGAATCGGGAGATCGGGAACTAATGAAAAATCGCTAAAGGAAAAAATCGAGGGCACCATTATAGAAAGGAACAGAATGAAGGAAAATTTAAAACAATCCAAGGATAAAATAGCCAAAGGAAATCAAGGATAAAGATATGGAAATAGGGAAATACTGACGCAATTGAAAGAACTGAGAAATACAGAGGGAAAAAAAAGGAGGGGGTGAATTAAGGAACTCAGCTGTTGAACTTCGACCAAGACATCACGGAAACCTCAAGGACTTTAGCTTCCGGACTTCGCTACTCTCAAACACCTATGTAGTACTAAACGGATCTTCGTTAAGTAATTAGGATACCTATCAGTCGACATTGAACAAATCCGTAGTGGCCATTCCGGAAGTCCTAATGCAGTATCCCAGCGTACACTCAATGAGCCGAAACTACAGAGTCGCTAATACTCTCAGGACAGAGTTCTTGCAAGACACCAGGACGAAACTTGTTAACGGTGAGTTTCTTTCTTGGTACAACTGTTTAAGCAGCGCTATCTCGCAAGAAAAAGCACGATCTGAAACGTTCTTCAACTAATTCTCACGGCTACCCTTGCAATCTCACACGACTACTGCAGAAAATCTGAACGATGCACCGAAGATCACATACAGAAATTAATTACCAAAGCTCAGCAACCCCAAAGGAACGTACCGTACATCCCAATGCAAATAGCACATGACTTCAAGATTTACCTGGGAATCTTCGAGCCAGTGCCCTGCGTGAGAAATGAACTGTCGGACTCCAACCCTCTTGCGACGCACGTCTTTCTTTGATGGGCTCACACGCGTTTCTTCAGTCCACCACCGAACAATAGCATCGACGGTTTGCTGAGTCAAAGCATCCTTCCTTCTCTTACGGTCACTCTTTGCCCAAAGAACCCCCTTCTCTCCAGAGTTCAACAATTGTCTCCGTTGAACCGCCCTCCGCAGTGTGCGACGATTCATCCCGATACAACGCGCTGCTGCTTGCACACTCCTAGAGTCTCCCACCGAAATAACAGCTGCCTCAATCACATTCCGCGCCTGGTACTTGTCTTTGCCCACCCCATACTTCAACTCAGACCAGGCATCTTTGATTCCATTACACACCACTCTACACTGCACTCCCTCGTCTCTCTTTACAATAGATGCCGGAAGAGCCGGTTGAAGCAACGGTTGTTCGAGCAACTTCTCGAGGACAGCACGTTGATACTCCAAACCTCTGCCGGAAGTCAAATCGTTAACGGTGTAAGCAAGCTCGCGAGCATCACGAGCCACTGCCACTCGGTAGTTCTCGGAACACGATCTTGACTCCCTCACTTCAGCACCCTCATCAAAACACGCTTGCTGCTGAGATCGCGCAGCATCAAGTCTCGCTTCTTGGTTTTTTCTACTCCGTGCCCTAACTTTCCTGCTTCTCTCTCTATCGCGTCTTACCCGAAGTGCTTCGCACTTTTCACGCCGCTTGGCCCACTCAGACCTGCTGTGACCCATTCCTACTTCAACAGCAAACAATCTTTGTCTCAGACTCACCCCTCCGAAACTCAAAGAACTCAAACTTCTGCATGGACGCATGCACAGACACTGTTCCCTCTCGGAAATGGCGCCGATCCAGCTTCACATTCTCAATCCATCCTAACTGTTCAATCATCCCAATCGTGTGGTTCAGAGTGCATTGGTCTATGAAATCCGCCCACCTGGAACATCACTCTTAATCATTCATCTCATGTACATGGTTCACCTTACCCTACTTGGAAACCGTAGATAGTTCCAAAACCCTGGAAAACCTACAAAACCCTGCACCCACTAAACCAGAACCTTCCCTTTACATTTTTCTTCGTATATGTTTTTAAAGAATTTGTTTATCTTTTGCTCAATTTTTAATAATTACCAAACAATCATTTTACTTCACAGTTCTCATATTGAAATACAATACCACAAAACTTACGTATTTGTTTCAATCCTTGTTGGCCCTTTAAGTGTTTGATTTCTTTTTTTTCTGTTCCCTTTATCATTTTCGAATTTGCTAATTTCCTTATTCAAGAAATGAATAAAAGTTTAATATCAAACTATAAAAATAAATATTATGATGGATAAAATCAATTGTAATGGAGTATGAATTTTAAAGGGTCTATTTTATTGATAATAGCTTGAAATGGGTTCAAATATCTGAGTATATTTAATACAGTTCCTTCATATATTCATTTAATGTGCTTTCATGTATTAACTTTTTTGAATAGCACTATACATTCCACTTTTCCCTATTTTTTAAACTCCATTATTTCTATGATTTTTAACGATCAAAATATTAATTGATTATATAAATCCCCAACATATTATTTACTAATAGTCTATTGTCTTGCCAATTTCTAATTTTTTTATTAAAAATGTCTAAAGCATGTTTAAAAATTAATCACTAATTAATGTTTAAAAACGTGTTGTGATTAAAATGGGCTATTAATTGTAAAAAGAACATTAATTGGACAATTAATTATTCTTTAAAAAGGCTTCTTGCTTTAATGAAAAAAAATAAAAAATAATATTCAATGATATGGGCATCTCATTTTATAGAAAAAACCGGAACTTGGAGAATTAATTGTTGGACAACGTTGCCTACAATGGACTTTGAATTAGGAAAAAATTAATACTCACTAAAATGGGCTTTTTATTTGTTTAAAAAAAAATCGGGAATCGACCAATTACCGTAATCTTTCAATGAAATATAGTTTTTAATTAATTAAAACAAAAACAATATAATGGGCTTTTAATTGTTTTAAACAAAATCTGAAATTGGGCAATTTATCATTCAATACAAAGGGGTTAAAAACGCCCACAAAAAAAATAAAAAATAACATGCGCTTTAAATTGGGAAAAAAAAAAAAAAAAAAAAAAAAAAACGGGAATCAGACGAGTAATCATTCAATAATATGGACTTCCAATTTATTTATCATTAATTCAATTAAAAAATGGTCTTCTAATTATAAAAAAATCGGGACATGGACAATTAATCATTTAACAAAATGGTCTTTTATTTGTACAAAAGAATCAGAGATTAGACAATTAATCAAGTCACAGCATTTCAAAAATTAAATTACAAAATTCAAATTAATCACAACAGAAATTTCATTCCAATTATTCAGAAATGTTACATTATAAGTAAAGATAACTGAAAAACATTAAAAAGCGAAGTACTCAAATGTAAGATGACGATATTTACGGATCATATCTTCATTGTTAAACAATAGATCAGCTTCCACTCAAGATCTTCAACATATGAGCTTCCGCTCAAGATCTGCAACAGTTTACATGATAGTTGGATTCATGATACAGTGATGAACTCCGATTATACATGATACTGCTTCTTGCAGCTTGTATACTTACGAAATATTTGAAATTCGGATCTTCAAGGTCAACATCTTCTAGTAACTTGGTTTGGCCAACATATCTGGACAAAGAAGTGCACACTTAGTGGATATTCTTATGGTTCAAACGGTCGGGAGACTGCAATGAGTCTTTTAGAAGTTAAAACCTCCAAAAAAATTGCGAAGAGGAATTTAGAAGTTCATTTTAATGGACAAGATAGAGAATTAACAGCATAACTAAAAAAAAAAAATACAAAGACATATTATAGGTACATGATTGAATTAAAAATTCTCTTACCATTATTTGAAAATAAATAGCTTCAAAAGCATCAAACGCTCCCTTAAAAATGTCAAAAGCATGTTTAAACGGTAATCACTAAAAATTATTGAAAAAGGCATATACGATAAAATAAAAGAATTTTTAAATCGGAAATAATATTCTTAATTGTAAATAAGAAATAAATAATCATTGACTGATTGAAGAGAATAATTAAAAAAACTTAAAACCATATCGAACCTTTAAAATCCAAATTAATCTATTGAATAGTGAATTTAAATTAATAGCATGTTTAAATATTTTTAAATGTTTTTTAACAAATAAAAGTTTTTCTTGGCATTAAAAGATGCCTATAGGATAAAATAAAAGGACTTTTAATGGAAAAATAATATTCTTAGTTGTAAATAAATTAAAAACAATCATTGAGTGATTAAAAAAAAAAAAAAAAAACTTAAAAGCATCTCGATACTTTGAAATCCAATTTAATTTATTGAATAGTGCATTTTTATTAATAGCATGCATCAAATATTTATAATGTTTAAACAAGCTATTGAATAGTGCATATTTACATTTTTGTTATTATTTGCATCTGCTGGTGACTCTGACTTGATCCATGGTTGGTTGTTAATTTTAAATTTAAAGAATACTTTAAATTAAAAAATAATTTAAAGTTCTTATAGGTTATTCAAAAGTTTCAATAATCACATTTAAAAATGACTCACTAAATAATATTAAAAGGGTGTCCATTTTGTCAAATGAAATTTAAATATTTCACAGTAAAGAGAAAAAATATCAAAAGCATCAAAGGTTGTTTAAAAATGTCAAAAGCATGATTAAAACTTTAGCACAAGATAATATTTATAAACGCATACATGTTACAATAAAAGAATATTCCCTAAAAATTTATATTCGTAGTTGTAAAAATAATATAAACAATCATTGAATGATAGAAAAGAATATTCCAAAATGCTGCCCAATATTGATTTTATTTTTAAATTCATTTTTCCACAATGTTCAATTTATTCTCTTTTGTTACTAACTTCACACTTTATTTTTACTTACTAATTCTATTATTCTGAATTGACTGGTTTTTATAATGAAATACCAAAACCATCCACAATACCCACATTCTTATTGTTATTGCACACTTCCAAGAAATGAATTCAGTCTGTTAGATCCACCATAACACTTAATGTGCAATTCCAACGAAGCTGGATTTCCATTCAGTTCACAAACATAATAGTGGATTAGGACATTTAATAGCTCCATACAAAAACTCACTAAGAACCAATGGGGTCCGCCTGACGTGGTTGGAAACTTAAGAACCAACTATATACATATAAGTGTAGCATCGCCGCAGGCTTGGATCGCCTGGGATCGGACGGTGGGTGGGGGTCGGGCGAAGGGGGGGAATTTCCGCGTCGGAACCGCCTGGCCGCTTGACGCGTGGGCCGGGGCGTGGCAGCGCAAGGAGGGAGGGCCGTCGGATGGGAGGGGATGGACGGCAAGGGATGGGAGGGGATGGACGGCTAGGGATGGGAGGGGATGGATGGATAGGATGTAGTCGCCATTTTGAAAATGGCTCGCACCAAAACAGCCCACCATCACAAATGATGACCACCGCAGGTTCCCTTGTGTCCCCACGTGTCCCACCCCCTACACTTCCCTCCACTCCCTCCCCACCATCTTCACCAATCATCTCGTTTCCCTCCATTTTCTCCCTCAAGTCAAGAAATTCTCCTACACTTCCCACCATTCCTTTTTCCATATTTCCTTTTTCACTCCTTTCCGGATTACATATGCACTATCACTATGTAATGTGCATTATTGCGAATTTGAGTATTTGAGGCCTACGAGCACCTATATATGGTAGTGGTTTTGTGTTATTGTTTAAAAAAATTACTTAAAGTGGTATTTTCAAACACATTATAAGTTGTGTAAATTAAGCTGAAAATATGCACTTTCAAAAATTCCTACTAGAACACCACTTTCTACTTTATACTTGGGATTCATAAAAATATGTTCCTTACACATTTGTTAAATCATACCCCAATTTTCATAAGATTAGCATAAAAATGACGTGTCCGAAAGTGTCCTTTTAGCCACATTTTAAAAAGAGGACAGTTCTGGACATTTTATTAAAAGGACACTTTTAGAAAGCAACATTGTCAAAATTTCATTTTTTTTTTTTTCGGAAGTATACTAGACGAATAAGATCAACTAATTTTCATGATGATGACATTCAATTTGTGCATTAAGGAGTATGAAATACAGTGCAAGCATGTGGGGGGGGAGAGAATGTCCCCTTGGACAGTCCTTTTGGACACCCCAAGGGGACCATCACCCTCCTGGTTAAAAAAGAGGCCAGGTCAAGGGAGTGAATTCTAGCACTAGGGCACTTCAAATTAGAAAGAATTCTGCAAATCATTGTCAATGATTTGTGGAGAGCTTGCATAGAATCCAACAACCACCATCATATATGCACAAACAACACATGGACAAATGCTATATCAAACTAGATTGAAATGAAAACAACTCAACGTCACAGCGATGCTATGAAACGTAGTGAGAAGTGAAATCAAATTGCGACGAGCAGCTGCCAATGCCCTAGGCTCAGTGCAAATACAGGTCCTCTGGAGCCTTTACTGTACATGAGTGTTGGTTCTAGTGTACGTTACCTCCTGCACCACATACCTTGGTTCTCGTGGTGAGTGGGACGAACAATAATCCAACCCGCAAACCGATCCTCTGATTACTGATGATCAGCTAGTTGCGTCTGCAAAACTTCCTTCAAAGCCATAACAATCCGGAGGCCGGAAGTATGCATCTACTTCAGTGATGTTTCGTCAAGAATTTGTGATGCCTGAACACCAGACTGAAGCTAGGCTCAAAAACCGAGCGCTGTGCTGCGCAACTTTCACGGGGTCATCTTCACTTTCACAATATATTCTACAAGACAGGTGACTGTGCAATGTCAGTACCCATTCATTACAGTTCAAGGTCTACGCCATTACCAATATCGTCTGCAGAAGCCATGATTTGATTGCATTGTTTAGAGCTGACGATGCTCACCTTTGGTTTGCTCTCTCAGACATGGGCCTCGGTAGCTCGTTTGCCACTCTGTACCCACTCGTAATAGAGTCCAGTTTCCCACTGCAAAAGACTCCAAGCTGGTGTTCACTCTCAATTCATTGCGAATCATCATCTTCAGGATCTCTCGAATCTGAAATTCTACCCTCCATAAATTCTTGTCGGTGATATACTTCACTTCGTCTTTGTGACTCTCAAGATACCCATCCCACTCGTAAACAAATTGCACGTGCTTCAAGGTAGTGTTCAACTCCAACGCGGAGGCCAGATCCCTCAAAACTCCGCCCAGATTATCGCTGTTCACGAGTGTCTGTACCCATTGTTCATTGACTACGTTTGAGACAAACAGACGAAGAGTGGAGAGGGTGGTATTCGGTTGACGACCATAGCGATCTGGAACGAACGGAACAAGAAGCTCTCTCAGTGCTGCAAGGTCGCAGAAACAGCTCAACTCCTTCAGAGTCTGATTAACCTCGAGCGCTCTGCCAACCTCTCTCCATGACGATTTGCCGTCCTTCAAGCATGACCTAAACTTCAAGAAACCAAGGTCTAGCTTCTCTAGGGTTGTGTTGCGGCACACCAAATTCGCTATGGCGTCCGTGGAGTGCCCATCCGAATATTGTAAATACAGCGCCAGCTCTTTGAGATCTACATTAGCTTCTCCCGGTAAACTACTCGTAAATGGCCTCAACAAAATCCCTAGACAATCTCGGTTCAGTTCGTAGTCATGGATCGAAATCCTGAGCGTAAACGATTTCAAAACAGTGTTCCGCGGTAGGCAGACAGCTAAGGCCTCCGCAAGGACCACGAAATTCGGACCACCTGCACTCACTATCAACGTTTCCAAACGAGGATTCTCACAAACTAGCATCGGCAAATCTTTGCAATATAGGCTTACATCTGTTACGGAGTTTCTGATGTCGAAACAGGAAATACTAGGACTAGATTTAAGAAGAGAATAGAATTTAGACATGAGATCCTCAAACCCAGGTGGCACATATCTCTTCGGCCACCAGTAAGCCCCCCATGAATGAAAAAAATAAAACTTCGCATGTGTCAATGTCGGACAAGCGACTAATATTCGAATGGCTTTCAAGAGATATCCCGCTTCTATGCGAAAGATGGGACTCTCGTCCAAGCTGTGACACTCCGACCCGATTGCTAGACTGCGTCTTCTTACCAACAAGAAATTGAAATAGGGCTGTCCCCAAAAGATTAAAGTACGAGGGGGAGTACTAATCTCACAGGAGTAAAAGCATGGCACCGAGTTGTGCTCACTGTCGACAAAAGCACTAAGATCACGAAGAGCAAGTCTAGCATCCGACTCTGCCGGTGCACGATCCATCGTCGAATCCTCCAGGACTCCAGCACCTTGATACAGCACTGGCTATAGGCAGCAACTCTGCGTTCGAGCAAATGACAAAAACCCGAGCTAACAATCCTCGACGAGCGAGGCGCCATGGATCGTTGATCATTGACTGCGTAGCTTGGTTTACCGCCGAAGCACCTACACTGGGTACTGTACTGTTTGTGCCGACGATGGACTGGTCAAAGAATACTGATTCATGGATAAGAATGGGAAACCTTTTCATGGTATGATTTTTATTTGTATAGTGTTAGTACGAATCCAAATCAGATGCTAATTTTGGTGTAGAGATTGCTAGGTGAAAATACATGTCATGAAATAAAGTGATCATTATCAAGTCCCAAAAATTGGAAAAACTTGTAAAAGAAACTTTAAAGTGGTTCACCTTAAATTTTACAGCAAGTTTTAAAATGCTTGTAAATTTCTTGTACTAGAATTTTTTTGTGTGTGTAGGTAATGTAGGAATACCATAAACGGTGAAAATAAGGTGATTCGACCAGAAGGAATGGAGTTAGAAACTATGTGAAATTTTTTTGAGATGAAGAAGAAGAAATGATGAAGAATGCAAGTTGTATCGTATTTTTATTCCCCGTAAATAATTATCTATAGTTTTTCAAAGTACGAAGTTTGTCAAACCCCCTTCTTGTACACTAGACTCTTCCTAAACCAAACATGATGGTGTTCTAAAGCGGATGACTAACATCACCAAAAAGTGGACGTAAAAAAACCACAATTAACATTATGTGGCATAACCTAATTGGTCTTCCAAAACTTGGGTGCTCATATAGAGATTCTCCGTTTTGAGTCCACCATGTCCCTGTGTTTCACTGTAACTTTACTGCACGCCTTGTGGGCACTAACCGTTTATGGTTTTCCTACCTTATTCACTTTGTAGCACATCTTTCAAAGGTATTGAAAGATGTGGTTAGGCATACTGATAGTGATTCCAGGTTGACTTTTTTCTAAAAGTCTGTAGTGTAAACTTTGTAAAATTTGGGCAAAAGTATTGGGACATTGTAAAATTTGGGCAAAAGTATTGGGACAACAGGTGTATATCAGTAATTTTTTTACTGGCGAAAAATATTTGAGTCATTACTGATTTTGGCGAAAATAGTATGTTTTCGTGTCAAACTTGGTGCCAAATTTTTCTTGCACAGTGACTCACTGTCGCCAACTTTTCCTTGGTTTTCTTTATAATTACAGTGGTTTCTATAGAAATACTTGAAATTTTTTGCCTGGATAGAATTTGCGTCGCCAAATCTCCAGTCTCAAAAAAAATTATGTCGCCACCCTGGCACCTTTTCAAAAACAGTAAAAAAAAACACTGGTGTATATTACTGTAGAATCTTATTCTATTCAAGACTTTGGATGTGGTGAATTCATTCATCAATCAAAATCAAAGAATATTATACTGGTTTGTAATCAAGTGAAGTCAATCATTAATTTTTAATCTGAACCTACACAAAGCTCAGTTTTCAAATTTTAGGTCGTCAGTTGTTGTAATTTAACACTAATGCAACAATTCCTTCGCTGGATGATAACACTACCATGATCCAACAGTTGCAATGCTCGAACAACACTCATACCATTACGACAACCACTTGCAAACCAACATCCACTTGCACACTCAAAATTTATCGCATGCACAAATCAGAGATTCTCCCCATTTAATTTCGTAAAACCAGGTTCTTTACCATAAGATCGCCATGGACATCACTTCTAGATAGCTTCAAAATTCAAGTAATTCATTGCTTTGTCTCAACCATAAATGGCTTCAAAATTCAATCACATCCGATGCATCTGCAAGCTCATGAAGCTGCACAAGCCATCGCTGATCGAAACTAAAACTCGCCACATATCCACATCGTATCTACATACTAGGCCACCGGAGAAACTGTCCTCGAAGAAAATAACTGGCTCCACATTATTCTCTACACGGAGCCACCACAAACTCTAAGGATCATCCCCAAACTACACCGTATATAGCTCTTCACACTCACCTAAAAACTTCGGCAACTTCCTTGTGCATCTCTTGATCATGCATTGGAGTAATTCAAGGAATGAGGTTGTTGGCCTTCATCTTGTCCAGCACGTCTGTGAAAGACTTCTCGGTGTTGCGCCATCCATGGTACCCGAGCTCCCTGCTCTTGTTCATGTTGCTCACATTCTCATCCACTTGATTCAGAAGCAAATCTGCAAACCACCAGTGGCCAATGTCGTTCAGCTTCACATGCTGCAGGTTGTACTTCTTCACAACCTCGTCCCATACAGCATCCTTGCCCTTCATCAAATCATCCAGCTTGGCTCCCTTGCCGGTGAACTCGACCTCCATGCCAAACCTGTCCGCCAACAACTGCCACAACTTCTTCCACTTAAACACGTCCCCATTGGAGGTGTTAAAGGCTTGGTTCTTGGCCGCAGGTTCACAGCAAGCCCAGATCTCTTGCTCGGCGATGAGCTCAGCATCCGACGCGTCGAACAAGCGTTTGTACGTGAAGTCATTGCCAGGCCAGCAAAGTTTCTTCCCCTCCTGTTTGCAAATTAGGGCATACACCGCCAGTGTTCCCACCATGTTCATCAAATTCCCAGCTGCGAATCCGAAGATGACGGTAGGCCGATGGATGGAGTACGAGAGACGACCTCCTGACCGCTTGACAGCATCAAAAACAATATCCTCCTGGGTGTGATAAAACTGGTCATAAGGAAGGCGAGGCACATCTTCCACAAACGGCGCCTCATAGGGTTTGATCTTCCCCGCAAGCTCAAACGGACCAGTGTACTGCTTCCCACCAGTCTGCAACACGATGTGCTGGAAATTCTTCGCATTCTCCAGCAACGCATCCACCGGGTTCTGCAACAACCTGCCATTCAGATCAATATTCTCCTTCTCCGTCTTCCCCTGCACCCACGAGACCCAGAACATGTGGGTCACGTCCTTCAACGCGCCCACCTTCGCCAGAGTCTGCTCCCTGTCCAGAAGATCCACCTGCAAATACTCCACCGACGACGGGATCCACTCCGGCCTCGGCCGCCGAGCCACTCCATACACCTTCCATGGCCCCCCTGGCGCATCCGGCTTGGCCAGCAGATCCGCCAAGTAGTTCCCCACGATGCCCGTCACGCCCAGAATGAGCGCCACCTTCTGCTCCCCACTCTCCCCTTCGGCATGATGCCCACCTCCCACATGCTTCCCCTGTTATCCCAAACACACATATAAGAAACCTCACCTTCCAAAACCATCCAAATCCTCCAAAACACTCCCTTTCACAAACAACACCCAAAACTTACAACCACCACATACCCCAATGCAAAAACAACATAAATCCTCCAATCCAAACATAAGTTTTCCCAACTCCAACACATCCAAAAGACAAAGAACAACACAAGGTATAATCTTACCCCAGCACGAGGGTTAAGCCGTCCAGTCTGCCACGGAAACATCTTCACCAACACAACAAAAAACCTTCAAAGTTCTGGCTTTTCTGGACACCTGCAAGTATCTAGAAACTATGGAGTGCCAAATCCTTAGGCTGGAATTTATATGAAACCTGAGCGAGCCAGGAACCCAACCTGGAAGTTGCGGTCTTTGGGATGGGACTGAGAGTAGAGGCGTTGGAAAGGATTGACAGGAGTGAACACAGAGTTGTAGAGATGGTTGCGATTGTTGTTGCATGAGGGTGAAGCTCCGGGGGAAGCATCTGGGAGGGGCATGGAGAAGGACAAAACGTATGGGGTGGCTACAGTGTAGGGAGTGATGTCATGCCAAGTGTTTTTGCATGCTGGTGGAGCGCCATGTGGTGGCTCGACTGGAGTCACTCTGTTGTGTGAATCTGGGAGTTGTCTGGGCTAAGTTTGTGGAATATCATACCGAGTTTGTTGGTGCAGTGAGCCAAATGCCTTCCGTTGCATCTCTAAGTTTACTCGAGACCTGAAGGTTCAAGGGGAAGTCTGGGGTGAAGACAGTAGGCTACAGGTCAAAAGTTGCTTGATTGGTATTTTGATTGGAAGAGAGCTCCGAGAGAGGTGGAGAGAAGGTACAAAATTAGGGTTACAAATGGGGCAGAGTCTATTCCCGCTTTGTATAACGGGGACTTTCGGTTTCAACAAGCATCTACACTACAAGAGGCTTTGATCCTAGAATAAAGTTTAGAATAAAGTTAGTAAAATATATATGTATATATGTTTTTTTTTGGTATTTTTCTTGTTATTTAAATAAGTACATGTTTTTATTGTATGATGTATGAATTATTATTGTATATTTTCTAATATCTATAATTGAATTAATCTTTACAACATAAAAATTGCAAAATTTCAAAATTATTACAACATAAAAATTGCAAAATTTCAAAATTATTACAACATAAAAATCACAATCTCAAAAATTATTATAGCAATAAGAATACAATCACTAAATTGTAAATCTTAGACCTACTCTCCCTTCTCTCCCTATCTCTTCTCTCCCTATCTCTTCTCTCCCTATCTCTTCTCTCCCTCACCTCTTATAATATACCATTGCCCCTCCTCCTCACCCTAAACTTCCATGCCCTATTGTGTCACCACCATAATGACTGAAATTAGTGCATGAATATTTTGATATGGATGTTATACTTATGCTATATAAGTATTTAGAGTAGAAAACATGATATCTTCCAATGCTTATTTCGTGAAGTTAAAGCCAACAAACGATTGGTTCACACATCTTAATAGAAGAAGCGGGATGCCTTCTTTCTAATAGGTCTCTTGTGGAATTCATAAGTAAAAAGCCATCAAAACTTGATAACGACTCTGTAAATTTAGTCAGAGAATTATTGAATAGTAGGATCCCTGCTTCTACTAGTAAAATATGTGAACCGACCCAAAGTTCCGGATTTGATTTGAGAATGCACAGTACTTTAAGATAAAATGTATGAGTAGAGCAAGCATGTAATGTTATGTTTGGAGTTCCTATGAACCGATTACAAGCAAGCTCAATGTCTCAGTGATGTTTACAAATGGATCCTAGCCAAGCCTTGCTTGCCTTCATAGAAAATACTGGAAGATTCAAGGATGAAAATGCTCCTTCTACGTGACTTGTCAATGAAAACTTTTGAGGTTTTAAATCAGGTATCGATGTATATAGAGTAAAAATAGGCTTAAGGATGCTTGCTCGTTGATTGGTGGGGAGTTGCGTTGGTAAAGCATATTTGCGGCAAAGCGTTTGGAGAAGGGAGGAAATACTGCGGTGGTGGAACGTGTGTTTAGGGCTGCGCGTTGAAGTCGGTAGTCGTTACGCAACATAAGGTTGCGGTGGCAAACATGTGTTTATAGCCTGGTGTGAACAGGCCAATAGTTTAGTATATGCATATCAGTGAGGCTTGGGTGAGGCCAAGACAAAGGTAAACAAGTGATAAGGCAAGCGTAGAGGCTTTCTTGAAAAATGAACGCAAAAATTGGATAGATTTGTAGAAGAGTTTTGAAAAGTTTTTAAAGACAAAAAGAATAGATTTTAGCAAAATGGATTGGAACTGACATCAAACATATATCTTTTCGTGGCAAGGAGAATTGCTCTCTTATATTTATATTATTTTTATTTTTATTTTTATAACAATCAACTCTAGTCTATAAAGGCATGAATATGTAAAGATTTAAGATTTGTACCTTGAAACTACATGACAACTAGTATTTGTCTTTTTTTTTCTTTAAAAAACTTGTATCATTCATGGCAATTGATGCCTTTATAAAACACCCAAATTCTTAGTTTTTTTGTGAGATTACTACATAGAAGTAATTTTTCATACAAAACATTGAATTTCAGTTACACTCTAATATATGTTAAATTTTATTTCTTTAAAAAGAAAGGGTAAATATTGTTTGCCTTTTAAAACAACCTTTGACGTATAGAAAATATAATTTTTTATTTTACTCACGTAATATTTATATATATATAATTTCTTTTAAATGTCTTATAATCTATTTAGATTTAGTATATAACAACAAATTGTTGCGTAATGCAATTATATAGATATAATAATATCTATATAATTACATTAAAAAATAATTATAAATAAAATGTATTAAAATGATTTAAAGATTTGAAATTAATTATTAAATTTAACATATCATGTCTGTCATTCATACCAAACTCTTGTTGAAAAGATTGAAATTATCAATGACATATATTAATTTTTGAGGTATTTATGAATACAACATATAAGTTGTTTTTATGTATTTATTGTAAATTCTTAATGAACTATGCATTTTTTAAATAAATTAATTTAATGCAATGTAATAGGACGTGTTGCATTGATATGCAGTATAATATAGTATAGCGTATAGCAATATATTACTGCATTGTAATATAATACATTTGTTTTGTGACATTTTCATCTTCTTATTTTATCTCTGGGTCTTCATTTTACACATAATGGTTGAATTTCAAAATATCATTCTCTTGTATTCTATTACTTTGAATATGATAAGATGAATTTTGTTGTTGTATGATAATATTTTTTGAAGCATAAGTTTTATAAAACAAAGTAGTTGCAAGACAAGGTTGAACTTAAAGCATTAAAAATATAATAAAATAAAATAAAATAATTCAATTTTTAATTTATCATCATTTAAATTATATTTATTTTTTAATTATAAAAAAACTAATGAACTTTGTCTTTATATCAACAAGTTTACAATTAAATGTCTACAATGTACATCTAGATAAAATTGATAATTAATATTATGTATATATATATACCCTTGCTTGTGTTACTCAGGTTATACGGAATGTATCCTACTGGAAGAATGGTCGCATGATCTCCGCCTCCCTCCCTCCCGCGCCTTGCAGAGCCTTGCAGAGGTGAACTGTTTCTTGAAAGTCGAGGTGATGTGACTTGTGAACAGGACTACCAAGTGATGATGGCCCCGTTCAAAGATTTATCTACAATATCTTGAATAAAAAAAGATCATCACTTTAAAATATAATAATAACAAAATAATAAATTAATATTGAAATGAATAATCAAACAAAGTTCCTTTTTGCAACAATCTAGCTTTTTGATCTTCTTCAAAAAGGAAAAAATTATTCAAAGTTATTTCTTTCCTCATTAAGCCAATGTGCATTTTATATTAAATAAAATGAAATATAAAAGCTATAGGTTTCTTGTTAAATAAAACGTGTTTTAATTATTGTTTAGAATTTTTTTTTAGCAAAAGTGATTTTCCATGTCCTCAAATTTTTAGCATTTTTTTAAAGATTTTTTAAAAAAATTGTATTTTAATGAAAGAAGAACATAATATTCTTGAATCTTATTAAAAAATGACTAATTATTACAAGAAAAGCGACAAATCAAATGAGGTGTTTTTTAAATAAATAAAGTGAAGTAAAGTAAACTTCTAAAAATGGCTAAAGATACTACCAATTGGAATTCATAAATACAAACTTTTATATCAAAAACATGAAGAAAGAATTAAAACAAAATCAAAGTTTGAGTATGTACTCAATGGTACGAGTCTAGCATACTTGTATTTCAATATCTAAAATCCATAAAAATAAAATTTAAATGCAACTTCTTAAAAAACCAACATATGACAATTCAATTTTCTATAAAGAATACATAAATCCAAAAGCAGAAAAACACCCAAGAAGAAAACCGTGTCCTACTAATCCACTCCTTTAGTCGACACTTCCACTGCCACTTCTCATACTCCGTTGTCAAAGTCTTCCACACTACTTCTAGTTTTACCACCGGTTTTCCATCTCTGTGCAATTGCGGTAGTATTCATCTATTTTGTTCATTTATAGACACCCATCTCGCTCCTACCAATTTCTCTACCAAACGTGGGGTTACCCACCACGAATGTCCTTCTTGCCACCGCCATCGACACCCTTAGATTTGATATCATGGTTTTACAATTGATTTGATAATTTAGACCTTAACACAAAGTATGCCAAACTACAATTACACAAAATAAGATAATCAAGAGTAAATTTAGGAATAAAGTATTATAAGCATAAAAAATAAATTAAAAGTAAAGATTTTATTTTATATAAAAGTGATTTTTTAATATAAAATTTGCAAATTAAATACTCTAATGACCAAATTTTAAAGCTTCAAACAAGAAATGTGGCCTTTAAAGAATTTCAATTTTCAATATAACATTCAACTACTACTCTCTTTTTTAGTTCTTATTATATATAATCTTCATTTAGTTAATATTCTTTGAAGAGTTTTCAAGCATTTTGGAGATTTTTCAACTTTCTTTTTTAATATGTTGGCTATAATTTATCTTTCTATTTTTTTATTAAAAAAAAAAAAATTTTTTTTTATAAAGGCTAATTTTGATTTTAAAAAAAAGAATAAATATATATTTTAAAATTTTAAAATTTTTAAAAGGCTAATTTTGATTTTTGAATATTTTTTGGTTGTAAGGTTTATCTTTCAAATTAAATTGTCTTGTAATCATAACGTCTTGATCATACCGCAACCAATCTAATAATTATAAGACACTAGAAATTATTTTTAATTTTATCCACCATTTCATCATTCACCTCAAACAACCATTTTACGGACTAAAATTCTCAACAAACTAATTCACTCTCTCTATTCTTAAACTACATTCACAACTTCCTCCCAATAAAAATACAAATATAACACCGTACCCAAAATCACAATCCAAACTCAAAATGGTGACAAAGTACACAAAACAAAGTACTTTGGACATTATCATGAATACACCCTACACCCATCCACACAAACAAACAAACAAACAATCACAATCACACTCAGATGTCTATTTCCATTCAATTCCCATGGCGGCTGCAATTGTACCACTCTTGTCCCAATCTCACATAATTCAAACTATCTTGTCCCACACACACAACCTTGAATGATCAATCCCCAACTCCACCTCGTGTAAGTTAACTTCAGTTTAACCATACAACTTCCCATGAAAAAAACACACCCATCTCATTCCATTCCTTCCCTTCCCACCCAATCCTAAGTTACAACTTAAAACCACCACTTAAAACCACACTCCACCCCCACTTCCAATATTATTTTTACCCCACTAATTAGGGTTTGCTTCCTTTCCTACTTCTCACAACCAGAAGAAACCAAACACTTAACCAGAGAAAACCACAGAAAATGTAATCTATTTTGAAGGAAATCTTATCATAGAGTAGTAGTTTCAACTTAGTTTGAATTTTGAACAACTGTTGTTATGTTATCATCAAAGTCACTTTGCTTGAGTATTTATTTTGGTTTTCTGACGTGGAAGAAATTGGAGGCGGGATGTGAATTGTAAGGTACATCAAGTGCGTGAGAATCCATGATGATGTTATTGTTGTTGATGTAGTTGTTGTTGCTTTTGGAGGAAATGTTGTTGATTCCGAGGAAATGGAAATGAATGATACTGGCATGGCATGGCATGGCATGGCATGGCAGGGCGGCTGTGAAGCACAACATCGGAGAGTTGTGTATTTGGAGTGATTTTGCCATGGCGTGAAGATTTGGTGCAGTTGTTTTCAGTTTCGCATTTCGTGTTTGACGAGGTGAAGAGTTTATCGAGTATGTGAGTTGGCGAAGGAGAGAAGGAAGATGGCGCGGCATGGGGTTTGTGTGTTATTCAGCGATGGACGACGATGTTCGGAGACCGGAGTTTACTGTAAGCTGTGCTGCTTGTGTTGTTGTCGTTTGTTGGGTCAGTTTTTTTCGATTGATCCAGTGTGGGTCTCTTTGCTGGATTGTAGTTCTTGGGAAGGTCAGTGATTTGGAGCTCACCCTTTTCGTTTTTGTGTGAATGATTTTTTCGTTGCTGATTTCTGTGAGGGTTTTTTTTTTTTTTTTTTTGTTTTTGTTTTTTTGTGTTGGTTTTGGGAGTTGGATGATTGAGGATGTGATTCGGGATGTGCTAGGGGTGGGCGGTTTTTATTTGCACAGTGGGTTTGAGGGCTCTCAGTATTTTGTGGAGTGGAATTTGATTGTGGTGATGGTGGGTGGTAACCCTAATTGGGAAGCGGTCGCTTGAGTGTTAAGTGTGTAGTGCAGTCATTGTCCGAGAAGGTTGTGACGAGCAGCTTAAGTTAAGGCTGTTGAATGACATTATGCGTTTGGGTGGAACCCTGGTTTCTTGGATTCAGTTTGCTCTAAGCTATGTTGGGATCTCACCGCATGATGCGTTTGGGTCGATGCGTTTGGGTGGAACCTGTGATGGAGGATATGATGCCTGAAGTGTTTAGGACTGAGCCTCGTCTTATAGCAGGATTATAATACTTGACTATTACAGGATTGGGATGCGGCAATAGCTCAGGGAGTGGAAAGCTAGTAGGAACGGAAGAATCGAAAATGTCGTCCTCTGGAAAAGAGGGCGTGGACGAGAGCGATGAAGCGAATTATGTATGGGGAGAAGAGAAACCCAAGGGCATCTATAAGTCCGTTAGCATTCGTGGTGAAGTTTATGAGGTCGGGCATTGTGTGCAATGCAACCTGGAGTCTAAAGCATCGTATATTTGGAAGATTTTAAGGTTATTTCAAAAGGGGGATAGAAAGATGTGCAGAATTCGGCGTTTGTTTTCGGAGCCCGAATTATCTCCAAACGTGAAAGGGTTGGATCCGCCAGCAGAACCGAAGGAACTCTTTCTGGCGTCTACTGAGGAGGACGTGCAGGAGGATATACTAGTCGTAAGTGCAACATGACATAGTTGAGTAATTTGAATTTCTAGTTAATGTACATGAAGATACTAGTATGGACTACATGTTTGAGATGACTGACAATGGGTATCCGTTCTTTGGGCTATATTTAAGTTTTGGTTTTTTCAACTTCTCAATTCAGGGGAAGATCGCTCGGAGATACACCGTATTCTGCACTTTTCAGGATGACGACATGTTGAATCCGATCCCTTCTAGTGAACAAATCAAGAAGGCTGATTACTTTTTTCATAGAGGGTATGATCCTGCCAGCGAAGAAGTAGTTCCACTTGATGGGGTGGTAGATGAACTTGGAGGTATGCTGTCATAACTCACTAGAATTCGCAAGCACCATTTTGTGTTAGCCTCCTGTTTTGCTTTAAAAAGTCTTCTAAATGGTCAAAAGGTGTTTGGCTGCAGCTCAGTATGTATATAACAAGAGTTGGTGGTTGGGAGACAATGTCACTCGACGCTCGTCTTCACAGGTTTGTCTTAATAATTCTCATAGATACCAAGGTTGATTGATGGTGCCACCGAGACACCGCTGTCGCTATATTTGTGGGCATCACTATTTTATTTATTTTAAATCAGTACGTTTCCTGGGTATAGTAAGGGTGTGTGATCGTCGTGCTGTAGTACATGGAGAGTCCTGGATCAGGGTTCAAGATTATGTTTGCTGGGCGAAGGTCTAAGTGACCATTGTTGGATGTATGCTGCTTTTGGGTAAACATTTTAGTGCGCGGGAATATTTCTTTATTGTACGTGTCACGGAAGAGCGTACACTACAGTGTTCGTGATGTTGTCTGTTTTGAGATTCCTCGTTATACTCTTATGCCGTTTGTACACAATTCGATGGTGTTGCTTCTTCATTTTGATGGATTAGTTACGGAATCTTATATTACTTAAGTATCATCGTTGAACAAAATTTTACTTCATTTATCCATGTCTAGTTCAACATGCCTTCCTTGTTCCTGACGTGTTTTTAATTCTTTTGTAGATCTCGGCTTCAAGAATTCACTCTCAGTCTCCCGCTTCAGGTTCGTCCGCCCAACAGGGTGTTACCAAAGGTATGTATTCATCTGCTCCTGAGGTATCGTCTGCTCCTGAGGTCTCACCTGCCCCGTCTCGAGATTCAACGGAACGAAAATTGAAGAAGAGGAAAAGCGATAAGCTGGCCCCAAAGCAACATAAGGTCGATGCTGTAGAGAAAAAGAACGAATTCCATACTCCGAAAAAACGCAAAGTTTCAAAGAATGCAGTATCACGTTCTGACCACGTAGTCTTCGCTATTCCAGCACCGGCAAAAATTGATTCAATTCGAGCACAGGGTGTTTCGCCTATAAGTGCTAAACCACCTGCTTCAGCGTCGAAACCGATTCAACGGGAAGGAAAGAGTCATGTTCTCAAGACCTCAAGTTCTCCTACTGCTCCAGTTGGTTCGAAGCAAGCCGAGACAAAAGGTGAGGTGAGCGTCAACAGAAAAAGAAAAGATGGAGAGATGCCCAGTGAAGGGACAGTGAAGAAAATCGCCAAGTCTGGTGAAAGGCCGAATGCTCCTTCTGGGAGGGAGAACCCCTCAAAGCTTCAGAGAAGACCTGATGAAGTTATTGGTATGCCCTCCTCGCTGGCTTTGAAGAAAACTGTTCCAAAGGATGGAGGAGGAAGCGTTGAGAGACAAAGGAAAGTTGGAGAGAAGCCTAGTGAAGGGTTGAAGAAGACTCTGAAGCCTGGAGAAAGGCCTAGTGCTTCAGCTGGGATCCCTTCCAAACCTCAGAAGCGAGCTGATGAAGAAAAAGCTATCATCACCTCAAATACTCCAAAAAAAGTTTCTAGTGCGCCTACTTTTAACAGGGATAAAAATCTTACTGTACAGATTCCTCCTACTAATCTAAGTGCAATGAAGAAGGGTACAAGTGTACTTGGTGCAAGTCCTCGGGGTTCCAAAGAGCCGGTGAAGACGGATATCGGTAGCAGGTTGCCAAAAAGAGATGAAGATGTCGTACATGCTCCAAGTACTAGCCAACGACAATCTGGCTCTCCATCTTTGATTGAGTCTGCGAAAAAAGAAACTGGATCTATACCAAAGGATTCAAGTCGTCCTAAATCAAGTCCTCGTGAATCACCGAGGCCAATTTTGAGTAAAAGTGTGTCGGATAGAGATATTGATATTATGAATCTTTCACCTGCAGCAAGTTCTCCACAGGTAACAATTGATCATCTTTTTAAATCATTTTGTTTAAGCCTCTGTGAATGCTTTGACTGAGTATTAATTACCTACTTTGTGGGCACAATGACTATCTGAAGTCATTACGGAATGTGTTTATTATATGTTGGATTGGACCGAACGGGTGGATTTTACTTCCGTCAGTAGTAGATTTTGCTCTTTCTTTTGCGGTCTCTTGTTTTGACAGTTGGTATTTCCAATATTATTGAATTTATACTTTGTTGTATTGATGCAACAGAAACCTCACGGACAAATTTTCAAACCAATCGTCGAGGTGAGCGATACTCATCTCCGCTAGATGTTTTGTCGGAACGTTTGATGCAGTTGTTGCACTTATCCTCGTGGTGTGATCTATTGGCCAGATCGAAGTTGCTGTGGTTGGTCTATTTCGTATCGTACTTGTAATTTACGGTTTATTTGTTAGTTAGAACAAAATTGTTGTCTTCATACTACATGGACAGGAAAGATTGAGCCACTACCTGAAATAAGAGTTGATGTTGGGTGTTACAGGACTGGGATGCGACAATAGGGAAGGCAATCCAAAGCAACAGAGTTCTTCTGCTCAAGAATGTGGATCCGGAACTTCATTCTGAGGACTTAGCGGAGGCCCTCACTGAGCATATGAAAACTAGATGTGAAGTGCGAATTGCACCACCATTGTCGTTTTCTTATCGAACCAGTGCGTGCTTCTCTCTCTATATGAGTTTCCTTATAGACGGGCTTCCAGCAGTTCCAATACTTTGTTCTACGACGTCACCTGATTATACTTTTCGCTAGGACGGGCAATTTCGTGTGTAAGTAAAAAATCAATCATAACCAGTTCTAATGGACTGTGTGCTTGTCTTTCTAGCCACGGCGCTGTTGAAGCTACCTTCCGTCAAGAAAGCTCAGGAGTTTATAAAGGTGTTGGAATCGAATCATTTATTGGTGGCTAACAGGTATAGCAGCCTTGTATCTTGTAGATTGATTTTTTTAAAAGTCTTATTGATGAGCATCTGCTTCTATTTATCTTTAGTACGGGTAGAAATGGCAGTGGGTTTATCCAGCCTTTCATTTATTACATAGTATTCATTTTGTTATGAAACTTACCGAGTGTTTAACTTTGCTGGTTGTACAGGGTATTGAGCGTATTTCCTTTTAAAGACGACGAGTTCAGAGGAAAACAAAATTTGAAATACCCTGGTCATCTTGAATTTTCTCAAGTGCGAGATCACCACGTTGAGGATTATAGAAACGCAGTGGCAACTTCCCACTTAGCTCAGGGCAATACAATTGAGTTCGCTTATGGTCTTCCGTGGCGGGTGCTTGATGAGCAGCATGATGATCAATGGCGGATGCTACAAGAGGTACGTTCTATCTTTTACTCAGGTGCTAAACTTAATCGGATGTAGAACTATCATATACTATTGCTATTGTTTCCCATTTTGTGCTCTGCTCACTTCCGTCCTTTGTACGAGAGTTGATAAGATTGTTTCCCTTCTGTAGGAACATTCAAAGATAAATGGGAAGGGAGGATCGCACTGATATGGCCAATGAGAAAGGAGCAGTTAAGACGAGATCGGTAAACAATGTTATTGGTGGTTCGTTATTTTCTAGTTCTTTCATCACGGTTTTATGAGTGGAAATATTGTTCTATCTTTATGCATTATTCTGTGGACATGTAGACTGTCTTTGTTGTAGAGTCAATATTTATGTGCACGACAATTTTTCGTTGTGCCTTAGATATAAAACTCGTAGAATAATGCACCTTACGGCAGTGCAACTTTGTTTCACTTTTTCCTATTCCTAGGCATCTTGTTAAATTGTGTATTGCCTTCTGTCAACAGGTAAAATCACATATGCGGGATTAGCTTTCAACACGGTTTTGGAATTCCTTCACTTGCAATTTTCTAAACCCATTTTTGCACATCTGAAGGACAACATATTAATGTTTGCATCACCAACACGAAACAAAAGTTTCGGTTTTTTTTCCCGAAGGGCGAAAACGATCAAGCTGTGTTTTATTGACATTCTTTTGCTGACAACAGCCCTGTAATTTTCTCAATATTCTTGTCAGGAAAATGATGACGAATGGATTCATCCCCATCACTCATAGACTTGTACTTTTATTAATTTAATTTGTGTTGTTAACTTCGAATTATGCTCTGGACACTTGTGTTGTGTAGGACTTCGTGCTAAGTTTGAGGGTGTTAAGGCAGGAAGTCTGCATCCACACAATTACTTGTTGATAAGTGTGGTCCAGTAAAGAGAGAAACCATGAGACGGCCATATACCTTTGCTTTGAAGTGAATCAACTACAAATTTTAAAGTATAAAGTGGGTCTGCAAATATAATTCATGTATTCTTTTGATATAGTTTGCTAGAATTAGAAACTGGGAGCCAAAGTTTGAGATAACAAATGAGATGCACTAAATATACAATTGAGTATTGAGAAATATATTAAGTTTTGACAAGAATGTTAATTTTAATTTATATCAGTGATTAATGAGAAATTGATATGGTTTTTTATTTAAGCATTTGAATACTTCTATTTTATATTTAGATAAAATATAAATAGATATCAAACTAGAGGAATTGTTCATTATTAATAAGTTAAGTTGTGTATTGTTGTTTATCTTACAAAAAATATTGGTGATAATTGACAATGAGGTGGAATATTTGGAAGTTAATGACCTGATTCTAAAGTCATTTGTAAGTTCATTCAAGTTCTATGAATAATTTATAAATATGAAATTGTTTGTTGGTATGTCTATTAGAATCTTTATTACTTGTGTAAGAACTTGGTGGTCTTACAATTCAAGAGAAAACTAGTTCTAGTTCTTTTTGGAAATGAAGAAAGAAGGGGCGTGAATCTTAGTCATGTTAAATGTATTTGAACAACTTGTAGATAGTTGTAGCTATTTAGAGCTCATTTTAATTGTTTAAAATGAAAAGGTCAAATTCTTGGTATTTTTGCCTCAATTTATAAATAAACTCAATGTAATGATAAAAAATACTACATTTACTACCCTAAAACGAGAATCAAGGAAGAAGAGGAGAGAGGAAAAGAGGAGAGGAGAACCCGCCCTATCATTAAGACAATGGCATTTACTGTCAAGGACATTTAAAAGAGAGGAGAACCCGTCTTATCATTAAGACAAGGGCGAGATTTATTGTCAGGGACATTTGAAAATTACCCTCTGTCAAGAACCTCTCAAACATTGGGCATCGTTTTATAAAATATGGGATAACTTGCAACATGCAACTAGCATCAGCAACTGAAGTGATGAAGTGCCTAACCCCATCCCTCAACACTTGGCAGGCCTCCACACGGACCCCTCATCTCCCATCACCGTGACGCCACACTCCCCGGAACCCTCCCAACCGTGCCCCCCAAAGGCCCACCCCCCAAACCCAACACCCCCTCCCTAAACCACCACCCCCTACCCCCACCCATACCCAAAAACCATCACTCCACATCAAAAACCAACCTTATCTACACCCTCCCTACATTCACATCCCCAAATCCACAAACCTGATCTGTTTAAATCACCACGACGATCATAGATGAACCTCCTAGTATTGCACTAGCCAACATACAAAGCCGTCACTACAGCCCAAACCTGAATATTTCCACGAAACAGGTAGATTTAGCAGAGGGGGATGAAGAGATTCGGTAGATGTTGTTGGATTTGGGTAAGGTGACGGGTTTTGGCAACGGCCTCCGTTTTGCATGGTCTGCGGCGCTCTGGAGAAACCAGGCTCGCATCACATCGTTCAAGTGAATTCCTTTACCGAAATCTAGACAGAGATGGCGCTTCACGGTGGTTGCATTGATTGCTGAAGCTGCAATGGACGACCAGGCGGAGACAAGCATGCACTTCACTGTGAGCTGCCAACTGACTTCTGATTCTCAAGTTGTCTATTGCGTCAGTTTGGTCAGGAATATATCAGGTGGATTGCAGTTGGTTTCGGTGGTGTGAGGATGGTTGTTTCGTTTTGTGGCTTGAAGATCAGGCTTTTTGGTTTCTGTGAGAGGAAAAAAATGGTCTTTTGTTGGTTTCTGTGAGTTTTGGTTTTTGGGAATTGGATGAGTGAGGGGGTGGTTGGAGGTTTCCTAGGGCTGTGTGGTTTTGGATTTTGCAAGTTTTGGGTTCAGGGGTGTGTTTTGTTTTGGGATGTGGTTTTGTTGTTGTGTGTGAGGTGGGAATCTCCAGTTGGGAAGTGGTTGCTTGAGTTTTGTTCTGGAAAGTTTTATTGTGGGAGGTTTTTGGAGGAGGTTGAATGTTAATTCTGCAATGAGTCACATTCTGGATTTGGTATTTTTTTCGATGGAGCCCTGGTTCTGTCCTTTTGGTTTTCTCTGAGCTATGTTGGAATCTTACCGTGTGGAGTGTTTTAGGTTGGGCCTGTGATGGAGGATATAATTATGAGCCACGTCTAGGGGCAGGGTGTTTGTGAATTACGCGCGCATAGGATTCGTAGTTTTGGTATCGACGAGGTTTGAGTAATGGAATTATGCTGGTGCTTTATAAATGGGTCAATCATATATTTGCCGACAATGTTTGTGATTGTCTACATTATGCACAACTAGAAATGTCGACTTTGCTCAGTTTTTGGAGTTAGCTTTGTTGAGTATGGTATTGGTTTGCTTTTTCTGAAGGGACATGATTTGAAGTTGATTATATGTGCTAGAGATTTCGAGTTTGTTTGCTCAGGCGATTTTCGTGACGATCTGTTTTTTTTTTGGTAGGGTGAAGGTGACATCAGGAGTCTGGACTGTGGGCTTTGGGTTTAGGGCTTAGGGGGTTTAAGGCTTCGGAAGAAGGATACGTTGTGAAGGACATTCCTAGAAACACGAGAGTAATGGATTCTCCGGGCCCTTATATGTATGACCCCAAGTTGACGAATATGGGTACGTTAGATCTCTGGCGAGATGGATTGCTATGTGCTTACGAGTTCATACCTGCACCAACGAGGAAGATTAAAGTGGGTGGCGAATTTAACCCTCAAGGCCCCATTGAAGGCCGATTTGATGCGGAAATATCTTTGAAACAGTCTCATGTGCTATTTGATGAGCCGAGGATGGATTCAAACCGTTCACAGAAGTCCTTGGCTGCAAGCAGTCCTTCAAGCTCTCCAAAGTCTCCACCAAGTAGTTTAGGAACTGAGATTCAAGGGTTTGTTGTGCGGGAGAGTTTGAAGAAAGGCGATGAGAAGGCTTTGAGCACTTCGAGTCATGGCAACGGTGGCCGACTTGATCATCAACCGAGTGGGAAAAAGGGGCAGATTAGTCAATGGATTCCTATCGGCTGGCAGCGGCTAGCAGAGCTGTTTCAAGGAATACAGGTGAGATCGGAAAAATGCTTACCTTCTGGACAGTTATTCAATGGGCAACGTGTGCTCTGTTGAAAGAACTCGTTTGATTAGCATCTGCTTTACTAAAGAATGCTCGCCCAACTTGCTGAGTATCCTCGGATTTGTGCAATATTTTTTGAGATAAATGGTATTGAAGACTTAGGTGTTGGTTGTTTGTATATTATGTGCATTCTTTTTGTCTTCTTTTTACAACTTGATTTCTGCCCCGTAGATTGATACGGAGTGGCCCATGGATGAGGGATTTTCTGACAACGATGATACTCTCAGTGTTGCCGATTTAGCGCAACCGTACTGGCAAATGCGAGCAGGACCGACGTTTTGGTGTCATGTGGACGCAAGGCATCCCAAAATCCAGCAGTTCTTTCTGAATGCTCAATGGCTGCATCCTGCTGTTAGTGGTGCTCTTCGAGATGAGAAACGGCTCATTAGTGACCGCATGAAACATCTTCTCTACGAGGTTTTATTCTGACTCCTTTGCTTGTTTTAATATTATTAACCTAGTTTGAGAGATTGAAACCTGTGGCTCCAAAATGAGTGTGATCTAGATTTCATCCCTTATTCAACCCTCAGGTTGATTGACATTAAGGACATCGTGTAGGTACCTGTGCGTGTGGCAGGAGGCTTATTGTTTGAGCTGACCGGCCATTCTGTGGGTGATCCAACTCGTGATGAAGATGATGTACCTGTAGTGTTTCGGTCTTGGCAATCGCAAAATTACCTGATAACATCGATGCATGTCAAGGGCGTTGTCAACAACCTCAATGTACTCGGTGTTTTGGAAGTTCAAGTACATCATCTAACTTCTCCATTTCATTTGTTTCTTGACCTACGTATTTATATCTCGTTGATGCCTCAGCTGAATAAGTTCTATAATTAGCATTCTATTGATCAGGATAGATCTATTATTAGTAAATAATGCGTCGAAAGTTTGACGAGAGTGACCTTCTACGCTGCAGGATCTAGTGGGTGCGGGTGGTTCCGAAGCCCCCAAGTGTGTGCAAGAAGTTGTTGCCCAGCTTACCAGCCGCCTTGCTACATGGGATGACCGGTAAGTGCCAAGGAGAACAGAATTATAGATAGTTCTTTCTCCTGTGAAACTGAATGGGGAACTACTAATTCACTCCAAGCCATGCCTGCCGAATTCTGATGTTGAGTGAAGGACTTCGGACTATGCTCCAATGATCTATTGACTACGGTATCTTTGACACTGAATACCCGTTTTCCGATGTCAAGGCTCCTGTAATGGCCATGTTTTATCTAGCACATCGTGGTCTTAATATTTTCTTCTGTGAAATTTTTATACCCTGGCTTTTTTTGGGACATATCTGAAGGCCTTCTGTATTGCAGGATGTCACGTAAACACTTTTTTGGTGCAGCTGATGAAATCGAATTGAAGTATGTCAACAGGTACGGGATACATATTTGGAACTTCGGTAAATTAGCGCAGGCTCTTGGATAGTGGCATTAGTCATCTCAGTGATTATCCTGTTAAAATACTTGTCATGAAAACGCCCTCCTGCATTCTACATTAAGCGACTAGCTCTGTATCTGGGCCCTCAGTCGAGAAGCAATACGGTTAGATATCAATTGGGACTCGATCATTGGGAAATACAATTGTAACACGTCAAGGTTGACAAGAACAACTACCGTGGGCGTTTCTTGGAACGCCTTCTTTCTTTCATTTCTGTTCATCAGGGTTGGTTCTATGCTGATTATGCAAGCGTGCACAAATTGAAATGGCTTTTTAAGGATAATCGAGATGCTGACTTGCTCATCTTAAATCCGTAGTGGTTGAGGATAAACTGCTGATAAACTTAACTAATCATTTGATGTTGTGCCCACCAGAAAATTAAACGAGGACTTGGCGCTGCTAAGCATCATATTGAACCAAGAAGTTCGCCGGCTTGCTACTCAGGTATTCTCCTATTACATCGGCTTATGAACATGCTTGGTTCACTTGCTCTTTCTTCTTCTTTGGTTTGAAAAGTGGTCAAAACTGAATTCCAAGGCTTGGTTTACAGAAGAGCCAATTTTCTAGTCTTCTAGCTTCCCACTCTTGTATGTGGATGGAATTCCTCACCTTCTGCTCTCATGTCATGGGCGAGTACACCAGGTCATTAGAATAAAGTGGTCCCTGCATGCGCGGGAGGAAATCATTCATGAGCTTATGACACATTTGAAGACGGAAAACGCGCTCAACATTCTCAAGAAGGTACACAAGAAAACCCGAGAGATGTTGGAAGAACAGGACGAAGTGAGGGACCGTCTATTCACGGTCCAAGACGTGATGCAGAGCAACGTGAGAGAGAAGCTGCAAGAGCGTAGTGTACGAGTGACTCACAATTTGTCAGTAATTGGTGGAAGTGGGCTCCTCCTTTCTGTGCTTGTGGGCCTCTTTGGTATCAATCTGGATGGCATTCCAGGCGGCAGCAACTCCCCCCATGCCTTTGCCATCTTTTCATTTATTTTGTTTGCCCTCGGCGCCATCACGTGTTTGCTTGGCATCCGGCGCCTTGGTCTCAAGCCCCCACCTTCCGAAGAGGCTGTCATGAACCGGAAGGCGGAGCTGCAGGACTTCGTCCAACAGTTCCAGAAAGCAGCTGAGGCTCATGAGAAAGTTCACCATGTACATTCTGATGCCTCTCTTACTGATAGTGCTAAGGCCACTGTAACTGATAAGAACCATGATTTTTATGTCTTATTGCAATAAAATATTTGTACATTTTACCCCTTTCATTTTACATTCCATGCGTGTTCACACCTCTCTTTCAACCATTGCTGTTAAGTTTGTCTGAACTAGTTAGGTTTGTTGAGATCAGCGCTCCACGAAAGCTTCTCTCAACAGTTGCGCGTCCTTTGAAACGTTAAGGGACAGAAGTGTTCGTGTCACTCTCTTTGAGCCTTCGTTTTTTCTGTGTACCAACGGATAATGCGAACGGAGAGATTTCTACTAATGTGATACACCAGATGGTCTAATCGTTCAGTGCGGTACTTGGTTATGCCTCATTTTGAATTTAAGGAGGGATATCTCGGTGGTACGAGTGCAGATCATTACCAGGTAGTGATATTCTCTTCAGACGCATCACAAAGTGTTTGCGTGGGCATTTGTTTTCTGAAGATAGGATATGTTTGCTCTTTTTGAGAAATCCTGAAGGTCCTTACCTAGATAGTTGTGAGAATTGTACGAAATGTAGGAGCTACTTGATCAAGTTTTTTTGCAGCAAACTTTGCCTAGAAAGATTTACGGAAGAAATTGTAGTTCGATTTCATGGGAATAGTGATAGTGTGTGAGGGGTTGTATTCTATTGTTCCTAGGCAGCATTGTTTTCCATTTGAATTGCTTGGATTGTTCCGTCTCTTTTCCATACCCTCTTCAAAATGGTGACATCTTTGCTACTGCATTAGGGCTCGAGTGATTCTTTGACAAAACGTAAGTTGGAACATTAGAATGATTGAGGTTCGTGATACATAAGTTCCTCTTGTGCCTTCATTTCGCAAGTCTCACATTTGTGGAATTGTTGCAATGATGTGCAAAAGACTACTGTAAGATTTGGAGAAAAAATCAAAGAAAACATCCAATCGATATTTTCAGATAGAACTGTCACAACCAAGACAAGGACGATAATCAATCGATCCATAACCCTTGGACGAACATGCAATACAAATATGTGAACTAAAAGCTTGAGCCAATTATAATTACATATCAGGCCTGAGAAAGCTCTAAACCTCCTGATTTATGCAAACATGACATTGACAATCAAACCAAATCTTGCTAGCGGTCCTTCACTGAAAGACATAGCCCACGCCTTGAACAAAATCGAGAAGAAAGACGAATTCAAACGCAGATCAAAGGAAAAAGACGAAAAGGAAAGAGAGAAATCAGGTCTCAGAAGACGGCATCCAGCAAAAACCGTCACCGATTTGAGCTAAACATGTCCAGTTTTACAACAATCAAACCACTCTAACTCCTTGAACAAAATTCACAGAGCCCACATTCCCCTTCCCACTTCAAAAAACTCCAACAAACACACCTCTAAACCATGGAGATGTTAGTAGGACATGTCAGTTGCCAAAAACCACATCCAACACAACTCATCAGAGAAGACCTGGTTCAAAAAATCTCAAACCCGGAGCAAATCGGGATAGTCTCGAAGCTACCAGGTGACTCAATCTCGACATCAAACCTGGGACTCATCAATGAAGATGTCGATGGAGAACAAAACTGTATTCCACCTGGGCAAGCAAGGATTGTCTGGCTCAAGTCTCAAGAAACAAATGAAGATATGAAAGATTTGCAGGTGTTGGATCGATCATTCATGCTGGGAGATGTGGTGGCTCCATGTGCAAATCCTGTGGGGCAAACAGGGATTGTGATGGAAATCAGCATGGCTGTGGATCTGGAGCTTCCATCTTCTGGCAACGTTGTCCAAGGCATTGATAGTCGGAGGCTTCGACGTGTGAGTTTATGTTTCTAGTATTGTGTTTATGTTTCATGTCATTTTGAGTCACTTTGGCATTTCATACGTCGATAGCAGGTTTGTTCATTAATAATTCTAAAAAAAGAAAACAAAAGAATTGGGGATTTTAAGGATGGGGAAACGAAAATATGGGAGATTATTCTATGTGTTTTTGTCTATTTTAAAGCTATCTAAGGGTGTTTTTAGTAATTTATTGGAAAAAAAAAAACAAAAATTGAGAAATTAGATTTTTGGGAAATAAACCATATTTTTTCAGAAGAATAAATTCTGGTTTAAGGGTGAATGAACTTGCTATCGATGTAGGGTACTTAGTATCAAAAAGAAAATCTATAATTTTTTTGAGTGATAACATTTGAATTAGGAATATGTTTTCCTTTTTAAGTAATGACATGGTAGGACAAACATTTTAACTCAAACTACGTTAAGGCAAAACTGAAAATGGAATGTTTCAATGGTACACATTACAATGGCCCAAATTCTAAAACTTAGAAAGTACATGATTACATCAAACTTGTATATAATCAATCATATGAAGCATGTCACATTACATGTCATAATTGTTGTGCAGGTGCGCACATACATGCCAGGAGACTTTGTTGTGCATGGGAATTGGCTTGGGCGTATTGAAGAAGTGATGGACAATGTAACAGTGGTATTTGAAGGGGGAGCTAAATGCAAGATATTCCGAGCTGATACAGAGCGTTTGATACCTGTGCAAAGTGGGCTCATAGATGATAATAACTCCCCTTATTATCCAGGTCAGCGAGTGCGAGGTGCTTCACCTGGGGTCTTCAAATTAGCAAAGTGGCTCAGAGGGACTTGGAAAGCAACTAGAACTGAAGGCATTGTTGGCAATGTTGAAGTTGGATCTGTGCTTGTTTATTGGATAACTTCAGCAATCACATCAAGTTCAGGTTTGGAATTTTATTAATTACTTTTTCAGCTTGAGATTGCAAAAAGTTTCAATATAACAAATATGGTGTTCAATCTAGAACTTACAATTAACCACCTAGTAATCATCCTTTGATTGATTTACAAAAATATAACTTATTGTATATTTGTGATTTGTATATTAATATATTATATATCATGATATTCCAAATATATTTTATTTTAACTTAAATGTTTTTTTATCATATTATTGTATAAATTGCTAATGGATTTTACATTAGAATTTAGAGTTTTTGGATTGTTTTAAAATATTTTTAAAAATGATATGCTATTGAGTATTGGTTTTTCTATCAAGATAGAGTTTATACATTTGAATGTACAATTTTTGTATTATGCTTTGATGTGTTTTTTTTGGTTGAGTTAATGTTGAAATATTCTAACTTTTGGTTAAGTGTGTCTATAGGAATACAATCTTCGAGTGCACCTGCAATGCTACAAAAACCTTGTGCACTTTTTCCATTGATGTATATATCACACACGAATTGGCAATTAGGTGATTGGCCTCTCTTGCCACACGGTTTTGATGCCATAGACCAGACTTTGTCGATTAGTGATGAAGGAAATAAATCAGAGCAACAATCCCTTGACCATAAACTTGCTGGCCATAGTAGTCCTATTGATTGTGAAAAAGATCAAGAATCCTCCACTTCATCTTTAGACAAAGAAGTGATTGTTGGTACTTTGATAACACATAAAGTAAAACAAAGCAAACAACAAAAAAAAGCTCTTAAAAAAGAACGTCGAATTGCTATGAAAAGAGAAAGAGGAGGAGAACATGCTGCTTTAGTATTAAAAACAAAAACAAAAGTGGATGTCTTATGGCAAGATGGAACCAAGTCATGTGGATTAGAAGCTTCTTCACTTATTCCAGTTGAATGCCTTGGTGATCATGAATTTTGGCCTGAGCAGTATGTTTTGGAACGAGGTTTAGATGGCGAGGGAAATGACCATGTAGAATGTCGAGTAGGTAAATCACTAATACATTTTCAAAAATTGGCTTAATTAGCAATGAGCTCTAAATTAGTCTTTAAATAAAAAAATTACAATCATATTTTTTTAACAATAACGTAAATTACTATAAAAGAGTCAAATTAGAAATAAGATCATTCATTAAATTATACATATTAATATTGAATAGCACATACATGTTGTTCAAAGATATAAATATAAATTAATTCCATTAAATAATCTATAGGTGTTATGAAGTATGTTGATGCAAAACAAAGAACCGGTGTAGTTCGATGGTTACAACAAAATAAGAGCTTTGAAAGTTTTCCAAAGTTTGCAAAAGAAGAAACTATTAGTCTATATGAAATAGTTGAACATCCTCATTTTAATTTTTGTCTTGGTGATGTTGTCATGCGCTTGACTACAAATCAACCAAAGATCAACAAAGATGAATCTTTTAAGGACATTAAAGAAGGTTATTATGCCTTTAATTTTATCCATATATAAAAAAATTAAAAGCAAGATTTCTTTTTTAAATGCTTAATATACCTATAATTATAATTGTGCAATGAAACAATGGATATTGTACATAGAATATATTCATAAATAACAAGTGATTAGTCTTAAATTTTTATAAAAAAAATAAGGTTTAATTTCAAATATGTATTAAAGAGTGAACCACATGCAGAAAATGAAGATGAACAATCTATAGGAAGCGATGATCAAGAAGATGTTGCAAGTAATGAAGATATTCAATCATTTAAAAGGGAAAAACGGTCATGTCGAAGACGAGGTCGTGAGGGAAGGTCAAATCATTGCAATCGACCTATAACTGATTTATCATGGATTGGAAATGTAATTGAATTAAAGGATGGACAAATTCAAGTGGTGTGGGCAGATGGAAACATTTCAAAGGTATTTTCTTTCTAAATTTTTATTGTTCAAATGGCTTTCAATTTTAATATTCACTATCACATGTGTTCCTTTCATGCATGTAATTTTTTAATTTACAAAATTGGTTGCAATAATATATTCTTTTACAAATTTAAAATAATGAAGCACTATATAATTCTAGTGATGATGCAAAAATTAGGTAAATCCTGAAGACATTCTTGTTGTAAATAATGAAGAGGAAGAATTTACGTTCAATGCAAATGATGTAGAAATTATGTATAACAATGATGCCTTAACATGGGCACAATTGGAGTACAATGAAGATAATGAGGTAGAAGTTCTTCACCTTTATTTAGATACTTTTAAGCATTTTTCCTAGATTTAAACATACAATTAATAATGAAGGATTTGAATATTTCTATACATTTGATCCTTTCAAAATTAATAAGACAAATATATTAAAAAATAAATATCTATTTTTTAATTATAAATATCAATAATTATTGTTAGAATTGACTTCTTGTTAATATCCTATATAGGTTGAACCAAACCAAATGTCATTAGCATCAGTATTAGATCAAATCGAATCCTCGGAAAGCGTTTCTCAACTTGAAAATGAAGATGTATTAGAAAAATGTATAAACTGTGATACTTGTAATAAAAATATAATTAAGGATACAAAAAGAAAACTTCCAATTCAAAATATGGAAACAATTTTAGATTGTAGTGTTGATTCTTCAAATTGCAGTCCACGCCGGTGTAAGGCTCCTCTTGCAGCTGCTTGTAAAAAATTTGTTTTACGAATGAAATGTGTTATAAAAAGTATGAAGCCACAATCAAGTAGCTTGGGGTTTCCTCAAGGAACTCTTTGTTGTTCTCATTTACATGACGTACTTGATCCATATCACACTCTACGAAGATCAAATTTTTGTTTATCTGCATCTAAGATCAATGCAAATTTAGAAAAAATGATGTCTAATTCAAAAATTGATAATAATAGCACTGATTGTGTTTGTAGTATTGGAAATAATAATCTTTCAATGGTTGATAATGAAAACACTACCTCTTCTTTAAAATCATCCACAACACAATTGCAAAATGATCCAGAAGTAAAAGGATTATATCCTCTTCTTTCTCTTGAAAGTAGACATCACCAATTTTCTAATATAGAACCTCCAAGCTATGAAGAGCAAGTCCAAAAAGAAATGCAACAACTACCTCAATTCTTCAAACAATTTGATTCTATTTGTGGAACTACCGACCACCATTTTATTAATAATGCAATTGTAAGATATTTCTCAATATAATTATTCTATAGTTTTTTAAATGATAAATACAATACAAGTGTTAAAAAATATAATGATATAACACCTAAATAATTTACATACAACAAGTCTTGTTTTTAAAACATCTATTTGTGATTTCTATGTTTGCAATGAAAATTTAATATAATAATATAATTTATAAATCCATCATTCATAACATTATTCTTCAAAATCATTTTGATGGGTTCTAATATTTTTTTCTTTTAAGATGAGAATTAGATTATATAGAATTGGATGTAGATATGATTAATTTTATAACTTTAATGATTTTCAGTGCTTTTAAATTATTGAATAAATAATACTAATATTAAGTGGATCAGTCAAATCCTTCCAAAAAATGGATTAAAAAGATACAAAGTGAATGGACTATTCTCAAAGAAAACCTTCCAGGTAAATCAACAAAATTTATTTTTTAGAAGAAAATTCAGTAAATTACATTTATTCTATATATCCATCACTTATTTTTTGCACTCAAAAGCCTAACTTGTCTGAATCTATCTTACTTTGTTTAAATATTTTTCTAGTGTTAAATTATCAGCTTCCAATTACATGTGTGTGGTCAAAAATTTTAATGATTTGAAATACACACTTTATAGAATATTATCTTTATTTTTATTTTGCAGAATCAATTTATGTGAGGGTTTATGAGGATCGCATGGACTTAATGCGAGCAGTGATAGTGGGTGCACAAGGAACTCCATATCATGATGGTCTCTTTGTTTTTGACTTGCAATTGCCCCAAGAATTTCCTCTTGTTCCTCCAGTAAGTTTTTCTTTTTCTTTCTTTTTTTATTCAAAATAAAATTCTGAATTACCCAATCCATAACTTCCAATTACATTATATGTCAAATAGAAATAAAAAATCAAAGAACATGGTTGTATCTATACACATTACAGCTCGGTTTTTCTCACTTGATCGTTCCACGTTGGAATCTGTCAAGGAGACAAACTGAGCTGCAGTCAATGTGCTCAAGAACACGCGTCCCACTAGTGTTGTTATATTGCAGGTAGTATACTATCACTCTGGTGGACTACGCCTCAACCCAAATTTATATGAAAACGGCAATGTCTGTCTAAGTCTTTTAAACACATGGAGAGGAAAGAGTACCGAACTTTGGGATGCTTCAAATTCCACCATACTCCAACTTCTAATCTCATTGCAAGGATTAGTGCTTAATGTAAATCCATATTTTAATGAGGCTGGATATGAAAGGCAAATAGGCCTTCCGGAGGGGGAGAAGAATTCTCTGTTATATAATGAAAATGCTTTTCTTTTATCGTGCAAATCCATGTTGTATCTCTTCCGCCACCCACCTCAGGTAGCTCTTCTGCACATACTCAAAATACTATTATCATACGAAAACACTGAATCAAAATTTTCCTGCAATGAAAAGAATAACATTGAATGGTATTATAGTCATAATAGTCATGTTACTCCCAAGGCATCATGTAATGTATACAACAGTATTTTTCAAATTGTGAACAATTTCATAGTGGAAGATTCTCCAACTGATCATTGCCACAATTACTGAATGAAGGGTTTTGAACCTTTGATTCGGCAACACTTTCAACAACGAGGACCAATGCTGCTGAAAGCATGTGCCATGTACATGAATGGTGCCTTGGTGAGGCTATCCTTATCACTCCTAACATCCAAACCCTACAGGATCCTATTAGATGGCAAATTTGATTCTAGTATTACTCCAGAAAGAAAGGGTTTTATTCTAGGTTTTCAGGTGGTAAATAAGAGGCAGAGATTTGCCTTGCTTAAATTGAAGCACATAGCATCAGTGAGGCCTAAACAGTTGCTCTGATTTCTCCCTACTTTGTCGAGTTAAGTGTCGACGCTCTCGTGTTGAGTATCTCCGATGATTTGTGATATTTCTGCAGGTGGGTTCACTAGATGAAAACTTACAGGCTAAAGCTGATGGCTCCACAGAGAAGAGCACAGCGGGTTTCAGGATTATGCTTAGCAAGCTCCTGGTTAAACTTACAGCTGAATTCGCCAAGCTCGATGGCCAGTCCGATGTGTCCCACCCCCATTCCACAATGGCCTGCTAAAAAATGAGCAAAATTCCTTAACAGAAGAAGAAAACCAAGAGAGATCCGTAGCCACAAGTGCATCACTTCAAGAATAGAATATGCGTATACTAACAATTAGACGCAAAGAAGGGCTGTGAGGTATTAGTACAACAATGCTCTGCTCTACACAACTAATCCACTATTGGATTAGTATCATTCCACGCTTCGAGAAACCCCGAAGCTTGCATCTCGTAAAATATTTGACTCTTCATAAAACATCATTGGGATCCCGGCCAAGCCTTGCACCTGAATGCCGTCCCCAAGGAGGCGTAACCAAATAATTGCGCAGATTTAATGGTGGCATTCAAAGATCTTATGAGAGCTTGCTTGGTGCAGCAGCAGCAGTTTTGATTAGATGCACTTCTTGTTAGAAACTTCAGCCCTAAAGTGATAATCTCAAATATAAAGATAGTTTAGGAGCTGGAGCAGAGATGGGCATCTCACCTAATTATATGAGAGCTTAATATGCAGGATGAGGTACAACAGTCGCTTATGGTGGGAAATCTTCACGTCCCGAACATGAAAATCTTGCTCATGATCGCATGATGGAGAAACAGCAATGAGGTTCCAAAGAAGGTTTGTAGGCCGGTTTTTGAGCTGCATGAAGACAGCTTCCTATTGTCTTGAGTGACCAGACTCATTACAGCTTCTCCACATCTTGATTTGTGAATTAAAAATACAAAATTATATTGGATGAAACCAGGTTGAGAGAATCGATTTCTACAATATCATGTTGCAATATACATGCTTACATATGTCTTAATTATTCCCTGACAACCTGTAAGAAGTTGAACTCGAAGCGTTATCAGCAAAATACAAAATGTTCAAATCATACCCTTCGGGCAGCAACCCAAGTGATAAGCAAGTATTTCACTATCTGCGCTGGGTTCTTCTGACTTCGTACTTTGGGCATTCTTTGTGCTTGTTGTCGTAGGCTGTCGTGGTGTAGGTCTAACCAAAGGAGGAAATATAAGATCAGATGGGCCATCAAAGGCCATTACATGCTTGCACACCCTGCAATACCAACAATATCATAAGCACCGAAGTTTACTAGGACCACACATGCTGTTACACAATCAAACCAAAGAACCATATGCTTGACCACCCTCCTGTAAGAGATGTGCCTCCACATCACTTGCTGTAGATTACTTGCGGAACGGAAACTTACAAGCATTGTTGTGTGAAAAGAGTCCGATACGAGTGTAGCCATCTCTGCTCCACACATCACATCAACAAACACGTGCACCAGAACCCGCTTCAGTACTGGTTGCAGATCTCAGCTCAATAAGAATGAGATAAGGCTTACTAGAAGCTTCATAAACTTGTATAATATGACAAGTGCTTTACCAAAAGAAGCTCTAATGCAGAAGACCGGTTTTGTTGCAATAGCTGATGCAAAACTATTGTTGCATACTCCTGCAAAATATGAAGCTTCGGATAATTAATACTTTCTTTACAAAAGATATGCACACGTGAAAAAACAGGACAAGAGAATACAGGTCTGGTTTAAGTGTAAAAAGCAGAAAACAACCAAACTCTCACAACACCCAGATGACCAAATACCAGTGTCTGAACTTTAGGACACCTAGGACAGAAACAGAAAAAAGAATTGGCAGTAGATTCATTAAACGATGAGTCTACGTATTTGTCAGAATTCACGGAAAACTATGTCCAGACACATTACCGAGAATCGTTGATATAGTTTGTGGTGCGATACACCCCATGCTTGGATGTGTCCACCTGTCTGCACACATGACCAGAAAGAGCAATATTGAATTCTGAACCTCTTGAATTTACAAAAATACCAGGCATTTGTGTTCCCAGTTGTAATAAAAGAATGGATCAAAGTAGCGTATATCTTTCTCTGAACATGTTACATAAATATAAACCAATTAAAAAGCCATCACCCGAGAGATACGAAAGAGCAATACGAACAAGCGATGGATTCTCCAGCGATAGGAGAGGCCTACTGACACTCGTAGAAAGTAGGTCACTGTTATCGACGGGCGAACAAGCCGGACAAAAATGAAAGCTTTGCTTTGATGTATAAATACACTTTAAGAATGCAATAGCATGTACATAACATTTTAAATTGTCGTGACCTACCTCAGCAGGAGAGAATACTGCAACAGCATCTGGATACACACAGCCAGCAGGCATAACTGAAATGACAGCCACAAGTACACCAGGTATTGAAGCTTCCAAAACTGCTAACTTCTCATTCTGTCTCGAGGATGAAGTGGGGTTGTCACCCCCAGCTTGAGACGGCGGTGGAGCTGCCCCCACATTCCCATGTCGTACTGAGAGTGACGAGTTGGACGTAATTACCCTGCTAGCAAAAATTGCACTCATCCCACCTGTTGAATTCGATTTATTTAGCCAGGCCATGCGTTCATAAGGTGTAACAGCCATTCCGTGAGTTTCAGACTGAATGCGCTTCAGTAAGTCAGGTAAGGACGGCCCGGCGGTTTCAGAAGATTCTGATCCTTCAATGCGAAGACGTTTTGCTCCAATTGCCGAAGTGGTCGTGGCAGCTAGACCTGGGAAGAATCGTTTTTTCTGCTTGGTAAATGCCGTTAAAGCAAGCCTGCAATTTTTGAGAGAGATTCTATAGATCAGTATAATTAAGCACAAGGAGGCATGCAACCAGAAAAGAACACAAATCAGCTAGACCCCAGATTAAAACAGTAGTGCCTAGAATATGGCTGCACCTAGCTCTGTCGTATGCTGATGCTGCTGCTTGTCCCGCTATCTGGCGTTTCCATGCGTAGGGAACCAACGCTCCATCCGGGGCAACAAAAGGTACAGGCAAATTCCAAAGGCCGTTCTCCTCAAACCTCTGTTGTGCTCCATTCAACACTCCCGCAGCTTCCAACTCCTTCCCTGCGAAATCACATCATGTTAATATAACCACATCCAATCACGGTTTCTCTCCACGACCTAATAATGTAATTCAAAGTGCCAGCACCCATGCTTTTCTCTCATTCACTCCCCAAGGAAACCACAATAGATAGAGATTCGGACCGACACCAAGCAAATCTGACGTGATCAAAAGTCGTGATCAAACCATCGTAACAAAAGGCCAGCAATAACAACAGACAAAGCCTCAATCTACGTCATCCAGGGCACCCTCGCGTAACATCACTCCCATGAGCAGAGCAAAACAAAGGAACACCCTAATGAACTATCAATATATTACCAGTGGCGCGAAGTTCATCAAGGGCTTTTCGCATCGCATCAGCTGCTTTCTGAATACCATCACTAGCCTTTCTGCCTCCAGTCTCTTGTCCACGGAGCATTGCACCTGCATCCAGCGCTTCGAGGAGGAGATCGGCACCTGAACGCACATCAGCAATATGACGGACAGCCCGGCCAAGCCCCTCCAGAGCATTGGCAAGCCGCCGTGGAGGGGCTTGGTCGCTTTCTTGCCCACCTGACATCGGGTTCGGCCTGAACAAGCAGACATAAAAATTGTAACCCACACTGAATCATTCCGCACAAAACCAATACACCAAACCCAAAACCCTAAAATCAACATAGAATTAATTCGAATAACAAAGTAAAATTCCAACGCCTGAAACAGAAAAAAAGTGAAGACGATCCATCCAAGTTCGAAATCATTCAACACGCAAAATGTAATAAATACTGCCATATCATGAAACCCAAAACCCTAAAATGAAAAGGGGTAAATCAGAACTTGAACCAAAACCTCAACGCTTGAAAGTAATAAGATGACAATTCATCAAAGTTCAAAATGAGGAAATACATACATACCTGCCGACATCTTGGCCCATTGCAGGGGGCGGATCAGGCTGATCAACAGCAGACGAGAACAGAGGCGACGAGCGCGGCCCACCCATGAGGCCCGTGGACGGAGACGACTGCGTGGGGCTTGGGTGCTGCATGGCTGCCCCTTTCTCCAGCGCGAAGTACCCAGACTGCATTCTGTCACTCACTCCTTCCTTCACACACCAAAACCAATGCCACAACAAAACCCTAAACAACCACCCAACTCAATCCAGCGCAAGGCATTCATGATAACATCTCAGTCACCATCAAACATCATCATAAATAAAAACTTGACCCTGATTCCAACAGCAGAGCACAGCACATGTGAGGCACTGAGGCTATCCCCTTCCCTTGGGGTAACTGTAACTTATCCGATCACATGTGAATGAAATGAAATGGGTGTTGCAACAACTTAGTGGAAACATGTGAGGAAATGGTTACCGATGAGTCTAAGTTAGCGTCGAGTGGGAGCCTGGTCGCATGGCATTTGAATCTGGTAGTGTAGTTGGTGGTTGTTGACGAGAGAGATTGGGGCATTGTGGTCACTGTGCTGTGAATTGCATTCTTAGTGATCTGGCATTAGTGAGTTGCTTCCCATGGTGAGTTACTAGTACAGTACAGTAGTGGGAGTCACACTAGAGAAACCTCGGGGAATGTCCATTCTCCCGGAATGTTACTTCATCCAAGTAGAAGTTACCTTGAGTTACCATTCTCCCACTTCATGAAAGTATGATGAGGTGTCACTCTCTCCTCCAACCTCAATGTCCATTCTCAAGGAAGCGCTTCCGTCTCCCCAAGAGCATGGAAGCGCTTCCTTGAGAATGGACATTGAGGTTGGAGGAGAGAGTGACACCTCATCATACTTCCATGAAGTGGGAGAATGGTAACTCAAGGTAACTTCTACTTGGATGAAGTAACATTCCGGGAGAATGGACATTCCCCGAGGTTTCTCTAGTGTGACTCCCACTAGTACCCGGCAAGTCTCATTCGTCCACCCCTGCTGCAGCTGAAATTCAGCAGTGAACCTGTAACTTGGAAATGACACCAAAGGCTCAAAAATGTATGGAATTGCAAACTGTAAATTGAGTTTGGAAGATAATGAAGTCTAGTTTCATGACATGCACTTTTATTACATTGAAATAGTCAAAGCATACAACAATAGAGCATTTTGTGGCACACTATCTACCATCTAGTACTACTGCCCCCCGCATTAATTACAACCTTCATCCGGTGAGGCATGCTAGCAAGGAGAATTTCAAGAGTCTCCATGGATATAGCTTCCCATGCCCGCTCAATACTTTTGATCAATTCATCTTTGTTGTTTGGCCTAGTCTCCTTTTGTACAAAGTCTTTTAGAATCATCCACACATTCTCTATGGGATTCAAGTCCGGTGAGTTTGCAGGCCATGTAATCTTCTTGATCTTATGAGCTTCTCGCCATTGTTGCCGTAACTTACTACGATGCACCGGGGCACCATCTTCCATAAGGAATAGACTTTGAGGATCATCATGCATATAAAAAAAGCCACTCAATCGACCCTCGTATACAATGTCAACAAAATCAGCACTTGTCCGTCTATCGGATGGCATAATAACAATGGGGCACTTTTCATAACCTGTAAAAGCACCCCAAATCATGACGGATGTGCGGCCAGATTTGAAAATGGATGCTAAGCAATCCCATGAATAACGTTCATAAGATCGTCGCCAAACCTTCACTTGCCAGGAATTTTTGCCTATCTCAAATGAAGCCTCATCTGTCCATATCACATGCATCCAATCCAATGTGTTCCAAGATTGATGTTTCTTGGCAAATGCCAATCTATCAGCCTTGTGCTTGTGACTAAGAAATGGCTTCTTTGCTGCAACACAGCTACGAAATCCAATACATTTAATCTCCTTCCTTAGTGTACGTACACAAACTTTCTCAGTCATCTTTTCTATAATAGAGACAAGTGGAATGCGTCTATTCTGTATAAGAATGTGTACCAATTCCCTTCTACCTCGATGAGTTAGTTTGCAACGTCGACGTACGACTTTACGAGTGACCACTGTTCCGTAATCATTGAATTTCTTCAAAACATATTCAATGGTGGAACGTGGCATGCCTAACTCTGTTGCAATGCTACGTTGTGACATTCCTGAATGACTCATCCCAACTATGACACCCTTTTCCTCTGTGCTTAAACGACAACCTCCCATTTTTGCAAAATTTTATACACACAAAAATGCACCTAAAGGCTAAATCTGCCTTGAGAGAGAAACAAGAGCTAGAAAACTACGCATACAACATCTCCTGAAACAAAATTTGTGTTGATTGAGTGTAGACTCAAGCTTCATTTGTACAAAGTTTCAGCTGAAAATGAGCAAATGCATGACTTCCATGTGCATCGATATTTCTAAAAGCTGTGTATACAAGTTGCCACCACACTGACACTGTTTGTTAATTTTTAATTTTTATGAAGATCTTTCTAATATCTCATTAATTGCTAAATGACACATGTTGTAAGACTACTCATCCTACCCAATGTTACTAATTAGAGCTTCTGAGTTGGAGAGGTGGAGAATAGGGAGCATTTTGAAGTAGCATGAGTGCCACTTCAGAGAAGCTGGTTTCAGTGTGGTGGACGATTGAGACTTGCCGGGTACTGTACAGTGGTGTGTTGAAAGGTGCTCTCCCTCTCGGGAGAGTTCCCAACTTCCCACTCAAGAGTTCTGCCTCTTGGTATGGAATATTAAAATCCGCCAACACCAAGTTGACGTTGTCCATTGCCAGTGCAACGGACGTAGCTTGTACGTGAGCGGAGAGCGCAGAGCGGAGAGCGGTGAGCGCAGATTTGGAGAGCGGAGAGCACAGAATGGGGGACAGAACCTTAAAATAGCAATTTTTTTACTAAAAATAAATTAGAAAATTAGAAAATTCGAATATTCTTAGTATATTTTTGGAAAGTTACTAATTTTAGTAATTTTAATTTTTATTGACCCTATAACCGTGGATTAATTATAGTATTTTCATTGAATTTGTAGTTCGTTTTCTCTTTTCTTGGTGATTAAATTTTTAGCGTGCACCAATTACTATGCTCCAGCTCCTTCTAACTAGTTCAGGCATACATTAATTCCCCTTATCTCCTCAAATTTATATGCAAATTACTACTTAAAATGTATTGGTATTGAAACTCTTAAGAGGAATCAAGTAACATTTAATTTCCTAACATTTTCTTAACATTGCTAGAATTCATCCGCCATAGTCTACATGCCTTACAACTTTTTTATTTCTTTTATTTTTTATATTAACTTCCATTATTCTATCTATCTTGTTAAAGGGGTCAAAAGAGTCCTTTCCTTTAATTCTCTTTCATTTTATTTTCTCTTTCATTTTCTCAATTGCCTTCATATTTTTTTCAACCTTAATATTTATTTTTCCTTTTGTTTACTTTTATTTTTCTTATTTCATTTTTTATAATTTGCTGTTTTTTTTTTTTTTTTTTTTTTTTTTTTGCTTTTATAATTTTATTTTATTTTTTATTTTTTAAATTTTAAATGCTAAATCACTTCTGCTCAACCCTCATCCTTTTCCATTCATTTTAGGACGACGACAACTTTCAAATGAATGAAAAGCCGATTTTCAAGGGCGCCAAGCATCTTCTTCAGGGATATTTAAGATAAGAGTATGGAATGTCTCTTCCTCTTTTGTGTTGGTGTTATGTGAAGCTCTTTTCCGTAGTGCGGGACAGCAGCTATGGAAGACATCAGAGATATTGTTGTATCACTTGCTGACGATGTTTGTCCATTTCAACCATATGTTGAGGTGGAGGACGAAGAAGAGGTGATGGCCAACAGCCAAGGGCGTCCTTTGACAACGGATGTTGACGTACAACCGGATGTAAGAGCTAACCCTCCACGTTCAGAAAATTCGGATGAAATCATAGTGCTAGAGAAGGAAGCAGATGTGCCTTTGCAACCACATGCATACTCGAAGGTTGGAAAGATCCCAAGGGGAACCTATTCCAGGGAATCAGTGAATCGGAGGCGGGGAGGTGGGCCATTGTTGAAACGTTCTTACGAAGGACACTTGCCAAGTGTGGGAACGAAAGTGAATGCGAATGTAGTTTGTCTTGTAGTACAGTCAGCGGCTGGCAGTCCTGCTGATAGTGCAGTGGGCAACCCTAAACGTGTTAGGTTCGAAGATTAAGACATCTAATAACAAGTATATGTTTGCTGTAATAAAAGATACATGTCAGGGGATACGAGGTATATAGTGCACTTGTTGAAGATAGAATGTTTTGAAATAGAGTGCAATCAATGTGAACGACAAAGCCTTTAATATAATGAAAAAGTCAATACACCTTCTGAATAGCTGACTTAGTACATGGGATATTACTAAAATCATTCACTACGTGACAAATGGCCATTGTGGAAATGGCAGTTCTAAAGTAGGAGGGCTACGTACTTCTTCGCCAAGGGGTGACGCAAGATTCCACTCTCTAGGAGAAGCTTGACCTCGTTGAAGCTAAAAGTAGGCGCATGGATGACAAGCTCGGCCTCGGAATCACGGTTGCAGACCTTCAAGAGTATGTAGTAAAGGTGCTTACAATACGTGAACTGAGTCCTGCCTCGGAACGTAGTCATCGTCTTCTTGAATGCTGGGCAAGTGCAACCAGGGTAAGAACTGATGGTAATCTGGTACCTTGTGATGTGCGGAGCGACGCCCGAATCCAGCCCAATGATGCAACCGTGGCCCGGCTCAGGTATCATGGTGACGGAACGGAGGCGCGCTTTGAGAGACTCGGAGGAGCCCATGGATAGTCGCTGCGCCGGATTGGGACGAGTGGCAGTGCGCTTCACCATCTTGCCGTCTCTCTTGCCTGGGTAGCGGTCAGCGTCTGCAGGGACTGGCACTGAGCTGAGATTTGAAGGGGGCGGGGCCGAAGAGAACAGGCGTCTTGGGGAGACCGGTTTCTTCGGCGGAAGTTGAAAGCCCGCTGCTTCGAGGGCAAGAATCTCAGTAAGTTTGAGGTTAGTACCTAGTTTCACTGGCCAGACCTGAGGAATGGAGGGGAATTCCTGGTCCTTTGAGTAGTGTGCTACCCACTTGCGCTTAGAGCCTTTCACGCAGCGCTCAATATCGTCGGAGCAGAAGAAGAACTCTGTCTTCTCGACTGTGTTCCTGCGATAGTTAGTCCACTGCCCAGTGTAGGTCGGTGCAGCTGTGCAATGGGGCCCCTGACGATTCTCTCAGTGCACTTCTTCTTTGTTTCAGCTCTTTGGGCCCAGCAGCACTTCGCAAAAAGTTTGTGAAGTCTGGAAATGTGCCATTCCTTCACGTCGACCTTCGTTTCTTCAACCGCGTTGACATGGCGAATGCCGCCCTTGTTCACAGGTGAAGGTAAAGGGGAATCAACTTCCTGGGCAGGAGATTGGGTACCATCTACCTCGGTGTCGTGTTCGGAGTCGTCTTCCACAATGACGGGCATCTGCATAGGGCGAGCCCTGACGGCACGTCTTGGGCCTCTTGGGCGTGAGAAGTTTGTCTTGTCCGGGCGATGAGACTCCTCGTCAGCTCCGATGGGGACGTTGGCTTTTCGCTTCTGTGAACCGAGGACTTCCGCTCCAGGCATGATAGGCTGACGGGTGCAGAACTCATCCGCGCCTGGCATATCGAGCATGGGGTCTTCGAGCAGTGTAGGATTTCCCCATTTCTTCGCGTTGCGTCCCGCCATCCGGAGCTTGAGTTCCTTCTTGGATGGTCCTGTTCCGCCGACGTCACCTTTGAGGAACTGGTAGTAGTTAACAACCTAAAGAAAAGCCCGAACCAAATCGTCCACGGTAGCAACGTAGAGGTCGTTCCCGTTGTTTCCAGAAGCTTGGAGCCACTTGTTGTGAACTGTTTCGGCGAGGTTACAGGTGGGCATCTCTGTGAGTTTTTCTTTCGTGAATTTCTGCAGATTTGACAGGAGGTGCCGTTAGATTTACGGATTAGAGTTTTGTAGTTTAGGGCTAGGAAATGAGTATGAAATAAATCAAAACAGAGTGCAGAGATTATACCTCCGTCATGAATCCCCCCCACTGCCGGAAGCGGTGGTGCCAGAATGATAGCCACTGATCGAGTTTGATGAGTCCACTTTCGCCGACGACTCCGGTGGATGCCCACCAAGCTCGCAACGCGTGGTACAGAGTTTCCGCCTCTGCCATGCTGGTCGCATTCTTGTACTGAGTGCACATCTTCTTGTGCTGTTCCCAGAGTTCTTCGGGGAAGTGCTTCTGCGTATACGCCACCATGTTCTGAGTCCAGTGGAACAAGCACGACCTCTCCCGGTCCTCCATTGGGTCCTCTTTGTTTCCATTGCCGTAAAGGATTCGCACTGCATTCCAATTCGCCTGTGCGTTATCCGCCATGAACCCCTTGAAGTTCGGCGCTGCAACGCCATTGATCTCCATGACCAGGTTCAGGTTTTTCCAGAAAACGAGCTGGGCCTCCGTGTCCTCGGACTGCATGTTGCAAGTGGCGATTGTCATCACGCGGCAGTAGGTGGCATCGTAACCATGGCACGCCATCGTCGACCAATCTTTGACGCGTTTTACATGGTCGAACATGATCCATGCGTTCTCCAAATCTCCACCGGCTTGCATTCGGCTGACTAAGTCGACACCACTTCCCGGCCCGACCTCCGACATCTTGAAGAGGAAGACTTTGTCACGCATAGATCCCTGACCAGGAAACCTATTCTCTTGAACATACGCCGAGACGACTGTTTCCACGGAGCTTGGTGATACCGTCCATGACTCCGTACCTTTTGAATTTTTTGAAGGTGGCGACTTTGTTGCGGATGTTGGGCGACGCCATGTCTTTGCATCGATCCAGAACAGGAACCAGCTCCTCCATCGTCAGCTTCCTCGGCGGTGCATCCTCAGGCTGTAGCAGGTAGCTCCCGATGAGGAGCTTGCTCGCCTCCAAGACAACAGCGCTCTTGGTTGCTTTGTTGTTCATCTCTACGTGCTCTTCTATTAAGCTTCTAATCTCTGCTTTAGAGTCTCTGTAGTCTCCTACTTTCACTGGATGATCATGTGTTCCTATGTGAATACAAGCTCTAGTCTGATTCGGTTTGCCCACAACGTAATAAATCTTAGCCTCGCATGTAACTACACATGATGGAGGTTCTTTACATACCTTGCACACTAGCGTGGATTCAGTTGGAGGAGGCTGGTCCATGACAAAAGCTTGCAGGGTACACCCTTCGAACTCAGTCTCGTTAACCTCGAAGATCTTGGGAACACGCTTCAGGAAGTCACATTCCTTGTTGCTACAGCGCAGCCATCCGACGCAGGTGGAACTTCGAAAAGAGAGTCTGAAGTCGTTTTTGATGTTTGTTGTGATGGTCTTGGTCCACGAGTGTCCGTCGTATGGTTTGTCCATTTCCTGCATTGACTTGGCGGCGAGCTTAGAGGATCCTGAAGCAGCTGGGGGCAACTCAAAAAGAACCGGACCGTCAAACTTCGCAGGCAAGTACTCTACTCTCTCGTGTCTAATAGTGGCATAGTCTATCTTCTTTAGAATGTTTTTTGACCCACGCGCCTTTGCAAGCTGTTGATGGAGAGGAACAATGCTAATTGTGACCTGGGACAATGGAGGAGACACAATGGAAGGAGGAGCATCAGCGTGGACCTTAGGCACCAACTTGACGGGACTGACTTCGTCATCAGAGGAGAGAGTAATGACTGTCGGAGGGGGAGGTTTCTCTACGTCTGAAGTTTCAGTACCAGGCTCGACCTTGATCTTGACATCACGAGGTAAGGGAGTCTGAATTGTGCAAGTAGAAGAGCGACGGGGGGTGAGGATCTCAGTGGATGCAGCCATCAGAGAATCAGTAAGACCATAGACTCTATAGGATCTAGGAAGGAGTCTCCACTGCAACATATTATTCTCATCTCTCATTGAAGGTTGCCCGAGGGTGTAGGTAACCTCCGCAGTAACGTCATCAAAGATCTCCTCCTCTACACTGATAGAATCCTCACGGAAATGGAATCTGAGACTCAGGCGAAGAGAGGAAACTGTAGCTAGACCATCGTCATCTACGCGAAACCTAAGGGGGATGCCCATGCCTTGGGCGTACAGACAGACCATCCCCATATTCGCAGGCAACCTAGAGCTACTACAGGAAGAAGGGAGAAGAGGGAGTGTACTAGCGAAGCAGTATCGTGAGAGCAAAGTGAGAGGAATGATGCATCGTTGTTGATCATTTTATTCTAGTTGGAATGTCCTGGTGGGCGACAACGGAATGATTCATTCTGTTACGAAACGAATGTATGATTAAAGAGAGACGGCGCTAACTAATTAGAATGTTGCTTTCTGCAGGCATGAGTGTAGGAATTTTTAGATGTACGCATTTAATATATGAATCGTGGAACCGATTCTATTCGATGTGGAGGTTGTTGAGATTAGACTGAGCCGTCAGTTGTGTCCATATTTAATATAAATTTTCCAGTGCTTAATTTAAAACTTTTATTATTTTGTGGGCTTCGTTTATTCTCTTCCAATATAGATTGATCTCATCAGCTTTAATTCAAAATGCAATTATTTATAGTTTTCACTAATTTAAGTAGGTTAAGTATTGAAGGCTGAATCAGAGGACTTGAAGGTTTGGAATATATAAGTGGAAGGGGAGTTAGAAGGAGAGCAATATTGTGAGGAGAGTTCTCTTGTTAGTTAGACACATGAAGGAGAGTGGAGGGTCAGCTCCCTCCACTTATGTCACTCCTAAACCTAGAAGAAAGGCATACTGTACAGATTTTACGAATAGGAGAGCGAGGAAGAGGAGAGAATTACGTAGGAAGTCAAAGTCGAAAGGAAACCTATTGAGTGCACCTCTGAAGGTTCGAGGAGCTGGGCTGCCTGTGGCAATTAAATTTTGTAGCATTCGTAAACTCATTTTAGAGTCCATAGTCGAGGTGAAAGATGAGGTTTTAGAAGAAATCGCAGTTGAGCATCAGGTGCATGAGGAAAGAAGTAGAGGAGAAAAACACCTAGAGATGACGGAAGACCTAGGGTTCAATTCCAGTCCGACTTTGGAGACACCACAACCTTCGTTTGGAATCAAGGAGTGTTCAACAAGAGGGACGAATTCACAATCGGCCGACCATTCTAACACGGATGCGGTAAGTTTCATAATCGATACATTATAACATGCTAACTGTAAATAATGTATTTTTGAGAGTTACCTTCATTATTATGTAATGTGTTAGCATTTCTTTTGTTTTACTGTTTAGAGTTATGATGCCGCATCAAACCGAGTGGTTGTTTACGATAAGATATCCGAAGTATAAATACTCGTCATAGTCTTAAATATTTGTGCAGATTATCGATTGGTTTAGGATTGATCAAGAGGTTTTAGAGGAAAAGACGCCAGAAGTGGATGCGGGCGAGGAGTCCGATCCTGAGACATTGATAAGAGTGGCTCGTAGAGCAAGGCGGGAAATTATGGAGGCGGGCGAAGGTGGGGAAGCAATAGCTGCGAGACGAGCGGGACGAGGGGACCCCGGAAGTCCATCTTTGATGAGTCTAGACGAGGACCTATCGCCCGGTAGAATGGCGGGGCCCGTTGATGACAATGAATGTCAAGAGATAGAGATTGCGGATCGAGGGAGAGGAATAGATGGTCCAGGGAGAGGGAGATGTCGAGGTAGTCGAAGGAAGGAGTCACGTGAGGGCACTTCGCAACTAAAGCTTGCGGCATCGGGGGTGGATTGTACTGACGAGAGAATGGCCGCGCGTGGAGGAGACCGAGGGGCAGAGGAGATGGAGAGCGCGGGAGGAGAGACGGATCGAGGCGCAGCTACTGAGGAGGTAAGACCTCGGGTTTGTGATTTTGGGGATGTGGGGATCTTGCATACTGCAATGGGGGAGGTGGGGGATTCGCGGATTGGGTTGCGCAGGGTCGCGGAGTGAGAGATTCGAGTTGCAGATCTCTCTGCTGCTCACTCTGCAAGAGCCGAGGTCTCGGATTCGCATCACACTGCAGCCGTGGCCGCGATGTTTGAGCTGGAGGTTGCATCGAAGTGGGCAGCCATTGCGGATATACGAATTGCGAATATTGTCGCAGCAGTCACCACATGGTACGTGGAAGGAGATGGGGAGAAGGAGGTAGTGGGTGGAGATGGGGAGAATGTGGGGTTTGGGGAGGGGGCCGAGGTGGAAGGAGATGGGGAGAAGGAGGCAGTGGGTGGCGCCGATACAAAGGCCGGGGGTGCAAGGGCCGCGAAGGTGGGTGATGTGACAACCATGGCCGCAAAGGCTCGGGGGCAGGGGAGGGAACATTCTGTACAGAATGTCATCATTTTTGAGGAAGGGGAGATGGGGGGAGGCCGCGGGTGCGAGGAGTTGGAGGGAGATAAGGAGATGGAAGCAGTGGGTAGAGATGGGGAGAAGGTGGGGTTTGGGGAGGGGGCCGAGGTGGAAGGAGATGGGGAGAAGGAGGTAGTGGGTGGAGATGGGGAGAATGTGGGGTTTGGGGAGGGGGCCGAGGTGGAAGGAGATGGGGAGAAGGAGGCAGTGGGTGGCGCCGATACAAAGGCCGGGGGTGCAAGGGCCGCGAAGGTGGGTGATGTGACAACCATGGCCGCAAAGGCTCGGGGGCGGGGGAGGGAACATTCTGTACAGAATGTCATCATTTTTGAGGAAGGGGAGATGGGGGGAGGCCGCGGGTGCGAGGAGTTAGGGGGTGATGAGGAGAAGGAGGTAGTGGGTGGCGCCGATACAAAGGCCGGGGGTGCAAGGGCCGCAAAGGTGGGTGATGTGACAACCATGGCCGCAAAGGCTCGGGGGCGGGGGAGGGGACATTCTGTACAGAATGTCATCATTTTTGAGGAAGGGGAGATGGGGGGAGGCCGCGGGTGCGAGGAGTTGGAGGGAGATAAGGAGATGGAAGCAGTGGGTAGAGATGGGGAGAAGGTGGGGTTTGGGGAGGGGGCCGAGGTGGAAGGAGATGGGGAGAAGGAGGTAGTGGGTGGAGATGGGGAGAATGTGGGGTTTGGAGAGGGGGCCAAGGTGGAAGGAGATGGGGAGAAGGAGGCAGTGGGTGGCGCCGATACAAAGGCCGGGGGTGCAAGGGCCGCGAAGGTGGGTGATGTGACAACCATGGCCGCAAAGGCTCGGGGGCGGGGGAGGGAACATTCTGTACAGAATGTCATCATTTTTGAGGAAGGGGAGATGGGGGGAGGCCGCGGGTGCGAGGAGTTGGGGGGTGATGAGGAGAAGGAGGTAGTGGGTGGCGCCGATACAAAGGCCGGGGGTGCAAGGGCCGCGAAGGTGGGTGATGTGACAACCATGGCCGCAAAGGCTCGGGGGCGGGGGAGGGGACATTCTGTACAGAATGTCATCATTTTTGAGGAAGGGGAGATGGGGGGAGGCCGCGGGTGCGAGGAGTTGGAGGGAGATAAGGAGATGGAAGCAGTGGGTAGAGATGGGGAGAAGGTGGGGTTTGGGGAGGGGGCCGAGGTGGAAGGAGATGGGGAGAAGGAGGTAGTGGGTGGAGATGGGGAGAATGTGGGGTTTGGAGAGGGGGCCGAGGTGGAAGGAGATGGGGAGAAGGAGGCAGTGGGTGGCGCCGATACAAAGGCCGGGGGTGCAAGGGCCGCGAAGGTGGGTGATGTGACAACCATGGCCGCAAAGGCTCGGGGGCGGGGGAGGGAACATTCTGTACAGAATGTCATCATTTTTGAGGAAGGGGAGATGGGGGGAGGCCGCGGGTGCGAGGAGTTGGGGGGTGATGAGGAGAAGGAGGTAGTGGGTGGCGCCGATACAAAGGCCGGGGGTGCAAGGGCCGCGAAGGTGGGTGATGTGACAACCATGGCCGCAAAGGCTCGGGGGCGGGGGAGGGGACATTCTGTACAGAATGTCATCATTTTTGAGGAAGGGGAGATGGGGGGAGGCCGCGGGTGCGAGGAGTTGGAGGGAGATAAGGAGATGGAAGCAGTGGGTAGAGATGGGGAGAAGGTGGGGTTTGGGGAGGGGGCCGAGGTGGAAGGAGATGGGGAGAAGGAGGTAGTGGGTGGAGATGGGGAGAATGTGGGGTTTGGAGAGGGGGCCGAGGTGGAAGGAGATGGGGAGAAGGAGGCAGTGGGTGGCGCCGATACAAAGGCCGGGGGTGCAAGGGCCGCGAAGGTGGGTGACGTGACAACCATGGCCGCAAAGGCTCGGGGGCGGGGGAGGGGACATTCTGTACAGAATGTCATCATTTTTGAGGAAGGGGAGATGGGGGGAGGCCGCGGGTGCAAGGAGTTGGGGGGCGCGATTGCCATGGCCGCGGAGAGGAAGGGAGTACATTTTGTACAGAATGTTGAAATTTGGGAGGAAGAATAGTTTAACATTCTGTACAGAATGTGGGGATTGGGAGTGGGGGGCAGAATAGTTTAACATCTCATGACGATATTATTTGTTTGGATTGCAACTGTTCGTTGGAATCTTATAATCGGTTTGTTGTCTGTGTTGTAGGAGTTCATAGATCAACTCACTACAACTGAAGCTGATGGTCCAACTCCTGCAGAAACTGAGGTAATTTAATCTTATTTTCTTTTATTTTTGAATATTGCAATGTAGATTAAACTTCTTTAAGTACTTTTGTAACCTAAATTGGTTAATTGACAATATATTTTTTCGTCTGTTTGTAGGTATTCTCAGATGCACCCTTGTCCATCAGTTCTCCGATCACAGTGATCAATGTTTCCGACCTCTCGGATTCATTTGATCAGCCCCATTTATGTAGGTGTGATTTAGGAAACCCTGTAGGTTTAGGTAGTGCACCTGTCGAGGTCCACTCTCCTCAGTACATGCCTACATCTCCTGTCTATGAGCCTACATCCCCGGGCTATATGCCCACTTCTCCACGACTTGGTACCCCGCCAATGTCTCCACCTTCTCCTTCCTCGCCTATTAGAGTGAGGAGGCCAGCCCATGTTGTCTTCGCCCTACCGGCGATACTGCCTTGCCCTGTCCAGCAGACCAGGCGTTTTTGGAGGAGGCGCCGTCATTGGAACTGTAGACAGGCTAGGGAGTATTATAGCCGTGCTCCACGTACATAGTGGCCTATGTACTACTTTCTTTTGTTTGTGTTTTGAGTTGGTTTTCTAGAAGAGATGTATCAGTTCTAAAAGCTACTGGTTTATTCTTCTTCATAATTGTTTTACTTATTCTCATCCTTGTCTTCGAATCAAATTATAAAATGTATGACTTCTGGCAGGTAACACAGACACAGGATATGCCTCCAGCGCCATCTTGTCCTCCTGATTTGACGAGTGTAGTGGACATTGAATTGGGACATCGGGTACAACACAAGCAAGACTCCAATGGTGTCATCAACAAGCTCCGAATACTTCCAAAGTCGAAGTCGCGAATCCTAGTTCCCCTTTGCAGAATGATCTCTATGGCAAGAGTGAGACCTGTAGGAGAAATGGGAGTTCAGCATTTGGAGCGCGAGTTTGTCAAAGGATATAGAGATGGAGACCGAGTCATGTACATTTCCATCTACGACCATGAAGAGAAGACAACCGATGTCACGCAGGAGACCAAGGCTGAGTGGAGCCCTTGCTGGCAAAAAGCGAATGATGCTTTCGAAGATGAGCTCTTGGCCGACTCGGATTTGAAGGAGTTCTCTGGGAAGATGTTCTATGTCTGGGAAGGTAACCATCGCCTTGCGGCATGGTACAGACATATCAACAAACATCACAGTGAAGATCCAGCATGGCACATTTCTGTGCATTGCATCGTTCTTGACCCCCGCGGTCATGTGGGAAACCTTCTACATGCCATGCACGACATAAACTGGTGAGAACTTGAACCCTCTATTTTGTCCATTCCTCTTGCACGCAGCTTGACGTCGTTCTTCATGCATTCTACTAACCATCGTCTATTCGTACAGGTCTACAGAAAATGATCATGTGAAGAGTAATATTCCGGCAAAACTTTTCCGAATTCGCTCTTTTGGTGTGATGAAATTGGAGGAATTCAAGGATCTCCTCACACCAGCGGAGTATCATTTATGTTTGAACCACAAACCGGCTAATCCATCCTGGTTTACCTTTCCAACCAAAGTCTTCATCGCATTTCTTTATCGTGTAAGCACTTCTTTCTCCCCCCCCTCACACTTCCGTATCGACAAATGATTTGTGTTTGTTTCTAAACTTACAATTTCATAAATCTGTTTTCCAGAGAGAAATCACGGCTGCTTCTGACGAAGCTGCCCGAGTCTACAAGACGAAAACAGCCATTGAAGACCAAACCGCGACTGGTGTTTGGGATGCCATGAATGCAGCTTCAACCAACATGGTGGAACTCATTAAGAAGAAGGACTTCACCAAGTATTTGGCAATTGCAAATCCCAAGAACGGTGACGACTTCCTCAACGAAGTGAGACCCTCACGCTAGATCACTTAAGTATTTCCTTAGACTACATCGATTTGTATTCATATTTTCTTAAACTCCTGTACTTGTTTCAGATTAATCGGCATTTCAGTGAGAACAATAAACCTGAGATGTCCCTCAATAAGCTTCAGAAGATTGTTCCAGCGGCCGTGGAGGCCAAATACAAGACTCGTTGGTTGAGGTGGTGGAACTCCTCTCTGAGTTCCCGAATGTCGTACAGATTTCTACCACCTGAATTCAAGGATACCGATTTTGACCCCTGGTTGAATAAGGCTTCATTCTGGGCAGGGGTATAGTTTTTTGAAAACCTTTTCAATGTCTTGATTCTTTCTTCTCTTCCTCGATTCCCTCTGACTGCTAATTAATTCAATTTTGAATTACAGTTGGAGGAAGCCGTCATCAACGATTTTCAGGACATATGCAAGGCGGAGAACCTTCATATTAATTGGAAGGCATTTCCTGATGTCCAAGAGCCGGGCAATTATGTGGAGAGTGCACGTATTATGTTGTGGGACAAGGCCTTCCCTACGTTCACTGGAAAGAATGCTGATAAGCCATTCGACAAGAAGTCCATTTTTGCTAAATTTTCTGGAACCGCTCAGGTTGTCAAGCGGGTTACTTATCGGTACAATACATACCTTTTAATCAGATTCAAATTCCAGAATGAGGTCTCTTTATCTCTTTGATACTAACCTTCTACATATTGGTTTACTTAGGTACTTCAAGCGAGAGCTTGTTTTGAAGGGGGCCATCACGGTCCAGCAGCTCCCCAACTACTTCCTTGCTTGGACGTCGAAAACCTCGGACCAGTGTATCTATTCTCCCCAACAGTTGAAAAGGTACAAAGCTCCTCACTTGCTTGAGGGATGCTGGTATCTTGATTGCTCTCGTCGTTTCACAATTGACTCAGAGGCAGACGTCAAGACTCTACACGATGGGGGTGAGGTCGTGGCGGAGGACTCCGTGGATGATGCAGAAGGTCGTGAAGGAGAGCAGGATCAGTCTTCTGCTCCACCACCGAAGAGAGGGAGAGGAAGGCGACTGAAATCTCTGCGTTCCCAGTCAGAGGCATCACAGCAAACTGGTGCGGAGTCATCAGCGCCAGCTGAGAAGGCACCAGAGCCCTCTCCGGGTATTGTCGTTACGAACCCATCTCCAGCTTCTTCGCCGGCTCCTTCCTCGATCAGTGCTTCCGATGTCACCAGAGGGCTCCTCGAGCAGAGGAAGGCCAAACTATATCCCCAACCAACTTCTTCCGCTGGAGCTTCGATTTCCACACATGTTTCTGTTTTCAACTCATCTGTGGACTCCTTGTTGCGGCGAAATAAGAGACAGGAGAGAAAAGGTGGCGACCCGGATTGGATCAAGACTCAAGACTTCATTCGTAAGGTATGTTCCGATATTTTGACATTTAATGGATTCTGCCACCTCTACTCGCTATGTAGTTGCTAACTCTCGTTTCTTGTTTCCTCAAGTTTGGAGCAGGCCGCGAAAACGAAGTTCCGGACCGGTGCAAACAAGAGGACCATCTAGGAGTCGACTTGATCATTGCCGACATCCCTGAGAATCTTCCCGTCCCTTCCGTTTCCGTTCCCCCCACGAGTATTCCGCCTTGGAACTCTCGTGGGAAGGATTATTTGTACGACATCTTCCATTTTGCAGATAAATACCTGCAGAAAAATGGTGCCATCTGCCTCATCTACAATACTGATCAGAAGCTGGCTAAGGATATCGAGGAAGAAGCTGCTGGTGGTCACTACGTGCTTTTCAAGGACTGGTGGGGTGTCAATGTACTCGGCCTGACTTCTCCAACGAACCCCGAGAACTTGGTAATTTCCCTAAACATACCCTTATCTTTACTTATTGATAACCCTTCCGCTTAATTTTACTCACTAGTTTTGCTTGACTGCAGACTATGCGGTTCTGGATTCGCCTCTACGTTCGTAGTGGGAGTACTTTCTCCTTCCAGACGAAGAAGGAAGAGCTGATACATGGGCTCCTCAACATTACCGAGAGTGATGCCATTTTCAACTTCACCGATGTGGATTCGCAGCTCATGAATGGGGAGGTGCCGTGGAGAGGCGCAAGGGAGAAATCCATTGACATGATGCAGGGCATACTTGAGGAGCTGTCAAAGCCCGGCGACATAGTTCTTGATTGGAATGCTGGGACAGGTAACTATTAATGCATATCTTTGCTGAATTATTCCTCTCGTTTTTACCACAGTTTCTCATTTCTTTGTATCTCTCCGAGTTTCAGGAGCCTCCATCAAGGCTGCCCAGGCTATTGGTCGCCACATTCTCGCTTTTGAGGAGGACGAAGCCATATTCAACGCCCTTCTCAAACCATCCGCCATGGGCCCTCCTAAACATCCAAGGCCGGCAGCAACAGACGAAGCGCCTCCAAAGAGACCAAGACCTGATAAGTGGTGTAAGTCTTCTATTCTTTGTTCAAATTATCCATGCGTTACTTCTCTTTGCAGCTCTACGTACTCGATGTAACCACAGTCCGTTCTCTATTGTAGAGTAGTTTCAGCAACACCGCCACGTGGGCCAACATCAGTTTCCACTCCATCGTGGCGTCTTCATTCCAGCCCGATTCAGCCTTTTATACTTCCGGACTACGCAGAGGACTTAGCACAGGCGTTTCAATCTGGAGCCCTTACATATGTTCCTAGTCGGCCAACTACTTTTGATCCCAGGGCCCTTCTATTCGTGGATGACGAGGCGGTAGAAGGAGATTCGGAGTCATCTAGTTCAGAGAGTGAAAGTAGCGACTGTAGCATGTTGTGAGTTTGAAGTAGGCTTCAGTCTATTGTTGTTTTCATTTGATTAGATTTGATGTAATTGGAGTTCATTGGGTAATCCTTCGTCTACTCTACTACCCTAAACCTAAACTTGTTATGATTCTCATATCCAATTTGTCTCCGTGTTTGTAAATGATGAAATGTCACAACTATAATGCTCAAAATATAATATGAAGAATGAAATGTTACAAAAGAAATGCTCAAAAATAATATTGTGGTGTTATTTATATTTTACTCATTCAAAATCCCACATTTGCATAGCCATGTTACCTATTCTTGACTTGGTGTACATCTTGGTTTCTGCTACTCCAGTACTGTACACGAACTCTGAAATATTCCACGAAATTTTAAGACCATTTGTTTTAGTTGGTTTCGAGTTCTCTTATTTCTAGAATCATCTATATTATCTAAAACCATCATGCTGGAATACTCGTATCTAGATCTAATAAAAGACCAAATCTTAAGGATTGTATTTGAACACCCCGCTAGACTTCACAGTACTAATCCTTTGGAGGATATACAGTCCAACTCTTGTCCATATCAAACCAGCAAGTTTCGCCATCCGATATGATCACTTCGGGCAGCTGAACAACTGGATTCTCATCGACGTTCGAAAGCAAGGGATACGGGATTAGGGACAACTCCATAATACGGAGAAGCTCATTGGTACAAAGCACTGTCCAACGCCATTCACCTTCACCAACATGGAGGCTTCCGATGTGCCTAAGCGGTGGCAGGTCCATGCCTCGTTCCTTGGCGCGCTCCACCTCCAGCAGCCAGGGCCGCAGCTCCTCATAACTCGCCGGTGCCTTTGGGGGCAAACCTACAGCCGCTCTCGTCCTCCTGGATCTCGCATTACACACCTTCGGCATCGCGCAACACACTGAATTCTTGTAGTCTTCAAACGTTACACTCAAGCTTGCAGATTGACATCCCCGAACTCCTACGCTACCTTCGCATACAGCACAGCATGCCAAGGACTGTGTCACTATCCAAATACGCCACCTAGAGACAAGCTCAAGAAACCAAGAGTGACCTCCTTCTTTGGAACCCAGCTTACTAAGTGTTGTTTCATGATGAAAATCTCCTACTTGTATCACTCAAATGAAGATGCTTTGCTACCTAGGAAGAGAGAGTAATCTTCGATGAAGACAAGGACTCTAACAAGGTATATTTTGCTTTCAGCAGTTAAGATATTATACACGAATTTTGAAATATTCCAGGAAGTTTTCAAACCTTGCCTCCTTTACGTTCTTTCAAATTTGTTTTTTCCCTTGTACATTTACATAATCCTATGAAAGAATTATTTGTTTGATCTAAAACTCAACTCCTGATCGTTGTATCTTGCCTAAACCCATGACAAATCTAAAGGAATGTATGCATGACGTCATCATGACATCAGCCCTAATTTGTATCTTTGAGAACAAACGTAATAAATTCTTACCAGAGATAATCCTAATTTCCACGGTAATATACTCTTTTTCTAAAAAAAGTGTCAAAATTAAGCCTTAATTTAGTAATTTTCCACGGTTATAGGGTCTACTTTGCTTTTGAAAATTTTCCTAATTGTCAATTCTGTGCTCTCCATTCTGCGCTCACCGCTCTCCGCTCTACGCTCTCCGCTCACGTACGAACTTTCCCCCCAGTGCAACCTCCACCTCTGGCACCTCCATTGCCACCCATAGGACGTCCCTCGCAACCTATTGTAGATCAATCTGAACCTATAGGTTGTCAACGAAATCACATACTTCGTCACTGCCAACCATTGTCTCAAAACATTCACTTTTGGGGTCCACACAACCACATACAATTGGGGGGACGGTTTCAAAACTCGTTGGACATCCACTTCATACAAAGGGACGTCCTCAAAAAAACCATTTTTGGGCAGTCTAAACCGAAACCTGAACCTAAACAACAAAGGCATGGATTCACAGAGGAATTGTGAAATAGCCCGTTTTCTAGTAATAGGATCCGTTTTTTCCTTGCAGATGACGATAGGAACTCTCACAGGTGAATTGTAATTAGTCCATTACAAGTTACTTGTTTGCTACTGAAGATGTTTGAATTTACCACTGAATTAGGATGCATAAACATAGCATAAATAGCACAAACGTTGCACAGAACTACTAATCAAACTTTGCTAATTCTCATGCCAAACAAGAAAGCGGAATGCTACCTGGCACACCATCGGTATGACAAAACAAAAGAGAAGCAACCAACAAAACATGTTTTAGCTTCTTCGAAAACACGGTGAACTCAGTGAAAGCCGAGGCTAAGTAATGTTTTAAACGAGTTCAAGTTTTTGGCTTACAAAGCCAATGAATGCAAAAAAAAGCAATTTAGTGTTCACCACTCTCACGACCTAGCATCAAGTTACTAAAGCAGAAAGTGATGAATCTCCAACAAGTTGTGTCTTCGCACTCTCAGAATTCTTGGGCCCCTTCAGTGTCTCACAAGATGTTTTGTTGTTGGGACGTTCAAGAATTAGAGCTTAAAATGTGCACATGCACAAAACCACTAATGCATCAACACTGGCATTTTCTAGAATCTTCAAATAGCCATCTGGTTATCAATTAAAGTGATGGCCATTCTACTGAGCATCAGTCCATCCACAAAAATGCCGTGAGTGTATTCTCGATGCGACGGTGCCAAACTGCCTCTAGTTACAACCAATTAAATCTTAATTTTTTGGACCAATATCAAACCTCCTAAAATAGGAAATCTCAAAAGTAGAAGCAAACTTCGGAGATTTTGATCATGATTTGCTAAAAACGACCGGAGGTCACGAGAATTGCTAAGTTTACTTCCTGACAACATTGAAAGAATATTTGAAAGAACTTATAGTACCGGACCTCCACACTCTGCGTCAATCTTTCTTGCTAGAAGGCTTTGGAATTTTGCCTCGCTCTGTTGCATCACTCCTACTCTTTGGCATTATAGTTGTAGTTGCTACCCCGCCGCCCTTTTCTGACACTATGTCTTTCATGCTTAACCCTGCTACACCATTGTTGCTTTGCCCCGTTGTAGTAATTTTAGCTCTTATTTCTCCTAAAATGTCAGAAGTCAATAGAGGCATTGTTAAATTTTGGTGCCCTCCTAGAACTGAGCCTCGACACTCCGACGCAATGGTGTATTGCCAATGCTTCAACATTCTCTCTTCCTCCTTCGCTAGCCAACTTAATGCAGAGCCTCTTCTGTTCAACCTCAAAGATACTCTGCTTATCATAGAAGGCCTTCATTACCAAATTCCTAATACTTGGATACATGTCTATGACAAGAACGTCGTGCTCACCCTCAAAAACTGAGTAATGGCCATCACCTCTAATGGACGAGTTTTCCTACATGATAAGTAATGTATTTTGGTATACAATAACATGTCTTGGCATTTTTGAGCTCCAACCCGGATTTCAATAACAATTTGGAACTTATGGCACCAGAATGCAAAGATGGAACAAAAGATGGCTACCATGAAGCAAGTGGGTTCTGATGGTGGCAGTACACTTGGAAAAATCTGGTATATTTCTGGTAACAACTGATGGGAGTGTCGTAAAAACCTATAATGATAGGCCAATTATACCACACATCATCCAATCTCTGGTCCACATACGAGGTGTACCTTCTCTCACAATGGCGGCAGAGCCTATCATCAGCTTCTACCAATCGAGGGTAGGAACTACAGCGCCTACAGGATTTTGAAAATTGCAACTTCTGGAATGTGGTTAGTGGAGGTCAAAGGTTTGGGGTATGATCCTTCGCTATCCACAGTAGCGCCTCAAAGGTCGGAAATGGACTACCACTAAGATTTTCGTAGAGGTTACTCCATCTTCCAAGGAACTTCTCATCGTTACATGGGGGTATGGGAACAATCCAGGTCTTGATGTCCTATGTCATTCCAGGCAATTGGCCTACAGATTTCTCAATTGATTGGCAATAGAATGAAACCTCAGTACTGTAAAAAATCAAAAGAATGGTTGAGTTTTGATTGAATAAAATCTTTACAAAAAAGTCATCATCTTTGGTGTAGGGGATTTGAGGGCCTCAAATCTTTACAATTAAGTCACCCTCTTTGGTATAGTGCATTTGAGGGGCCAGGTTTCTTTTGGTACCAAATTGTTATAAAAGCAAAGTTGTAACCAAGGGGTTTAAATTATGATAATATGTCCTTAAAGAAACTGTAGAAGTGATGTAGTGTCTCCTTCCTCCATTGTAAATGGTTGTGGTATTGTTGTCTGATTACTTGGTATTCATTTGTAGTTGATCTATACCAATGACAATGAGACATCATTTGTGGGTACTGTAATTCTTGTAATGTTCAGGTGGCCGGTTGAGAGTGTTGTGCCTCCGTTCAAAGTCAATTCAAGATCCTCCTCATGTCTCCTCTAGAAAAGCATTGGATATGCCATAGCAAAGACAGCCCTACTTGTAGTGCTGATGATATATTTTTAATTAAGAAACTATAGAAGATTCAGTATCTAACAAGCTTGGACTGCAAATTCACAACAATTCCTTTACAAAAAAACATTACTATACTTTGCCACTATGAACCAATTACTTTCTAAAATATGGGGACGCAGTTTTAGTGCAGCATATTAATTGTAATTGACTTAGGTACACACATCATAAAAGGTGCCCACTATTTGATAAGTATTAAAGACTTAGTAATACTTGATTTTCATTTAGAATACGGCTTTCAAAATTTAAAATTCGAAGATATATGACCATATTTTTTCAACAGATTAACACTTGTTTAAAACGAAGGAATTGTTGATTTTTGATGTTCATTTATGCAATTGCATATTATTTTTAAAATAACACTATCCTTGAATGCTGGTAATTCTGAGTATCCTTGGATGCTAATAGTTCTGGTAGTGAGGATTAATCATACAATGTAAGGATTAATGTCTAATCTTTAATCCTTGCTACTTATATTGTGCAACACTATATACAAAAAGGTGAAAATGTAAGACATGTCCTTACCATGCAGTTGTAAAATCTTACTGATCCTCCTATGATACGCAGTATAGGTATAATAAATCAATCCGATCTTACCATAGATGCCGCCTCTTTCCATACTCAGAGTCGTAGTCGCTTCGAAGGTGCTGAGATTCTTTCCGTTTTTCATCTCATTGCACATGACGCCCTTCATCGGCTATTCCCCCACTCTGTCGCATTGTCAAGTACCATGTTTCTGTGTCAATCATATAGAAATTGCAATTGGCACATCATCTCAAGAATACGCTGGACTCTGCAAGAAGAGTAGTTCAACTTGATATACATCATGTCTTGGTAACGTTGAGTACACTTGTTAGCGTCAATAATCAGATCGAAGTTTGAGAATCAATGACATAGTACACCACAAAAGATAGCAATTCTAAAAGACACTAGATCACGGTGATCTTTATGCACTTCATGAAGCAATAGTAAGATTTAGAGCATGCCCGCGAACTTGAAAGGACGAGTCGAATCTTCGGCCAATTGTAATAAATACCATTAATCTTTGTATCTTTGAACCACATCTATCGTCGACCACAAATACTGTAGAAATCAGGATGTTTGGTATCCTGATCTGTGGTATTCAAACTCATTTATAAAGAATTCCGGGAATAATACTTACTAAAGGATGGATGTTGAAGGAGTAGAACTGATTGCCCCTCGTCCTTCACAACAATACAACGCTTCCCACTTCGGATAAAGAAAGTTAACATTACAATTGTCGAACAAGTTGTAGAAGTGCCCAAGGTAAGGATTGTCGGAATTTGCCCACACTGCTTTCCACATGGTACGTATAGTAGGATCGATCATGGTTGCATAATACAAATCACACGATTAGTAAATCTAGGTCCAACTATGTTAGCACATTACTACATTTAGTAACGAAAATAAGGCTTTGTTTCTAATTGCACATCACCAGTAGAACCAACATTCAATCGGAGTTGAACATAGAAATTAATCGAAATAGATGTGTAAATGAATTGTGAGACAGAACATAAATCACATAGTTCATTTGGAATAATAATACTTCAAGGAGCTAGACATTCCACAATAATAAAAAACCACAGAAGCACAATTTATATCAATATATGATATTTATATATAAAAATCAATCGCATACCTTCAAGATTCTTCCAAGTCTACGAGGGATCTTTCTTGGGCAATACTTACACTCCAATGTTCTTTTCTTATCCTTCATGCTTGAGGTGCACCGGTTGCTGTTTCGTTATTGATTCATATTGTTTTGCATCCAACTCCATCTTAGCCATCTTCTCCAATAGCGTTGAGTACTGTCCCTCGGCCTTCTTTAGATCATGACGTGAATTGTTTCTCTTAGATTTGAGAGACTCGTAGCTCTCATAGACAATCTTAAAATATGACCTCTCTTCTTTAAGCTTCTAAACGCTACATGTTTGCTCTTCACTGTGGTCAGTTTGAACTTGTGCTAGCTCTGCCTCTAACTTGAGCAACTCTGATTACAGCTGCTCCTCAATTCCAAGAGCATGAGAGCGCGCTTGTGACACTTCTTGGTGTAGTAAAATATTCTTCATCCGCAGCTAATTTTCTCAATAGAGTCGTGTTCTCCTCGTTCTTACTCCAAAGTATTTTGTCCACATCAAAAATAGACACGGATGTGTCCAGTGGTGGCCTCCATGAGCCAATCTAGAACTTTATCAACATAGAAAGATACTAGGTTGTTTGAAGCCCGGTCGTGGAACGATACTCCTGATCGCCGTTCATGTACTCCACAAGGTTCTCCTTCATTTGCCTTGAAAAAAAACATAAATTCAACGAATATGTCAAAAACTTTGTAAGCTGCACATCTATGCTCCTTGATACAAAGAAATCGTGGTTGAGTTTACTAGGAGCTACCTCATTTTTGTCATTTTTGGAGCAAATTTCAAACGCTTCCTACAAGGTCAGTTTTTAAGTTTTTTCAATTTCATTTTTTGGATGTGAAATTTTTCTAGATTTACTTTATGTTTATATGTCTATGATAAAATAAATTGTGTTAATCATGCATTTTGTTTTTAAAAAAAAATCTTCATATTTAAGGTTTTCATATATGTAGATTTTTCAAATCATAAGATTCATGGTAAGATTTTTTTTGTTAGTTGCAGGATGAATTGACATGGTTGTTCATGGAGTTTATGATGGAAGGAATAGTGCTATTCTAGCACGCGTAGAGCGCTTAGAATCAGTTCCTCCAACAGCTTTAGTAACAACTCAAAAACCACAACGGATATAACCCAATTCTAAACCAAAGAGAGTACAGAAGAAGAAGATTGTTGTTTCTTTTACATTGGTAGATAACAAAGCTACAATTGGCGGGCGGTGGAACAACGATGCCATCAACAACATTGTACTTAGTACTCAGTAATAAATGTTGGCTTTTGTATGTGCTTGCAAAATGTGAGGATGTAGTTTGCTAGAACATTCTCATTTTTATTTGTAGTTAAGCATAAGATCCAGGCAAGTAAAGGCATAAGATCTAGATTTTCTTAAGCAAATTCAATAGCAAATGGAAGGTTGAACACCGGTGGCTCTACTGATTAAAGCTTCCTAGTGGACCAACAGTTGGAGTAATGAAGTGTAATACGTATGAGCAATTCAAACTTGGAATATTTTTACGAACATGGACAGAAGCGGATGTTCAATGATTAAGCTCTCAGCAGTGAAACTACATGAGAAGTCTTGATGATTACAAGTGGAGTTGCCAACGGTGGCTTGCAAAGGACCATCTATCTATCAAACAATGCATGGGGCCCATTAACCCCTAAAAATCCAGCCGTTTTTGGAAGCTCCAAGTTCCAAAACTGTCATTTTTGACCGCTTTGTGGGAATGACGGTTTGGACCAGTTTGTTTTTCTATTTCTAGACATCCAACCGTAGGATCTTGTACTTCACCCTCATTAAAAGTACTGCTGAAAATTTCAACCGTTGGATGTTCACCATTTGTGAGATTATAATGCTCAAAGTTGCAGCAAAAGTTTTTATTGGTGCTGCTCGAACGGCATAGGGTAAATGGTAAAAATGAGGACTTGATGTTCACTATTCCAAAATTTTTGCTCATATTTTTTTCCATGTAGGAAACTAAGTTGGGCACATCCATGCAAAATTTTGACTTCATTCCATGCTTTTAGGTCCTTCAAAAAAATTCTTTGGTTGGTTTGGGTCTAAGAGTTCACAAATTTCTCCATTTCACATATTTCTACATAGCACTCAATTTATGAACTTTCCGTGGGATCCCAACGGTGGAGTTGTTGTGTGACTCAAATGTGTTTTTTGAAGGAAAAAAAAAATTCAAAAATACTGAAATCTCAATTAGATCTGAATTTATAGGGGTAAAATGAATAAAATGGCTTCCAAAATGCCGGGCAAGGAAGAAATCATGGGGACCCTTGAAACCCAGGGAACCCATGATTTAGAAGGGTGAGGTGCATTCAAGGGGCTGACAGGTTGTAAATACACATGCCCCGAGTATAGCTAGTCAATTCCATGTTCACTGTGGGTAACCAAGCTAAACTTTGCACAAGCCAAGCTAAATTTTGAAAGAAGCCAAGCTGAACTTTGGAATAAGCCAAACTAAACTGGACTTATGAGCCGTTGCAGTCAGCTGACATATAGATCAGCATTGTTTCCACAGTTTGGTGATACCCATGCCAGCTGGGTCACTTGGCATTAGACTCCGCCCATCCATGCAAATTTGGATGGGGTGCAGTTTGCCATCACCCATGCCATCCATGCGAATTAGACTCCTCCCTTCACTGAGAGCTTGGGCCCGCCTATGGCCGCCCACTGCCCGCCTATGGCCGCCCCCTGAACCCGTCCCCCCCTTCCCTCCCCCAACCAGAATCACTTGTACAGTCCACAAGAACTGGGAGGTAAGCACAAAGAGTGTTTTTTTTTTTTTTCTTAGTTTCTTTCCATACATTTGTACACTAATGTATGTGTTTCTAAGAATCACATACTTGAACGGGAAAAATGTTTAGGAGAGGTAAAAATGGTAATAAGTAGGAAAAACAGGAATATGTAGGAAAAATGGGAATATGTAGAGAGAAATAAAAATGGTATTTGTAAGAATTACTTACCAAAAACTAACAATTTTGTGCCCGTTGTTGAGCAATCGCTGTATGCCATCGCTCATAGCACCCATTATCAAGGCACATCCACTTGTCCCCGCATTTATGGCAATAATAATGAATGAAACGAACTTTGCAAACCACACATTTCCGGCGTAACTTACTATAAGATGGGGTGCAAATAATAGGTCGCCGGGGTTGTGGTGGAATGTCAGTAGGCTCGGTGGTTCTCATAGGCCACTCTCGTAACATTGACTCACACAAACCTTTTTTGAATTGGAGGTGAGTCATGGGAGGGATTGGTATTCTGCGATGGAGGTTGTGATGGGCAACACAGTCCAAGTAAATGACATACATGTTGACCACAGAAACATCCAAAAGGAAAAAGAATATCCTGTGCCACCATTTGTGTGATCGTACCTGACAACTGTATGAGGCTCGTAGTTGGTCTGCCACGTCAACGCCCCGCATGTGAGTAGTGTACTCCAACAAAACCGGTGAAGTCTGCACTTGCTCACGGACAACGCCATTGCGGCGAGGAACTGTGACAACTCTCTCACACGGCGCCTGGATAGGGTTGCTATGTGTGGAAATGAGCAGGACAGGTAACTTCTTGTCCTTCCACATGACACAAGAAATTGTCCTGCTCACATGCATCTTCCACACAATTGTGCCCTGAATCACATTCTTGAATCCTGCAAGGTTCTTCGAAAATCCTGGAGGACCCACACGGTTTGCCTGAACAGTGCCAGTGGCATAGACACCTCTAGAAAGAAGAGAGGTGAATAAACTTATGCTAGAAAAAAAGTTATCCATAGTCACAACATGCCACTTGTTCCAAAGCCCATCAAGTAGTCTAATCACAACATTGTTAGCAAGCCTAGCATCTGCATCTGGATGGAGAGGTGGAGGAACAACAACATCTTCCTTTCCACAATAAATCTCAAAACTCCAAACATATTTGGAAACAGAACATGCAAGGCACCAGACTTTCAAGCCCCACTTCTGTGGTTTCTTGGGCATGTACTGTCGGATAGGGGAGTAGGTACCCTTGTACCTTATCATCATCTCATCCACTGTTACATGCTTACCAAGATACCATGCAAGCTTGCAACGATCTCAAATAGCATTGACTAGCCACCGCGTTTGACCTATCTTGTTATATCCCACATCACCTCTAGAAATACCATCCACATTGGTGAGGTGAAGACACCTCCTCAGTTCCTGGAATCTCTGCCTTGTACAGATTCTGGAAATAATAGGACAATGGAACTATTTGTCCTCCATCCAATATGTGTAATAGTTAGGCTGTGGCTTCAAGCCCATGTAGAGAGCCAAAGCCATAAAGGCCTGAAGCTCAAGAATGGTCACATTAGTCCAGAACCGACCACCTCTAATGTTTCCATTCTCACCAACTCCACAATTGGCATAGCGGTTTGTCTCATCAACAATTCTCTGTAGTATCTCCACGGTCCAGAAAAGAGAGAAGAAATACTGGAAAGTAGGCAAAGAGCGGGAATGCCTTGTAGGACCTCTTGTAGGTCCACTAAATGGATTAGGCTGTGGGTTGTAATCAAAGTTTGTGGTACCCCAAGTCTCATCCCTAAACTCCCATTTTAGGCCATTTTGCTCTTGGATTGGCCCCACATGCTCATTGTCTCCATCACTCTCAACTTCACTCTCCATTTCAGGAAATACGACACTGTCATTTTTGCTTTCACCACTCTCAGAATCCGGTAAAATTTGAGTTCCATCATCATTATCTTCCCCACCATGAAAATCAGTATCAGGCATTTGCAAAGCACCCCAAGCAGCAGAGGTAGCACCAAACATACCTGGAGCAGCAAAATGGTCTGGAGCAGCAAACATACCCTCAGTATCAGGTTCCTCCCCACCCATGCGGCTTTCCTCCCCGGCCCCATCCCCATAACCCCTGGCCCCATCCCCATAACCCCCTGCCCCATCCCCATAACCCCCTGCCCCATCCCCATAACCCCCTGCCCCATCCCCATAACCCCCTGCCCCATCCCCATAACCCCCGTCCCCATCCCCTTTACCCCCGCCCATGCAGTTCTCCTCCCCGCCCACATGCTGTCCGCCAAGCCCCGGATGTTCCCCGCCCAAGCCCGCCCCGCTGGCGGCCTCGCTGGGGCCCGTTGCCACCTCACCGCCGAGCGCCCAAGGGTTGTGGCGTTCCTCTGAGGCAGTGGGCGCCGCATGCAGGGGCGGACTGCCCAACCTGCCCTCCTCCGACGTCGCGTCGACGCCGAGATCCCCACTCCCGCCTTGTGTCGACGGCCCAGCCCCCCGACGCCGCTCCTCCATCTCCACCTCTATCTCTCGGCGACCATTCGCTGGGCCCTACCTCTTGCGCAATTTGCTTCCATAATTTTGTGCTCGCAGTAGGAGCTCCGGTGGCCACAAGAGTGCCTCAAGCCCTCCTCCTTCATGACGGTCAGAATCCGAATCCTCACTTTCTATAGCATACCCATCACTTGAATTGTGTGCTTGCAGATTTTCTTGTGACTCTAGGTAATCAGGGTTGAATTCGCACTCAGTGTCTACCAATGGAATGGTTGGTATTCCCGGACCTAGATCTGGAAACTCATCCTAGTGGATCTGTGTTTGTTGTGTTTCTTCAGGTGGTGTAGAATCTATTGAGTTGGGGGGTGGAGAACTTGGTGAAGGTTCTCGGATTAGTCTATTGCTCCTTCTAATAGGAATCCCATCCCATTCCATCTGCATAGATAAAATAAGTAGGCATGAGTTTGTTTGCAAAATTTCTCATGTGTCATGAGTTTTCATTATCATTGATAAAGTTTATCACATTTGTCTACCTCTTTTGCTCGTTTTGACGATCTACGTTTCCCCATCTTGCTTGTCTGGCCACACTGATCTAACAATGTCAGTGAACTCTTCTTCTAAAGCTTTCTCTTCTACCCAACCTAGGAGATGTGCAACTTGTCTATAGAAGTGGTGCCTGTAATTATTTGCTACAGGTGATTTGGGCCATGCTCTACTTTTACGACGCACAGGAAGGCTACGCAAGTGAACCGGATCCAGCAAGCGGACTAGATCCTGGACTTGATGTGGCTGCAAGCTTTGCGTGGCTGCCCAAGCATGCAGCCGCTCCACTGGACCCCCGACAGTGCTCTGCTCCCGACCGCGCTTCACTGCCGTAGGAGAAGTGCCGCAGGTGCTTGTTGATGCAAGGTGCCCCGGTCAAAATGCTGCTGCAGGTGCCCCCGACGCTGCAGGTGGCGGCCGCTGCAGGTGCCTTTGCCAAAACGCCGCTGCAGGTGCCCCCGCCGCTGTTGGTGGACGCAGCTGCCTTTGCCTCCGCCGAAGTGCCGCTCCCCAGGCTGCATCAGGGTTGTTCATGGGATATAAGGACCGGTCCGTCCGTCCGGTCCGCTCGTCCGTCCGTTAGGGATCAGGGGAGGTCCGTTTGACCAGGACTTACGGTTGACCACCCAAATGGTGAAATGGGAGTTACCTTGGCCACCTAGGATGCCACGCGTCTGACATGTCACCAAATATTCCACATATACAGTTGACTTGGGGGATGACGTGGCTAAGAGGAAGGGCGCCAACGCCTTGAGGGAGGGAGGCGCGAGCGGCTGAGAGGGGGGGCGCGAGCGTCTTGGGAAGGGGGGCGCGAGCGAGGGGGCGCGAGCGACTGGGAGGGGCGCGGGCGCCTGCGAAGGGGGGGGCGCGAGCACCTGCGATGGCGGGGGGGGGGGGGGGGGGGGGGGGGGGGGGGGCGCGAGCGCTTGCAATGGCAGGGGGGGCGCGAGCGCGTGCAAAGGGGGGCGCGAGCGCGTGCGAAGGGGGGGCGCGAGCGGGGAACAAAAATCAAGCATTGAAGGAAATTAAGACATGACTGAAGTTTTCATAGTGACTTAAATGAGAGAAGTTTCAATTCATGTCCAAACAAAATTACATTCAATAGCCTTAGCTAATGTTTTATGGACATTGACTAAGGTTAACATATAAGTATGTACGTATAAAAGTTAAATATATATATATATATATATATATATATATATATAAATATATATATATATATATATAAATATATATATATATTATATTTTTTTGTGATTTTTTAAAATTATTTTGGAGACATATATATTATACTTTCTCTATATAACTTCTATATGTAATATGCTAAAAGATGTATTACTTTTTTTTATTTTTTTTGGCGGTGCGCCGCTCTGGATTCCTTCGAGTACCGGGCATACCCAATGGTACTCTTACAACAATGTCTTCATCATCAGGTGCTTCTTCACGGCTATCTTCCGATGAGTCATATCCTTCTGAGGATTTCGACCCCTTGTCATCTCCATCTCCCCCCTGATTAGGCACATACTCCTCCACCGTGGAATGAATGTTGCGCAATTCGTGGTCAACTGTACCATCCACCACCGTGGTCACAATTCTTTTGACCTTCCGTCTTTTGGTCTTATCGGTGATTCCGTCCACATTCATTACGAGTAATCTACGTTTACCCACAGCCACAGGTAACGACGGGGTAGTCCCAACAGTATATTCTGAAAAAAAAGGGCAAACGTTTGTTGGACCTTTCCGTGACCGTATCACTCCACGACGCGTCGTAGAAGGTCCAGCTGGTAGACTTCGTCCAGAAGAAGTGAGTGGAATGCTTGTATTCGGTGTTGGAGTTAATGAACCATGCCCAGTACAAGTGCTTGAACGAGGTGGGGGAGGTCTACCCAACCCTGCAAATACTACTCCGATTGAAGGTGTACTCTGGGGCAGGGGTGTTTGAAACAATCGGCCAATAGGAATTTCATCTTCTTGTCCATTTCTGATTGTCTCTGATTGTTCATTTCTTGGAGGGCTTTCATCCAAACCTCCGGACCTGATTGTTTCCTCAACATTTACTAGCAGAGTGCCTGGGAGTTGTTCAACTTCTTCTCCTCCCTCAACGTCTTCTGGAATTGGAATTTGCTCTCCCATGTTGTTACCCCCCTCCTTCATTGTCATTGTTCGAAACGCTACGAACGGGGTGAATGTCATCATTATCGCCACCATCGTCGCTTTGATGCTGAGTCATTTCGACTTCAAATTCATCGTCAATATCATCGTCTGCCCGATCGTATGCGACCTCGCCTCTAGTTTGTATTTCATTGACAACGTGGTGAGGCGAAGTAGCTGCCTCTTCATCAAATCCTGCCCAGTCAAAAACTCCATTCGGCTGGTTAACGGGTTCAGTGCGTGGCATGTCACCATCAGCATTGTCCATGGGTAACTCCTGATACTCATCATCCATAGTAGCAGGAGTATAATGAACTCCACCGTCATCACCATCGCCTTCATTATCTTCAACTCCGTCGTGGAATCCTTCATCTCCATCATCATCACATACGTCTTCATCGTACATGGCTGGAACTTCTTCATCCGAGTCTTCGGAGAACGGTTGGTTCTCGTACCAAAGAACAGGATCCGCTCCACGTCGTTCTCGAAGGAGCTTACTGTTCGTGTAAATGTACACCAAGTCCTCTGCCTTCTTCACGGCCAATCGGTTGCGAACCTTACTGTGAACAAAGGAATACATGCTCCAATTTCGCTCACATGATGATGCCGAGCATGTTAACGAAAGGATGCGCTTTGCTATCAAGGGTAACGCATCGCCCCCAACCCGCTGCCACCATTGATGAGGTAGCATCTTAGTCTGTCGAATGTTTGGGGCCTCCAAAGGGCTGAATGGACCGGTGCGTTCCTCAAACTGTGTTAGCTCGAACAATACAGTATCGTGGTCCAGTTTAAGGGACTCACTCAAATGAATTAGCACTTGCAGGAGTGCACGCTTCGCAGCATTGTTAGTCAATAGCTCGTGGCTCTCCGGGAAAATGTAGGGATTCAAAATGGCGCCTGCGTAATGGAGATCTGTCAACATCATCTTCCATCTCTTCGTAAAATGTTTCTCAAAGCGCCCTGCTATAGCGGGGTCTAGGAAAAAAGGGTCACCCCGTAGACGGAACACATGCTTCTTCAAATTATTCATGGCCAACCATGCCCTCCCCATTGCCGGTGTTTGTCCAGCAAAGGTCTTCAAGGTCACAACAGCCGGCTTCATAACATGCACAAGATCCTCAAAACGTAACCAAAATGTCTCATCGAGAATGGTACTCCGTACTTGACATGCTAAGGCGTGAGCTCGATACCCGTTTGACCGATTGAATAAAGTACCCACATATTCGTCCCATTTCGGACGTACCACCTGGATTAGTGCCTCCCTCAGTTGAAGCAATCGAACAATCATCAAGTACTGGCATCCAAATCTTGTCTCCGCTAGTAACAACAGAGACAACTTCGGGCTGAATTGGCGAAACAAAGCCATGGTGACATGACGGCGACGTATAAAATTTGGTATGCGTTTTGCCAAGGCAATCAGCTCTTTGAAGGTTGCTTCCTTCCCCCAATCTTCTAGTAAGAGGTCCATGATGTGAGCTGCACAACCTTGCTTGTAAATGTGAGGATAAGCTTCAACCACCTGGTCCATGGCTCCCAACATCGCACTAGCATTGTCAGAGCAAATCTGTACCACATTCTGCGGTCCAACTTCTTTGATGTACTCTTTCAATTTCCCAGCTATGTATGCCTTTGATTTCTTGTACCCCGTTGTATCAATGGAACCCAGGAATATATCTCCTGCTGGACACACAAGCATGACATTCATCAACGGCCGATGAACAACGTTGTCCCATCCATCCGAGCAAATAGTTGCCCCGTACAAGCTAATACACTGCTTCGTTCTCTCCTCTATTTTCATCTTGAGAAGCTGCTTTGTTGGCTGGATGTGCTTGGTTCGCATTGCATTGTATGCTGGTGGACGGTAGACAAAACCTGCTTTCGATGTTGCCTCCACAGCTGCGATGAAAGATTGATGTCTAACCACATTGAAAGGCACATTCGCTTCGTAAAAAAAGGACGCCCATTTCTCATCCAATTCATTGCGCATTCCAATCTGATAGGCCTTGGGAAAACTTTGTTGCCGCATAGATCTTGGTGTACATGAATCGCCTCTGCTTACAGGCGGAGTTGACTGAGACGGTTCAACTTGAGAAATCCTCTCCTCTTGGACCTCCTCCGTTCTTTGAGGCACTTCCGTAGATTGCTCAGCAGGCATAGACTGGCTAGAACATGGTGCCAAGTGTGCCTCGCCATCACCACCGTCAGTGCCGTAGATCTCCGCATGTGTCATTCTTTTTGGTATTACATTACCACAATTGGCAAAGCGCCTAAATACGGCGGCAGGGGCCTTGGTACAATGACTCTTGCTTGAACCTTCACCCCATCCATAGTGCTTCATAGCTCTTTGTCGTTTATAACGAAAGGTGAAATTGCACCACACACATTTAACATGGTCCTTATCAATGAACGTCCACCACGGAGCCCACTCAGCCGTCGACTGACGCTGTTGACCTGCCATTCTCCGTGTCTCTGAAAAAGTACAATGATCTCCTGTCTGCAAGTGTTAGTATGACACATGTGAGAAAAAAATGGTATGTGTAGACATCAACCACATGCCAATGTGATGCACATAGTCTCAAGCAAGGAGCCCACAAGGAGTTCCGGGACTAGAGGCCATGATTTCAAATGATATTAGGCTTGGGCTAAGTTGGTGGCATTTATACTCGTGAGGGGAGGCGCGAGCTTCTCTAGGGGGGGGGGGGGGGGGGGGGGGGCGCGAGCTTCTCAGAGGGGGGGCGCGAGCTTCTCCAAGGGGGGGCGCGAGCTTCTGGAAGGGGGGGGGGGGGCGCGAGCTTCTCACAGGAGGGGCGCGAGCTTCTGGAAGGGGGGGGGGGCGCGAGCTTCTGGAAGGGGGGGGGGCGCGAGCTTCTGTAAGGGGGGGAGGCACCCTTGTACGAGGGGCAGTCCCGGTGAATGGGCCATACAGTTTTTTAATTTTTTCTTAAAAACATTTTTTCATTCCATTACAAAACCAACAATAGCATTTCATGTTCCACCGAGGCACGTATACGCCGAAAAAATGATTTATTAAAATATTAGAAATGTGCAAACAAGGCCACATAGGCAATCAAAATGTTCCAAACGTAAATCACTATGGAACTACAATGTGTATCTAAAACAACCATTGGGAGCTTGGAAGTTGTAAGGGAGGCTCATCAAATCATTCACAACTTTTGCAAGTGAAAGCCTCTTTGCAGGATCTTCGTTAACCAAGCCATCCAACTTTGATGAGAATACAATCTTTGAGATTGAATCCTTGAAGAGTTCTGGGCAATCTTCTTCTCTCCATATCATCTTTGCCAAATGGCCTACCGAAAATGCATCAGATAGCGTCGTACATGGATGCATCCTCTTCATGCGCTCCAAATTGCGTTCCTCATCATCTTTGTTGCCATATAAAAAGAACAACTCCGGTGCAACTCCTACCCTCCTCTCCTTTACTCGTACAAGATCATCGGGGTCCCTCACACCATAAGGAGAGGCCTTCTTCTCAATGACTCTCCTTGCCATACCCCAATCGCACACACCAATATATACTTTATCCTTGTCATGAGGTGGAAAGTGGAGTAGAATGTTGGATGGCGTTAAGTCGTTGTGGAGGATTTCAGCCTTATGGACTATGTCCATAACGTAGATGAGACTCCACGCCAACATTCCTCGGTTCTTTTGATAGGCAACAATTCTTTGGCACTCTTCCATAGGCATTTCCCTCGACTTCAAAATTTCTTTGTAATCTGTTGCCTCGCTTGCCTTCTCATTTAATTTGAGGAAGTTGCGGAGGCAGTCTCCATTCCACCACAGGGTATAAGCTTCCATGGTCTTAGAGTGAATGGCCCAAAATTTTATCACACCCGGATGCTCTACGGGGTTAATCGTGGCCTCAATCGCCCGTTGCTCTCGTTGCTCCACTTGAGTTTTAGCCTTGGAAAGTTTTCCCGCAAATTCGATGTGAATTGGAATACGCTTCATATTGGCTATTCGCACTTTTCGCACTTTGCCATACCCCCCCTCGGCATTGAAGCCAGATAATGGCACAACTTTGGCTGTAACCGGAATCCATATCAATGCACCATACATGTGTGCTTCCAATGCTGAGTTCAACGCTTGCTCATTCCAAGGCATAATCTTTGTTTTCCCCTTAGAACATCTCTGAAATGCCTCCTGAACCGCTGTCAGTTTCTGAATAAACACTTTGTTTTGGTTGCTCCATTCTTTGCCTTGTGGTTTCTTCACATGTGATTCAAACACATGAATGACATTTGTCGTAGCACTACTCACTTGTTGTGTCAACCACTTAGGGCTGTGAAAATACTTTGTCTTGCAATCCATGTAGAACTTTGATCCTTCCAATGCGCTCCAAAATTCCCTTTCCAAATCACGTTGGAGGTTGTAGATACCATTCTCTCCTTGATCAAGGTACATTGCCTTCAACATTCGTATGGTACGGGCCTTGTAGTACTCGACGGTCACCTTCCTGATGAAATGCGTATACTCCAATGGTGGATAACCGTCATCCTTCTCGTGCGCCGCAATACTCTTCTTCTTTTTACCCTTCGAGCTAGATGAAGGAGTAGAACCACTAGAACCATGAGGTCTTACACAACTCATAGGGTCCACCGCATCTGGAGCATCCAAGTCCTCATAGATAGGCCGCTTGCCGGAGCCTTGTCTAGAAGACATCGCAAAGGAAATCCCTAAAAAAAAAAATCAACAACCCACCCCTTCCCCCCCCGCCCCAATGAAGACTTCCCACATAAGCAGTTCCAAGCAAGGCGTGTTTTCACATGTCAGGACAAGGAGCCGCAGTGGGAAGGAGTGGGGGGGGGGGGGGGGGGGGGCGAGAGCTTCTCCCCACCTTATATAGTCCCCCCACGGACCCGCTCGCGCCCCCCCCTGAACCCGCTCGCGCCCCTCCCCTATACCCGTTCACGCCCCCCCCCCCCCCCCCCCCCCCCGTACCCGCTCGCGCCCCTACCCGTCCGCGCCCCCTTGACCCGTTCGCGCCCCTTCGAACACGCTCGCCTCCCCCCCCCCCCCCCACCTTTTCTTTTACAATTTTTTTTTTATTTTCTTTTTTTCTTCTGAAAATAGTCGAATCTCTGCACTACTTTCTAAGAGAAAAAAAATAGAATAAATACTTAAAAAAACAAATTAAAAAATAGAAACTCTGGGATTTTATACATGCACAACCTCTCCTTCAGCTCTCTTCCACTCCATGCTATTGATTTAATTTTATTCCGTTTATCTCCCAAACCAATTGCATCGAGCCCCTTCCTAACGGTTCTTTATATTTTTAATTATATGTTAGAGCATTGTAGAACCCGTATGTACAATGCATTATATTTTTTATTTTTTTAAACTCTAATCCAACTGTCTTCGACTCCATGCTATTGATTTTATTTTATTTCCTTTTATGTCTTCGACTCCATACTATTGATTTTATTTTATTCCCTTTATCTCTTCCACTCCATGCTATTGATTTAATTTTATTCCCTTCATCTCTTCCAATGTTTTATCTTTTTTAGTTTTCCACATCTCTTCTCATATTAATGTACTATTTTTTTTGTGGTCAACATTATATTATTCATCGTGCATTAGATCATTATTCCGTTATGGCATAACTGAGTTTCTAATCATCATGAGATTTATTCATCTTGATAACTTCTTTCATCCCATGTTATTCATCCCTTTTTATCCCGAGTCTCTTATTATAGTCATGATTGTTTTTCTATAATTTGATATCTCATCTCCAAATTATTCAAATCAGTATTCCTTATTTTAATATCTCTTTGTAATTTTTTATTTTTGATTTTATTTTTGAGAGAAATGGTGAAAAAATCCATTGCATTTCTTTGTATTATTGTCTTCCAACCTTCTTCAATGCTAGTCCTAAGAAAAATGAGAGATTTTTTTAAGGTCCGGACCCTCTCGCGCCCACCCCTAGACCCGCTCGCGGGGGGTTCACGGGCCCGGAGGGGTCGGGGAGAGGCACGGGCGCGGGGAGGGTCGGGACGGTGGGAGGGTCGGGAGCGAGGGGGCTGCCCCTGCCCTCAAACAAACGAAGTGCAACGCTCGTTGGGGTAAGATAAAGAGACTCCAGGTTGGTAATGGACTTTTTGAACAATTTCAAGATCCATGGTGATTTCAATTTCAGCTTGGATGATAATGGATTTCCATCAGTTCACCTACGCCAGGTAAGTTAGGTGAGGAAGTATTATTGAGGGGTAAGTTGAATGTACCTGTAATTTATTCTGGAGCCGGGTATGGTCCGTCTAGGGTGGTATCAGGGTATAGGATGATAGTTGTCAGGGACGGATGGGGGTGAACAGAATTCGTGCAGGCGTCTACTTGTTGTCTGTGGCCGTTGGTGATTTTCCACGCATGAAGTATGCATTTCAATGCTAATTAACTTGGTTGGTTTAGAGTATCAAAGACTCAATTTTCAAACAATTGACCAGCTTCAAGATTACATACAGACGGACGTCGACAAGCATTTAGTTCAATACACAGGACGCATTGACGTGGAATTCACAACACATAACTCTCTGCCACATCTGTTATCACTGGAATACGGAGTCACCTTGTGACAAACTGTCAAAGTAATACAGAATTGAGAGTATGTGATCTTAAAAGCAAGCAAGTCCAAAATTTTAAAGCCGTAAGATTGCTATACATGACAAGGTGCAGGTGCAAAAAACAAAACTCCACCAAACTGCGTGATATCCTGAACGTTATCGGAGGAAATCAAATTCCAATGTTTGACGTCTGAGGGATGGTCTGATCACTATGTGATTTCACATCACTAACTATATGCCTACCTCTGCACGAATGTATGACCCAATAGAGTAGAAAAAGACAGGAAATCAGCTCGATAGGGGGTTTAGCTTATCAAGAGCTCATGACACGCCGTGATCATACCAGGGTGGAAGTACACTAGACCCTTGTACTTTTGTATGTCACAGTGAAAAAATGTCAAAGTACTTCAATTTGTACTTTGAATAACTCAATGTCGGAGGTCGTTTTCTGTTGATTTGTTGTGTTTCCTATGTCATACAATACTTTAGGGGGACTAATCCGCTAGGAGTTGAGGAAAAAAAAGTTAGGACATATGTATAATTGATACTTTTGCAGAACCTTAGGCGGATGTCACAAAGTACTAAAGTATCAAAAAAGTACAAAGTTCATGCATCATTGAGACTCGAATGACAGCAGTGGCTTCTTGGAGAATACCTGACATGGAGGCTACTAAGATGGGAAATGAATTGCCATGGTAGCATGACTCAAATTTCATAGATCTAGCAAAGAAGTAACGGTTTTTTTGCAGAGAAAAAGTTGTGCAAAAGTTGTCTTTTTAAAAAAAATTCTGGCAGATTCTGTAAGAGCAGGAACCAACCCAGGATGGCCAACTGTCGAATCAGCCAAAAACTCTCTACCGGATATATCTTTTTTTATTTGTGGCTGCGCTGGCGCTTGTATTCGAAGTCCAAAATGTACTCTTTGTACTCCGACGCAAATACGTGGCAATCCAAGTGGCCTGTCAGCCGTTTCATCGGACGCCGAGACTAGAATAGTTGGTTACTGCGGCGCATCATTATGCGTCGAGGCCGCGGTTTAGTCTCCATCACTCTTCAGTCCTCTCATGAGCTAGTGGAAGGGGTCTCTTTGAATCCTTCATTCTGTTGTTATTTTTGTACCCATACTTGCGTTGTCCATAGCTGGTTCCGAAGTTCATGTCAACTTCTTCTCTGATTGTTCCTTCTGCGTCCCTCCAGGTTGAAGACTTTGCAAAACTTTCCTTTGAAAGATCTGGTCATGGAAAATACTGCAAAGAGGCGGAGAGTAAGAGAGGGAATAAGTCGTCCAGGTCCAGCTCAACGTGCTGCCGAGGTTGAAGCCCTAGAGGCAGAAAGACTAGTTACTGCTACTGCAGCTCGGGAGAGAAAAGCAAGGCAGAGAGTACGTGACAGGGAGAGGGTAGCAGAGTCTGTTGTTCTAGCTCATGACACGCCGGAGCAAGCTTCAGCTCAGTCTTTTACAGTGAGAGAGAATAGTAGGATTTTGTTGGGAATCTGTCAAGCCATTGTTCAAGAGTTGAAACAGTGTCCTAATCTAGCTGGGCGGAGAGATGTCATGGAAAGGGTCCTTCGTCATTGTACAGTTTCTCCCTTTCTGCCTGATTGTTATCACCGTCCACAAGAAGCCCGAGCTAGGGACGCGTTCATTGACAACTTTAAGAATGAGCTCCGTTTAGTGAAGGTTGCAAATTCGCATGATCTGTTAGCTCGGAAATCAGCTCTTTTAGATGCCGCAGTTAGTTCCGGCTCCAATGTCCGAGTGGATGCTTTGTCTAGAGTTCTGGACACAACTAAGGAGAGTATTAGCATTGCTTTGAGAAGGAGGGAAGTTACCATGCGTGCTGCGAGCGGCGAGCGGAGAGCGGCGAGCAGAGAATGGCGAGCACAGAATTTACCTTTACCAAAATTTTCAGGACTAATAATACCCCTATAACCGCGGGAAAAAACAGAAATTTGCCATTTTTTGTAGTTACTTTTTTTAGAAAAGTTGTGTAATTCCGTGGATTTCTGGGTTAAAATCACTTTAGTTTATTATGTATTTACCAAGAGGTATAAATTAGGGCTGATGTCATGATGACGTCATGCATATATATTTTTTGATTTGCGATGGGTTTAGGCAAGATACAATGATCAGGCGTTGAGTTTTAGATCAAACAAATAATTCTTTCATAGGTTTATGTGAATGCACAAGGAAAAAATCAAGTTTCACAGATCATAAAGAAGTCAAGGTCTGAAAACTTCCTGGAATATTTCAAAATTTGTGTATAATATCTTAACTGCTAAAACCAAGATATACCTTCTTGGAGTCCTTGTCTTCATCGAAGATTACTCTCTCTTCCTAGGCAGCAAAGCATCTTCATTTGAGTGATACAAGTAAGAGATTCTCATCATGAAACAACACTTGGTAAGCTGGGTTCCACAGAAGGAGGCCAGTCTTGGTTTCTTGAGCTTGTTTCTAGGTGGCGTATTAGGATAGTGACACAGTCCTTGGCATTCTGTGCTGTATGTGAAGGTAGCGTAGGAGTACGGGGGGGTCAAGCTGCAACTTTGCGTGGAACATTTTAAGATTATAACAATTTAGTGTGTTGCACGATGCCGAAGGTGCGTAATGCAAGATCGAGGAGGACGAGAGCGGCTGTAGCTTTGGCCCGAAAGGCACCGGCGAGTTATCAGGAGCTGCGGCCCTGGCTGCTGGAGGTGGAGCGCGCCAGGGAACGAGGCATGGACCTGCCACCGTTTCGGCACATCGGAAGCCTCCATGTTGGTGAAGGTGAATGGCGTTGGACAGTGCTTTGTACCAATGAGCTTCTCCGTATTATGGAGCTGTCCCTAATCCCGTATCCCTTGCCATCCACTGTGGAAGAGAATCAAGTTGTTCAGCTGCCCGAAGTGATCATATCGGATGGCAAAACTTGCTGGTTTGATATCGACAAGAGTTGGACTGTATATCCTCCGAAAGATTAGTACTATGAAGGCAAGAAGGGTATTCGTGTGCAATGAAGGAGTCCAGAAGAGTGAAGAGGAAAGAACGAGTCTTTTCTGCCTTTTCGAAGAATGGGTGAGCTTGGAATTATTAAAAAAGATTACTGTTTGTAATCTAAGTGTTTAGGGTCATAGGTCTCGACGGAAAGAAATTTCTAATAGTAAAGGAAGTCTCCGAATAATAGATGACATGGTATCATGAGAGAGGTTGTCGTCCACTGAAGATGAATTATAGTATTCATATTTAGAGAATATTTCTAAGAGTGTTTTGAGTATAATTGTAAAATGGGAGGAATCAGAATAATATAAAATGGTCGACGTATATTATGTAATTTATATATTAAAACGTCTGGAACTAATAAATTTCAGAGTTCCGTGTGCTGTAGTTTTGGACGCTTTGGTGGTTGATCTTGATCGTCAAGTTCCCCTGTCCGCTTCCGGATTGGAACCCAGTCAAATCGTTTTTCCCAGATTGATCCGGTTTGTCCACATCCAACTCGGTCCAGCCAAATCCCTTCATTGTCTGCTTTCCATGCACAATCTATACAGTCGATAGGCATTGAAACGTGGTTCACTAGAGGAGGTTTCCATATTTTAACATCTCTACGATATGCCATACTCCCCAGGTCTTTAAATTTGCATATCCAGGGCGAACTGAGTAAACGCTCGTCGGTGCGTGGATTTAAGGATATGTAAAAAAATCGTTCGGAAATGTGTGCTCGGAGTCGTCCAGGAATTTTCACAGTATTCATTGGGGCATCCATAACTCCAAATGTAAGTAGTAATTCATCATCGAGATCATTGAAAATAGACACTCTGTACTCCTTCAGAAATTCGTGGTGGTCCTCGTCCTCCTTCCATTGCTTAAAAAGCTTGTACTGATGTCTCCCGCTGAAAGGATGGAACTGAGAAACATACAGACCATCTCGTTCAATATTCCATCGGCACAAATATGTATCAGGGCTGGGACCTTGTTCACAGATTGGACAATGGTCATCGTTGAAATTTGCAGATTCGTGCCGCATAAGACGAGCATGGGGATGCTCCCAGATGCACATGTGATCTATCTCATACTTTATGGCACAATTCCATTCGCGGATTTCGTATTCAAAATCACAAAACAAATTATCTTCGAAATCAAGAAGACCGCGGCCAACTTCAACATTTGCATGAGGTTTGATTTGATAAAGTACGACATTTTGCGTTTTTGGCACACCATGATCATAGACCTTTTCGAAGCAATCTAGCCATACCTTCTTGGGAATATTATTTGTAATTTCAACTGGTGACAATACATTCTGTATGATTTCCTCATCAAATGATTGTACTTGTCGGAAAGTTGTCAGAATTAAGACATAGAGTACTGAAAAAACGCATTTAAGTCCATGACCTTCCATGCTATTAAGTAAATGTGAATTCAAATTGAATTATAATAATTATTCGAATTTTTTTGAAGAATGCGACGACTATTTTTGAATTCTTCAAATGTTCTGAAAAGGTGTTGTGAATTCTGCCTATCCATCCATATCACTTATGATGACTTTTCAGTAACAGTTACACTTGTCGAATTAAGAAAAACTCATATTACAACAGTTACTTAATCAAACCATAACCAAAACAGAATTGATTTCTTGTGAAAGAATGGTCGATGTGCCTGTTAGCCATAGGCAATGAATTAGTTAACAAGAAGCTGTAATCTGATACTTACTGCAGAGTTTTCGATCAGACATAGATCAGATCGAATGAAACTTATTAAAAAGTCATGAGACTTACATATGCAGTTCTCCGAACTAAGAACAGAAGTATGATTATTTCAGGGAAAAGGATGCTTTAGAACTAATGAAAGAAGGAGAGCAGATGTTCATAAGAAGTATGGAAAATTGAACAGTTCAAAAGAGTTATTATCACTTCCTAAGTTTAATAATAAAAGTACAAAGGAGAATCGCAGAAGTAATTCCTCTACGAACTTAAAAAATATGGATTCAGTTGTTACAGAAAACAGTATCTCAGAATCCCTGTCTCCTCAAATCCTCTATGTATTAGTGCTTGCACACACGACGGTTTTGCATAGGAAAAAACCAAAGTATGTTAAGTATTCAGCACGCTTTGCTGACACCAAAACCTTGACGTGGTACAAAATTTTGGAATGGGTGAAGCTAAACGGTATCATAAACGAGAACTACGGAATAAACTCATCATCGCTTTCTGAAGCACTGTTTAAAATGAACGGGCAAATACTAGGATTGTATTTCTTGCAAGGACTAGATGAGGCACTCGAACTAGTAGAGGAAATCTGAGCTAACACTCCTGCTAGGCCTTCAATATAGCACGGAAGTCCATCAGATCTACTCGGTGACCGGTACTCTCTCCAATGACGCCTCAGATTTAGACGTCGACTGCAAAATCAAACTAAATGTTAGTTATAAAGGAAAGAGTCAAGATATTAAGTGAAGAGCAGAAGAGAGGGAAGGATGAAACTGGTAACGAACTTACTCACATAAATCTACAGCATCCTCCTCGGGAAGGACCTCGTCATCATCGGTAAGATCAGTAACTTCGGATGGCGCTACTGCATGAGGCACCGCCGCAGTCTTCTGAAGAGGATCCAGAACCTCCTTGAAGATGTTCTTATCCCCTTCAAGTGCCACGATCGCCCTCCTTGTTGCCTGGGCGGCCAACACTGAAGCTCCTGAAAGTGAAATGGAAGAAGTCAGAGTTCACATACTTCATAAAATGGCAGTAATGGAGAACTAAAAATGAAAATAAAAGACTTACCAGTTCCCGGAGAGAGGTCACAGATGATCCCATTTTCGGGGGTAAGTCCCCCAATAAGGAGCTCCATGAGGGCCTGGGACTTTTCTTTAGGACCTCTCCAAAGGAAGTCAGAATCCTTCCTCTTCAGCGCGGATTCCTCAGTCACAACATTAAAAAGAACATCATCCTTAGATAGGTTGATCTTCGCAAATTGAGGCCCTGTGACAATGGTAAGGCTCTTCGGATTCCTAGCAACAGGCTTGCTGAAGCTGCGCACTAACAAGACGGCCCTAAACATCAAGGTCTGCATTCACCAGAAGGTACATTAATAGGGTAGCAATCGGAAAAGGAGGAAAAAAAAAATTGAAATCAACTTCGCAGTGGCAAATCTGGAAGCAGAGAACATACCAATCTTGCTGGGTCCATAGGGTGCGTATGATGTAGGGAGTTGACAATGATCCACTCTTTCTTCACGACTAGGTTGTTGTTCTTGAGAAAGCTTGCCAGAACCTTAGTGATATGGCTGCTATCTGGAATGAAGAAGAGAAGAGCCCCATCATCGTGAAGGAAGCCTCTGGAGAAACCGACCGTCAGCTTTATGTAATCCTTCACGACCTCATTCCACAGAGGGACATGCTCGGGATATTCAGAGACCCCAGGGACATACAGTCCATCCGAGAAGTCCGCAATTACCAAGTCTGCTGCCGGCTTGTGATCAAGCAATCCAGAGAAGAACATCTGTCGATTTGCTCCTACCTGCTGGAAACAAAAAGATTTAAATCCGAAATAAAAGAAAACAATGCAAAACAAGATACAAACGGTGAGAGTATGAGTGAGTGGTGCCTCAAGCACTCGCATGAGCCTCGGGCTCATGCGAGTGAGGGAGCAGCAGTGGAAATCTGCTGCTCCCAAAAGGACTGCCGTTAACGGCAGTCCCTTTGGGAGCAGCAGAATGACTCTGCTGCTCCCTCACCCCCATGAGCCCGAGGCTCATGCGAGTGCCGAAGAGGGGGCCCTCATGGCACTGCCGTCAACGGCAGTGCCATGGTTGGTGCCTCTAGCACTCGCATGAGCCTCGGGCTCATGCGGGTGAGGGAGCAGCAGAGAACCTCTGCTGCTCCCAAAAGGACTGCCGTTAACGGCAGTCCCTTTGGGAGCAGCAGAATGACTCTGCTGCTCCCTCACTCGCATGAGCCCGAGGCTCATGCGAGTGCCGATGAGGGGGCCCTCATGGCACTGCCGTCAACGGCAGTGCCGTGGTTGGTGCCTCATCAGCACTCGCATGAGCCCGAGGCTCATGCGGGTGAGGGAGCAGCAGAGAACCTCTGCTGCTCCCAAAAGGACTGCCGTTAACGGCAGTCCCTTTGGGAGCAGCAGAATGACTCTGCTGCTCCCTCACCCGCATGAGCCCGAGGCTCATGCGAGTGCCGATGAGGGGGCCCTCATGGCACTGCCGTCAACGGCAGTGCCGTGGTTGGTGCCTCATCAGCACTCGCATGAGCCCGAGGCTCATGCGGGTGAGGGAGCAGCAGAATGACTCTGCTGCTCCCTCACCCCCATGAGCCCGAGGCTCATGCGAGTGCCGAAGAGGGGGCCCTCATGGCACTGCCGTCAACGGCAGTGCCATGGTTGGTGCCTCTAGCACTCGCATGAGCCTCGGGCTCATGCGGGTGAGGGAGCAGCAGAGAACCTCTGCTGCTCCCAAAAGGACTGCCGTTAACGGCAGTCCCTTTGGGAGCAGCAGAATGACTCTGCTGCTCCCTCACTCGCATGAGCCCGAGGCTCATGCGAGTGCCGATGAGGGGGCCCTCATGGCACTGCCGTCAACGGCAGTGCCGTGGTTGGTGCCTCATCAGCACTCGCATGAGCCCGAGGCTCATGCGGGTGAGGGAGCAGCAGAGAACCTCTGCTGCTCCCAAAAGGACTGCCGTTAACGGCAGTCCCTTTGGGAGCAGCAGAATGACTCTGCTGCTCCCTCACCCGCATGAGCCCGAGGCTCATGCGAGTGCCGATGAGGGGGCCCTCATGGCACTGCCGTCAACGGCAGTGCCGTGGTTGGTGCCTCATCAGCACTCGCATGAGCCCGAGGCTCATGCGGGTGAGGGAGCAGCAGAGAACCTCTGCTGCTCCCAAAAGGACTGCCGTTAACGGCCGTCCCTTTGGGAGCAGCAGAATGACTCTGCTGCTCCCTCACCCGCATGAGCCCGAGGCTCATGCGAGTGCCGATGAGGGGGCCCTCATGGCACTGCCGTCAACGGCAGTGCCATGGTTGGTGCCTCATTAGCACTCGCATGAGCCTCGGGCTCATGCGGGTGAGGGAGCAGCAGAGTCATTCTGCTGCTCCCAAAGGGACTGCCGTTAACGGCAGTCCCTTTTGGAGCAGCAGATTGACCCTGCTGCTCCCCTGCCCGCATGAGCCCGAGGCTCATGCGGGTGCCGATAAAGGGGCCTTCTTTAAAACTGTTTAAACTCGAAAAAAAAAAAGAATGCAACGTTGAAATGCAAATATAGAACATGCAATCATGGCCTCGAAGGAGGATCGATATTTACCTTGGTCAGAAATGCAATCATGGCCTCAAAGGAGGGTGGATATTTGCCTCTTGTAGACTTGTAATCAACCATCATGTGAAAAGCCTCATCAAGGATTAGTAGCTTGGTCGGGTGTCGAGTAAAGGATGCCGCTGCGGACATGGTCTTCATGGCTGGAGGTGTAAACTGGGAGGGAGCATCCATTGATGAAGATGCATGCTGAAGGCGCTTGAATTGTTGCCGGGGAGGTGGAGAAGGATTGGGCTGAGTTTCAACGAACTCGGTTTGCTGCACCTCGGTGCCTGCAGCGGTGTTTGCGGGAATGTCCTCCTCTACCTGCTCATCAACAAGGTCCTCAGCCTTCCGCTTCGCGCCCCTTCCTTTCCTCCCCCTCGAGGTCGCCTTTCCCTTCGGAGAGCCTGCCGCTTGCTGGTCTGGAGAATCCGAGGGCACAGCTGCTGGAATTTTTGCTAGAGAAGGCTGAAGAGAATCGCGAAGTGCCACATCAAAAGCTGGGCATTTCTTTGGAGGGCAGTCCATGTACCACCCACATCTCTGATAATGAACTGGCTCCCAGGCCCTAAGCATCGCGGGTGTATACATACAGTCCGAATTCGAAGTGTCAAGGTAATTAGGGAAAAAGGCCGGAACCTTGGAAATTGCCTTCCTCGGGAGGAGAACATACTTGAAGTACCTGTAGAGAACCCTTCGAACAGCTGGATAAAAATTCGGTTGTTGATCCGAGGTCTTGTTCTTATGCACTTGGTCCCCTGTGAATTCCCTGAAAAATGCAGAGTCCCAGAGCTGGCACCTCATGGCCTCGACATAATCGAAAATGTGCTGCACTGGATCACCATCGTCGGGAGTGTAGTTAACCTCCACTCCCAAGTCCAAAAGAACTCCCTTGAAGAGTTCCTCAACCTCCACTGCTATCTGCAATAAAAAATATGTCAAAAATTAGAGTGAGTCAAAAGTCTGAGATCAAGTATGAGAATAATGTTCATGCAGAAAACGAAGCATTAAAATATTCTGCTGAACCTGAAAGGACCGCCGTTAACGGCGGTCCATTTAGGACCAGCAGATTATTACTGCTGCTCAAGCACCCGCACGGGCACATTGCTCGTGCGGGTGCTTCAACGCCTCCCCCTAACGCACTGCCGTCAACGGCAGTGCCGAGGAAGGGGTCCACTGGACCCCGCATGAGCAGTTCGCTCATGCGGGGGCAGGAGCAGCAGAGATATTCTGCTGCTCCGTAAAGGACCGCCGTTAACGGCGGTCCTTTACGGAGCAGCAGAATATCTCTGCTGCTCCCGCACCCACACGAGCACATTGCTCGTGCGGGTGCTCCAACGCCTCCCCCTAAGGCACTGCCGTCAACGGCAGTGCCGAGGAAGGGGTCCACTGGACCCCGCATGAGCGAACTGCTCATGCGGGGGCAGGAGCAGCAGAGATATTCTGCTGCTCCGTAAAGGACCGCCGTTAACGGCGGTCCTTCTGGGAGCAGCAGATTATCTCTGCTGCTCCCGCACCCACACGAGCACATTGCTCGTGCGGGTGCTCCAACGCCTCCCCCTAAGGCACTGCCGTCAACGGCAGTGCCGAGGAAGGGGTCCACTGGACCCCGCATGAGCGAACTGCTCATGCGGGGGCAGGAGCAGCAGAGATATTCTGCTGCTCCCAGAAGGACCGCCGTTAACGGCGGTCCTTTCAGGGGCAGCAGAATATCTCTGCTGCTCCTGCACCCGCATGAGCGCTTCGCTCATGCGGGGATTGGAGAGTAGCTGGTATGCGAAGGAGCGGGAGACAAGGGGAAGTGCGAGAGGGACATCAAGCTGCAAAAGAGTAGGTAAAAACTTACTTGAGCCCACCAAGTGGCCTTATGAAGCCAAGGTGGAAATAACACGTCGGAGAAGTTTGGTTTGGGGAACTTGTAGGCATCCCGAATCGCAACAGTAGAATTCCACCTCTGGAGCCACTTGATCATCATCGGTGTGGGCATCGCGGATGTTGCAAGCATCCAAAGCTTCTCCTGCTGCATCTCAGGCTTGTCAAATTTCTCGTAATGTAGTTTGACCTCCTCCAGAAATGCTGACGTGTGTTTCGGATCCGCAACCGGCAAGTACTTCCTCAACTCTCCACTAAGCTTGTCCTCGGTTGCCTTCACAGCCTGAGCAACCCACTCATCGGCAGAGCGTTCGGTCCATTGTTCAGGGTCTGGGTACTTGAGCTGAAATCTCTCCTGAGCAGCATGAGCGGCCTCTCCTAGCTCTTGCTGCACTCCACCAGAAATTATTAAAGCAACTTTAAAAAAGCTATGTCCATATCCACTTAAAAACAAAGCCGCGGCTGAGAGGTCATACCTGATAAAGCACTGAGCATAATGCTTCAACCGAGAGTGTGTACCAAGTCCTTTTCTTCCCGGCTTGTTTTTTCTTTGCAGCTTCTAGGACCGGTTGCGGTACTAGACCCTCAAAGTATGAGATGGGCTGCGGTGCTATGTTTTGGACGCGGTAAAGTTTGTGGACTAGATTAGTCGACACATGCGATTTCTGGTTCCTCCTGGACATAAGAAAACCCAAGAATATTAGCATTCTAAAATACAGAGGAGGAGATATAATAAGAATGTATGGTCAGTTCTAACTCACCAGTTCACTTCATGTAACGCTGTCAAGGCGGAGGGAACGTCGCCTTTCGGATCGAGAATTACACTCTCCACCCTGTAATGCCAATTGATGTCTCCCGCGTGATACTCCTCAATAATCGGCATCCAGGCCTGCAACCGATGGTTACCATCCCAGACATGGAACATCTTATTCGAAAACATGAGCAGATCATCATCCATGCGCAAACTCTGCTCGAAGTCTTCATTGACCTCTCTCCATTCCTTGGACCAGGAGTTCTCAATAGCCGGGGTAACATCACAAGTGTGCCCATGGTTGTCTTCAAGGGCAACATAAAAGTATCCATTACCCTCCATGTATCCATCCCGAACGAAATGGGCAGCAAGGTTGTTAACATCATTTTTCAAAAAAGGACGAACAACTGGAAGTGACACCATACGACAAAGAGGGATAAAGATTCGGCCCTTTGCCTTCGGCTGCCACTTCAGTTTCTCCGGGCGAGATGCGGTGTTCACAGACTCCTTGTTTACTAGATCGTATAACTTCTGCTTCAGCCCCCGGTCCGATAAACGAACTGCAAAAATAGATTCAGTAAATTAGTAAGCGAAACAGCAAACATTCACGCAATGCTTACCTCTATAATTCCATAAGGCCCTGCTAAGGCAGTGCCGTTAACGGCACTGCCTTTGCAGTGCCTGTAGAAAGGCGCACCGTCACCTTCAATTGGTGACGGAGGTGCCCATGTTGCATTTCAAAGGCACTGCGAAAGCAGTGCCGTTGACGGCACTGCTTTCGCAGTGCCTTTGAAAAGGCGCAGCGTCACCTTCTTCACGCACTGAAGAAGACGCTGTGCGTCTTCGATGGCACTGCAAAAGCAGTGCCGTTAACGGCACTGCTTTTGCAGTGCCATGGGAATAACACAGCGTCACCTTCGGGTGGCGATGAAGGTGACGCTTTGTTATTCTCAAGGCACTGCAAAAGCAGTGCCGTTAACGGCACTGCTTTTGCAGTGCCCTGAGAATGCTTCAGCGTCACCTTCATCACCACCCGAAGGTGACGCTGTGGCATTCGCAAGGCACTGCCAAAGCAGTGCCGTTAACGGCACTGCTTTTGCAGTGCCTCTAGAATGCTACAGGGTCACCTTTGGGTGGTGATGAAGGTGACCCTGTGCGTCTTCGATGGCACTGCAAAAGCAGTGCCGTTAACGGCACTGCTTTTGCAGTGCCTTGAGAATAACAAAGCGTCACCTTCATCGCCACCCGTAGGTGACGCTGTGTTATTCCCATGGCACTGCAAAAGCAGTGCCGTTAACGGCACTGCTTTTGCAGTGCCTCTAGAATGCTACAGGGTCACCTTCGGGTGGTGATGAAGGTGACCCCGTGCGCCATTCTGCAGGCACTGCCGAAGCAGTGCCGTTAACGGCACTGCTTCAGCAGTGCCTCTGAGATGCCGCAGTGCCCACCTTCATCACCGACCGAAGGTGGGCCCTGCGCCATCTTGAAGGCACTGCAAAAGCAGTGCCGTTAACGGCACTGCTTCTGCAGTGCCTGCAGAATGGCGCAGGGTCCACCTTCGGTCGGTGAAGAAGGTGGCGCTGCGCCTTCTTGAAGGCACTGCCAAAGCAGTGCCGTTAACGGCACTGCTTTGGCAGTGCCCCTAGAACGCTACAGGGTCACCTTCATCACCGACCGAAGGTGGGCCCTGCGCCATTCTGCAGGCACTGCAGAAGCAGTGCCGTTAACGGCACTGCTTTTGCAGTGCCTTCAAGATGGCGCAGGGCCCACCTTCGGTCGGTGATGAAGGTGGGCACTGCGGCATCTCAAAGGCACTGCTGAAGCAGTGCCGTTAACGGCACTGCTTCGGCAGTGCCTTTGACATGCTGCAATGCCCACCATCGTCACCGATGGAAGAGGCTGGAGGAACAATTCTGAGCGCACCGCAAAGGTAGTGCCGTTAACGGCACTACCTTTGCGTTGCACCCAGAGTTGTTTCTCCAGCCTCTTCTATCAAGTTAATTTTGCGACAGAAATTCCAAACAAATAGAAATGCGCTTACCTTGGGGTAGGGCATCCGAGGTGTCGCGGCTCTCCTCCTGGAGGTCCTCCGACGTCGGAGTGTTCTCGGGCTGCTCCTGGGTCCCCTCGACTCCATCAGATGGAGCTGCGGAGTGAGCTCCAGAGTGGCTCGCCATGTCCTAAAACATTGAGAGGGTTTCTATTAGGCAGGAACAAGAAGCAAGAAAATAAAAGAGTTAACAAGGAACCAAATCAAAGGACTTACCGCGACAAGAGGAGAGCGCAGCCAATCCGGGGCCGAGGGAGAGAGAAAAGAGAGTTAGGTTATTCGTGTGATGAAAGAAGGAGGGGTCGGGTCGAGAATTAGGGCAAACAGTTTTTGCGAGCCTAGTTTAGTGCTGGACTTAATGAGGGGCTATGGACTGAAATTAGGGTACTGATTGCTACTTAGAGTATGGGGACTTAACGCTGATTATTGCAACCGGAAAGCTAATGAATACTGAAAATCCCAGGAAGTCTCATAAAAAACAGTCACGGCAAGAACTGCGGACGGACTCTCAAACGATCTCAAAATTAAATCATACCTTTGTTTCTTTGCCTCGCATTTGCTGGGAATCCGAACTGTTACTGTTTTCCTTCCTCCCTCTTCTTCCATACTGCTTTGGAGTATCTTCTGTAAGAGTACCTAGCGCTTCCTCCACTTCCGTTCCAAAATCTAAAACTTTCTGTAATCCAGTAGTCTCTGAGCCCTCAGTCGTCATCTTTCTAGTTCTCATCATTCGACTATTCTTCAAAGCCTTTGCACTACTAAATAACAAACCTCTCCTTCTTCTGTTCTTCTTAGTCGGAGCCTGCATATCAAGACCCTAATCTGCAAAACATCCTGCCAGATTGCAACACTAACTTTGACATAAGGACGACTGAGTCCCGGGAAGGAAGAGGGACTACAAGTTCTAGACATTCTTTTGCAAATTGCAAGGGGAGCCTCCAAAATTAAAACCAATGTTTCTTGAAGCCAGTGCACATCAAAAATTTAATGCAGTACCATCATTATCATTTATGTCAAATCTGATACCAGGAGTTGTTATTTATCTTTCAAATGACGGCTCAATCTAAAACAGTACAGATACCCACCAAAACGAATTAAGCCCACGATGAAGATTTTATTAATCCTGTAAAGTTACATTTTGGCACCCACGACCTAATTGAAACTGACGGCTTCTTAATTCACTGACATCACCAATTCATTCTCCTTTCCATCTAAACTGAAAGCATATAGTGCTAATAAACTAACGACTTAATCCTGCACATCTAATAAGTAGAACACATGTAATGCACTAATCTTCACAACCTCTTTTCACTAATTCGTCTCGTCTCGTTTTAATCTTCCAACACACTGCCGCGAATGGCGCATCTCCCTGCAGACAGAGTGTTAGGCATGGCCGTCCTCAGAGCTCATGGTGTTGGGATACCACTTACAGTCAGGGTAGATGAGGATGGCTTGGCAACTGTAACAGCACAGCGCCTTAGCCTGAGGTTTCACTTCAGGGAGGAGAGTATTAGTCTTGAGGAGGAGATTTATGATGATGAGACCAAGGAGATTACACACACTCTGGATCAGGTTTCAGAGAAAGACGATGACGATAACAGGTTGTGGAACCTGTATCCCGGTAGATACAGAGTTTATGGTCTTACAGAGTCCCAGATACAGGCGTCGACTGAGATTCTAACTCCTCGTCGATCATCTACTGTCCAGACTCCTCTGCCATGCGATGTAAAGGTCAAATTAGAGCCAGGACTGGATACTCCGGATGTAACGCCAGTCATCTCCCTTTCTTCAGACGAGGAGACAAGTCCGCTGAAAGCAGCACCTGCGGTTCCGAAACAGTCTGTAGAGTCCAGGATGCCATCGGATCTTCCCGTCAAGGGCTCCAATACCTCTCAATCTCCAAAGGACGAGACTGCCAGTGTAGTCCCTCTCATTCGGAAACTTGCGGAGAGACCAGGGAGGAGTAACATTCTGAAAAGAATAGATTTCTCCTTGGTGAGACACGAGAAGGTTGAGTACTTACCTGCTGTGTTCGACGACAGCGTGATCTTTGAGCTCCCTCCTGTTGGTGATGGAGCCTCCAGGACGCAGGCGAAGGCAATGCAGGGAATGGACAAGCGTTACGATGGACATATATGGACCAAGACTATTACAACCAACATCGCTAACGATTTCGGCCTCGCTTTCCGCTACTCCAGCTGCGTTGGTTGGCTGCGCTGCAACAACCAGGACTGTGCATTCCTCAACCGTCGACCGCGAATTGTTGAGGTAAACGAGACCGAGTTCGACGGATGTACCCTGCAACCGTTTCAGGTAGCTCAGCCTCCACCAGCTGATTCATCAATTGTCTGCAAGGTATGTAAAGAGCCTCCTGCATGTATTGCTACATGTGGAGCGAAAGTTTATTACGTGATTGGGAAACCCAACCAGAGCAGGGCATGTATCCATATCGGAACACATGATCACCCAGTCAAGGTTGGAGACTACAGGGATACAAAGGCGGAGATTGGAAGCCTAATTGAAGAGCAGGTGGAGATGATGTCTTCAAGAGCTACGAAGAGCGCTGTTGTCTTGGAGGCAAGTAAGGTTCTGATCGGCAGCTACCTTCTTCAGCCAGAGGACTCATCGCCGAAGAAGCTGAGCATGGAGGAGCTTATCCCGGTCTTTGATCGCTGCAAAGACATGGCATCCCCGAACATCCGCAACAAAGTCATGACGTTTCGTCGACTCAGAAGGTACGGTGTAATGGACGCAATCACTAAACTCCGTGGAATCAGTCTGTGGGCGTTCGTCCAAGAGAACAAGTTCCCGGGTCAGGGGGCCGAACGGGAAAAAGTCTTTGTGTTCAAGATGTCCGAAGTTGGTCCCGGGAGTGGTGTCGACTTGGTATGTCGGATGCAAGCTGGCGGAGACCTTGAGAACGCATGGTTAATGTTCGACCACGTGAAACGTGTAACGAAATGGTCAACCATGGCTTGCCATGTGTACGACGCCACGTACTGCCGAGTGATGACAATCGCCAGCTGCGACATGCAATCCGAGGATACGGAAGCCCAGCTCGTCTTCTGGAAGAACCTGAATCTCGTCATGAACCGGAACGGCGTTGATGCACCAAATTTCAAGGGCTTCATGGCGGACAATGCGCAGGCGAACTGGAATGCTGTGCGGATTATCTACGGCAATGGCAACAAAGAGGACCGAATGGAGGATCGTGAGAGGTCCTGCCTCTTCCATTGGACTAAGAGCATGCTGCAGTATACAGTGAAGTACTTTCCTGAAGAACTCCGAGAGCAGCACAAGAAGATGTGTAACCAGTACAAGGCAGCCCAGAGTTTGACAGAGGCGGACACTCTGTACCACGCGTTGCGAGCCTGGTGGGTATCGACCGGGCTTCTGGGCGAGGTGGCACTGACCAAACTGGATCAGTGGTTGGCTTATTGGCACCACCGCTACCGCCAGTGGGGAGGATTCATGTCTGGGGTAAGTTATCCCATGAACTGTGATACGTTACTTTCATTCCTTATCATATCACCCTACTCAGAAGAACTTATTTCGATGGCTGTAAACGAAGGCCCTCGAGTGTCAACGAGGGCACTGTAAAAGTAGTGCCGTTAACGGCATTGCATTTGCAGTGCCGTCGCCTTCGCTCGAGGGTCCCCCACAAAACTGTCGTAGGTGCTATCCTTCAGTTTTAACGAAGGCCGCCGAGTGTCAGCGAAGGCGCTGCAAAAGGAGTGCCGTTAACGGCACTGCTTCTTCAATGCCCAAGTTTGCACTTGGGGGCCCCTCACGAAACTATCCTGGAATCTCTACTTTAGTGTCAGCGTAGGCCATCGAGTGTCACCGAGGGGGCTGCAAAAGGAGTGCCGTTAACGGCAGTGCTTTTGCAGTGCCCTCGTCTTCCCTAGAACCCCTTACTTAACTATCTTTAAATCTAACTAATTTCTTTGTCTACACTGCAGAAATTCACTGAAGAAGAACTTACAGAGATGCCCACCTGCAACCTCGCCGAAACTGTTCACAACAAGTGGCTCCAAGCTTCGGGGAACAACGGCAGCGATCTCTACGTTGCCACCGTCGATGATTATGTTCGGGCATTTCTACAGGTTGTTAACTATTACCAGTTTCTGAAGGGTGACCTGGGCGGAACAGGTCCATCGAAGAAAGAACTGAAGCTCAGGATGGCGGAGCGCAGAGCAAAAATTACAGGAAATCCTGCGCTTCTCGAAGATCCCATGCTCGACATGCCTGGAGCAGATGAGTTTTGCACCCGTGAACCTGTCATGCCTGGAGCAGAAGTTTTTGGATCACAGAAGCGGAAGGCCGACGTGCCCATCGGAGCTGAGGAGGAGTCACATCGCCCCGACCTGGTTAACTTTTCGCGTCCAAGAGGTCCCGGACGCGCCGTCAGACCCCGCCTTGTGCAGATGCCCGTGATTGTGGAAGACGATTCTGAACATGACGCTGAGGCAGAGGAGGACCAATCACCAGCACCGAAAGCTCCTTCACCTTTAGCTTCGCACGAGAATGAAGCAGGCATACGTCATGTCAACGCTGTAGAAGAAACGAAGGTGAATGAGAGAGAGTGGCACATCTCCAGGCTTCCTAAGACTTCTGCTAAGTGCTGCTGGGCCCAGAGAGCTGTTACGAAAAAAAAATGTACTGAGAAAATAGTGAGGGGCCCAAACTTCACTGCTGCACCGACGTATACTGGAGTCTGGACTAACTATCGCAGGAACATAACTGAGAGGACGGAGTTCTTCTTCTGCTCCGACGATATTGAGCGCTGCGTGAAAGGCAGTAAGCGTAAATGGGTAGCACACTACTCGAAGGACCAGGAAGTGCCCTCCATTCCTGAGATCTGGCCAGTGAAAATAGGTACTAACCTAAAGCTCACTGAGATTCTCGCTCTCGAAGCAGCAGGGTTTCAACTTCCGCAGAAGAAGCCGGTCTCCCCAAGACGCCTCTTCTCCTCTGCCCCGCTCCCTAAAAATCTCAGTTCGGTTTCAGTTCCTGCAGACGCTGACCGTTATCCGGGTAGGAGAGATGGCAAGATGGTGAAGCGCACTGCCACTCGCCCCAATACGGCGCAGCGACTCTCCATGGGCTCCTCCGAGTCCCTCAAAGCTCGTCTCCGTTCCATCACCATGATTCCTGAGCCGGGCCATGGTTGCATCATTCAGCTTGATTCCGGCATTGCCCCCAACATCACACGTTACCATATCACCATCAGCTCTTGCCCTAGCTGCACTTGCCCTGCATTTAGGAAGACGATGACTACTTTTTGAGGCAGGGTTCAGTTCACTTACTGTAAGCACATATATCACATCCTCTTGAAGGTGTGCAACCGTGATCCCGAAGCCGAGCTTTTCATCCATGCGCCTACCTTTAGTTTCAACGAAGTGAAGCTACTCCTAGAGAGTGGAATCCTGACTCACCTCTGGGCCAAAAGATAAGAGGCTAGAAACTTTGGTTGACAGGCATTCACATCGCGGACAGTAGTTAATGTGGATGCTTAGTCACTGGTGATTGAATTTTTCCTTGTACTGAGTCAGCAATACAATTTCCGTATTGCCTATTTCAATATAAAGGTTTTGTCAATCACATTTACTTCATTGTGTAAGAGTAGCATTTGCTTTGGACATCGGGCCTACTTACATTGTCTCACCTAACAGTTCAAGTGTACTAGTGCCATCTTTACAAATTATTAGCCACTTTATTCTTTCTACTTACCGCATTTAGATATTCCCCTCGCATTTTCAGCAGAATTAGCAACCTCTGGCTGTACTACAGGACAAGCAACATTGATGTTCACTGTTTGTTCCACACTTTGAGATTGTCGTAGGTGGAGACGTTTTGACAGTGGACTCGCTTCACTCTTTCTACGCAATGCTTCCCTAGAATAAGTCCCCGGTGGAATCTTCCCAACCTTGGAGTATGCATGATTTGAAAAGGGCACGACCGGCTCCCTCTCAACTACTACAGTACAGGTTGGCTCCTGTACAACCTTTGGTCCCGCTATGAGGTCTAATCGTACATTGACCGCAACGTTTCCTGAATGCCCTTCACTGCCACCTTCCGCCTCATCTTCCCCCTCAACCTCCACATATGGTTGAAATGGGCCAACGACATCACCAAGTGAGACAGCAGTTTCTCCGACATCTTCCATACCTAAAAACACGCTCTACTTGGGAGTCGCTCCAAGAAGAGAATGCACAAAGAGGAAGAGACCTTCTACTGCCACTACCTAAATATCCATGAACTGAGACGTTGGCGCCTTTGAAACGGGGACCGTATAATGATAAATGAATTTCATCCTTTCGAAGTTGGTCTGTCTAGGACCGTTAGCACTATTCAAATTGATTTGAAATCGGAAGTAAAAAATTAAAAATGGAGGGGGACCAAATTAAAGGCCTACGTTTAGAAGCTTTAGTTTAATGTTTTTATAAATTTAAATCCGGAAACTAAGTTTTAAAAAATAAAAATAAAAATGAAATAAAAAAAATTACAAAAAGAATTAAAAAAAAAAACTTAAGAAAATAAAAATTAAATTAAAATTAAAAAAATTAAAAAAATTGATTAAAAAAAAAAATAAATAAAAAAAAAAAAAAAAAGAATAGTAGAAAAGAAATCTCTGGAAAAGGCTACCAAAGTGGGTGTGTGTACACCGAGCGCAAAGAAGGATTTCGGTGGACAATTTGGAATGGGAAAAAAAAGAGTAAATAGAAAATGAATAAAGAATAATTAAGAAGAAAATGATCAAAGTAATTAGAGAGTACGTAGGCACAGAAATCATAGTACAGGATGGAGGAATAGAGTGGATACACCATTCAGGAATTGACAAGATTATTAGAATGGAAGAAGATGGAAAGCGAAACAAATCCAAATAATTACAACAATAAGTAATATGTTGGATGTCATATACTTGTGATTGGAAGAGATAAATTAATTTGAAGAAGATGACATATAATTCACTAATTTAATTAAGGACCTTACAAAATATAGGATTAGTACAGGAACAAAGCGGGAAGGTAATACATTTTTATTATACAGACCTTGTTCAGTCCACGGTTATAGGGTACGGAGAAAGTCTTGAATCTATTAATATTCTGAGAATATTCTCAGAATATTCTCAGAATGTTCGAATATTCTAAATTTATATTCGAATTTCAGTCAAAAAGTTACTTTTTAAAAGCTTTTTACTGCTCGCCGCTCTCCAAATCACCGCTCGCCGCTCTCCGCTCGCCGCTCGCAGCACGCATACAAGTCTCCCTCCTTTGAGAAGGAGGTTGCCAGACGAAGATTCCAGTGGATCACTACCGAAGTTGCGTTTGTCTAGGCAGCCGAGGGCTGGTCTTTCTGATTATGTCAAAGAGTGCATACTCCGTTGGTGGAGATACAGACCAAAGTTTCTCCGAACAAGAAGGATATTGTTCGGCACAGAGTAGGACGCAAACTCTGGCTTCCACCTCATCCTACTCATTATCTCTGTGAGATGCAAGTAAGTTTGCCTATACAATATTTCTAACTCCTTTCTAGACCCTGCTCTAGATTCTACGCAGAGTGCTTTAACTTTTGATGTGTTCACTAGAATGTACTATTCCTCCACCTTTGTCGTTAAAGAGTACATTACGTCGCAATAGTCTATGCTGTGTAGTTCCAATACCTTGCCTCGGAGTACACTTTATTCCTCCTAGAACATTCTGATAATTCTTGTACTTTCGATGGTGTTAGAGTACATCCATTTACGCAATCAAGGTGTAGGGTGTTCCTAAGTGTACACACACTGTAATAGTCCTACTCAATGTAACAAGATAATGTACACCTTGTATCCTTTTCAAACAATGTATCATTGGGCGCTAATTTCATAGGTAGACTACAGTATCATTTGTATTACACTTGTACTTCAAAGTTATTTAAAGTATTCAAAGTAATTTCAAAGTTATCCAAAGTATTCAAATTTGTACTTTGATGTGGTTATCTTGTAGAGTATATAGAGTATTAGTACTTTCAGTAACCGGAATGGTGATTAAGTACTAACAGTTAGCAACTTGTACTATGCTGTGATGTTTGTACAGACTGCGTACTTCCAACGTTTCCTCGAAGTCCACCCTGAATGCACTGTTCGACAGAGGGCATTCAAGAGGTTGAAGCCGTGGTGGGTGAAGAAATTAAAAGAGAGGAATACATGTTGCTGCATCTATCATGTTGAGATGGACATGATGAAGGCTGGATTAATCAATCTCAGGGACAAGTTAAGGGGTTTTCATACCTCAACAAGTTGCACATGTCTGCACGTGTGGTGTGTGCAGATGAAGAACAAGGGACTGGTTGCCATGCTCACAATTCTATTTTCAAGCGCATTACAGCCATGTGGGAGGCTTGCCTATGTCCAAAGGGAGAGTTCGAGAGATGGCATAGGTTAGAGTGTCTTATGGGTGATTGTACACAGTGTGGCTTTCATTTATTCAAGGTTTGTCCACTAGAGTTACAGGATTCTCAGTCGTTCCTACTGAAGTGGAAGTGCTTTGAGTACTACGAGGTTGGAGTGCATGCAGAGACAGGGCAGCCGAAGAAAAGACTGAGAGAGGCATTCAAGGAGACGCCCGTCCATGAGTTTCTCTTGTACATGGAGAAGACAGTGACTACTTTTGTGACACACAATTTCAGAGCGAGGTGGCAAGATGAGCAATGTCAACTGATGATGAAGAATATCCCAGAAGGAGTTCTTGTGTCCCATATAGACTATGCTGAAAATTATACATTTGCAATTCAGAATGAAGTGCAAAGCATGTATTACTTCAGCACTAGTGTTACAATTGTTGTACATATCACAATGTAGAGAGAAGGGGACGACATCATGAAGCAAACGCATTATTACATTTCAGATGATAAGGCTCATGATTCTGCGTTTGTGCAACATTGTTTAATGTTGCATTGGGACTGGGTGGTTGATGCTGGTCTTACCATAGAGGAACACTGGGTATTCAGTGACGGCTGCAGTAGCCAATTCAAGTGTGCCACTGCCATGTACTTCGTTGGGCGGTATCCGTCGCTCACTGGGGGGTGCATGATGAGGTGGAATTTTTTTGAATCAGCTCACGGGAAGGGGGAGTGGGATGGTGCAGGTGCAATGGTGAAAAGGGCGTTGAGAGCCGAACAGATTTGGAACCCCCAGAGACCGCTTCAGAATGCAACACACGTTGTCGAATTTTTGAAAGAAAACTACTCTGACCGTGTTTCCAGCACATACGCTCAGTCAACAACTGAGCCAATCTCTCGCGTTTTTTGGAACATTGGAGAATTTGAAGTAGATCACAGAGATAGTAGTATCAGATGTCGCACTTTACCTGGCTCTAAAAGTTTGCATTCTGTTATAGGTTTTTCTCTATCTGACCCTACTCTTCTTAGAACTCGGGAGCTATCATGCTTTTGCATCCCTTGTGTCGATGATAACTGGAATAATTGTGAGAACTCGTCTCATGTGCAGGAGTGGAAGGTACAACGTCTACAGCCACTTAGTACCGGCGCTGTAGCAGACCAGATTGATGTTCTCGATGACGACACCAACTGGATTCATGACGGCATTTCTGTGGAGATAGGCGATTTGGTGTGCGTTGGCGACAGCTTCATGATCCCAGCAGAGACTGACAACGAAGACGGAGTGGATTACTACATACTGCAATGTCAACGTACAAAATTTGTATTGCAGGAGAGTTTGTCATGTCCATGGGGCGGTGTTTTTTCTGCTGGGGACAAGGTCATCCGAGCTAAGTACTATAAGAAGTATGGAAGAGGTGATAAAACTTACGTGTTTTGTGATAGGGCCGTTGATGCACATATAGATGCTCATTTGGTCAGAGCTTGCAAGTTCCCAATGGTTCTTGCAGCCCATAGAGTTAAAGGTAGTCCCGTTTACAAGATTACAGCCGAGTCAAAGAGGATTTGTGAGGATGCGCTGAGGGACTGGTGGGCATTTAACGAAGAATAGAAGTCCACAACATACCATCATAACTGTATTTCCTAAAGCTTAATACAAAATCTCAATGCCATTGCCATCACTTTAACTCAACTGAATTACTATGTCCAATATGTCCATTGTGTACATTATCCAAAATATGTACAAAGTGTCTTTCTAGCAATGTACGACATATACAGTGTGTACAATATGTGCTTAGTGTACACTAGGTACAACAAGTACTTAGCAAGTCTACTTTTCCCCTACATACAGAACTCTCGCACTTGCACTCGAAGTACGGTAGATCAGGGTCGTCTCTGCTGAAGTCAGTTCCGTAATCCCATGTCAATTCCTCCATTGGTTGTATCTTCCGTTTCGTGAAGAATGCCAGCTGGTAAAAGCTCCGATCTAGCCTTCCGACTAGGATTGGGACATCTACCAAGTTCGAATCTTCGCACCTGTAGACACAGACAACACAAGGCATTAGAAGTATGGAAATCTACGTATAAACCGGCTGAGACCATACGGTGCAAATAGAAGTGGGACCTACCGATGATTGAGGAATCGGGCCACATTTCCGAATCAGGTTGCATCAAGGCACAAAGCTCAGTTGTCATCCAACACTACTTCAGCAGCCCAGTCGGCATCAATCTGTAAGCTATAAGAGGAGCCCCCCTTCACACCCCGATTCCTTAAGATTTGTTCAGCATTGGTCAAAATCTCCCCGCACATCTCAAACACAAACGCCCCTCTAGGGATAGGTACTCTTGCTCGAATACCCCAACCCATGTGGGCTGTACGGAAAACCTCTACACCGTATCTCATCCCCTGCTGTACAACACGGTTCCCACAATCGATACAACATCCACACTTTGCATTGCACTCAGAAATGAAGGCGCTTGACTTGTGAACCCCACATGTGACAACACTCTCAATACGGCGAAGCTTGGTACAGTAGCACTGTAGAGTACTAGTACAGTCGTAGGCTTCATTTATTCGTCGTTGGAGAAAAGAATCCTTGAGGAATCCGCCTGCCCTGTATGCAAAGCTACCACCGTTGGCGGTTGTTGCACATGTACACGGACACTTGGCGGTCAAGCAGTCCCCTGATGGGCATGAACAGTAAGATCCCTTGCCTAGACTGGACAGCGTAGGATTCACATGTGCCTGGTTGTACACAATGCTCTTGTTGATGTATTGAAAACTAGGCAAAGAAAAATCAGAGAACACAAGAGGGACTTTGGTCTTCTCTAGTCCCCTAGACAACTCTTCAACCAAATAAGAGAACTGGCCCTGGTAATTGGACAGCCCACATTTCCACAATTGTTATGCGATAATGTGCATTCATTGAAGTTAACCCGCAATTGAGGTTAGAATACAAAGCCGGCCACAAGTGAACTACATTCCGTAAACCCTTCACAAAATCTACCAAAATTGACAACGACGTTCCATCTCCAGCGCTGCTACTTCCGGCCCTTGGACGCCGCACCACCTACCTTTTGTTTCTTCTCCCCCTTCTTCTTTCTCGAGCTCCCGGGAGACGCCTCATCCCCGCCATCTATAGCATCTGGGAGCTCCTTTGCACGGGCCCGGGTGATCCTTTCACTTGCAATGTGGGCCTCCGGTTCAGCATCCTCCACACCAGCAAGAGCCTCATGAAATAGCTGGGTGACACTCTTATCCACGGAGAGCAAATTCTCCACCGCAACCTGTTCACCGTCGTCAACCTTCGCATGAGTCACCTCTGAAACACGCTCCCGAACGGCAGGCTTCATCGAAGGTCCAGCATCCCTATCTCCAGTAAGATTCTGCTGCGGCCCTACGACTGGTTGTTTGACCTTCTTGCCGCGACTCTCTACTCCTCTTTGGATAGCAGCTGTACAGCCAACACATGCTTAGGAGTGCAATCTAATTGAATGGAGCAGAGTACGTATAAAAAAATCTATTAAGACTACGCACTATAAAAATACAGTGAAGAAGGGTCACCTGTGGGTTCTACGGCTGCACTTTCGGTGTGGCTCAAGTCGTGTTTCCTCCCGGGTAGACACCGGGATCCGGGTACAGGTATTGCCGGTGGAGATGTAACCTCCATTTGTGTACACACCACCTGAACAGCCTCAACAACATCATCTCTATCCTCCATGTGTAAGTGTTGGATAGGAGATTTAGTCTTTGCCTTCTCCCCAGGTTCCCCTAGATTAGAGACCTCTGCAAGTATGGGGCTGATGAACTCCGGGTCGTAAGACTTAAAAACCGGCAACATTCCCGGAGAATCTTCCTGAGGCTCTAACCCTCCACCCGAGCCCGTTGATCTAGTTGTCCCAGAACTGGAGGGGAGCCTTGGCATTTTCTGCTCCTGATCTTCATCGCTGTCAGACTCGTCTTCAGAGTCCAGCTCCGGCTCCATCCCTCGTGTGTTTCGCCCCCCTTCTCCCTCCAAGCACTCAAAGACAGCCTGTTCATCCCTTTTCCGTTTCGCGCCACTCGCATTCTGTTTCAGCAGAATCCTAGACGGGCCATGCTGCAACGGCACCGGCACCACTTCATCCCCCTTCACCGGTGTAGGTACGTAAACCTGGCTTGATCTCTCTTCCAGCACGATAGGTAGAGTTGCAGCAGGCGCATGGAAGGAGAAGCTTGAAGAGTCTGCGGCAAACATTCGAGGGTTTAGTCTGAACTTAATCAGGAAGTACTATTTCTGGTCGGACGAATCAGAAAAGGACTTTGTAGTACTACCAACTGGACCCAATGTACATTCTAGACAGACATTGGAGTACTGATACAAACAGTATACGGACGTCGCTAAAGTGCGAGCGGTGAGCGGTGAGCGGAGAGCGGAGAGCGGTAACTTTTCGGATATTTTGATGAAAATGTGAATTAGAGCGGTAAGATTACGGTATTTTATGGAGTAACATTATTTTGCTTTTTGAAAATTCTAAATATAGTTCGGAATGTGACCTATGGCCGTGGACAATTTCAGTGAAATGACTAGAGGACGTAGATCTATGACCGTGGAAATCTTGGTGTTAGGGTCAGTGGACAGTACGGGCCAATACTCGTGGAATGCTGTCATAAGAACTGTTCGGTGAGTACTTATTTTGCAAACATTGGTCCGAAGTGCAGAATGTATCACTCTTTTATGACAGTTGGGAATTTGTGCCTTTCTAAACATGCTAAAGTGACCTTTCATATGTCAAGAACCTTTCAACGGGTCACCTCCTCAAATGCATCTGACGATTCAAAACATCGAACTTCATTTATTGATCACTTCTTGCCTAGATTCAACCGAGTGAATGATTGCTTGAATTTGAGTTGAATACATCGTAATCCTTTTTGAACACAATATCTGTGTGCCAGTAATTCCACTGTTACAATTTCCAGGCAGAATCAAAAAATAACATTGTTGCACATAGTAATAGTTCTCGCCCATTTGTAGATATGCGAAACCAGGTCTCTAAGAATCAACTTTGTTCTCTGATTTTTTAAATGTTCTTAGATTTTTATTGCGTACATGCTTTGCGACCGAATACACATAGTTCCATATACATCACCCATACATCCCATATACATCACCCATACATCCCACACTAATCAAGGTCGATCAGATAAGCCGGTCAGCAATTCACGAGGTTTATCCCATAATCTTTGGTGGCATCGAATTTAACTTGAATATAATCCTGTACATGTGAGCTAATTAACGTCAATTGGGCAGTGGCTTTGGTGTGTTATACTTCTCGAGAGAAAGCAATGGACGTCGTACCTCGCAAAGGATAATCGCTGGGGCCATTCCCAAAATGACATAAAAAATTCAAATCGGATGAAAGAAAAATGTAATAAAAGGAAAAAGAAAAATGTAATAAAAGAAAAAATCTGCAGTTGCTCCGCAGTCTTTTTATACGCCAATTTATCCTTTATCTCTCTTACTTGGCTATACTTTATCTTGATAGTAGACTTAAGGACTAAATAAAGAATAGCATTTTATTCTTAGAAAATTTCTATGAAATCTAGTAGTCTTCATTATCCTAAACCGTATCCACCCCAAAGATAAACTTAATCCATTCACTTCTCCTGAGCTTACTACGTGGAAAGATGAAAATTCAAAATACTAACACCCGTAGCCTTCAATGATGGCTGTAAATCACATCTAAAGACGGATATAGGTAAGCATGGAAATAGGCACGCACGGTCATAGGTGTTATTCAGTTCATACTTTTCAAAAAAAAATTAATGTGAAAACCAATATGTTGTAGTTGTAGACTGTGAGAAACTTCACCAAAAACATCAAAATTTCTGCAAAGTTACCGCTCACCGCTCTCCGCTCTCCGCTCACCGCTCGCAGAATAGCATTTCCCAACAGTATACTCATCGTTATACAAAAGGTACTCAAAATGACAAAAGTATAATAGGTACAATTTAGCACTGTACCTAGGCTGGTAAATTAGTACAAGGCCACAGTGTCGCTACATACATTGTTCACAAAGTATTATACACTTAGTACTATAACAAGCAAACCGACTAAAGTATGTACAAAATGTAAGTATACTATAAAATCAGCTCCTACAACATTGACCATACTGTACTCAGAGTATCACACATACTACAAAGGAGTGGGCGCGCGAATGAACAGTGTCAAAGAAAAGTACATTCACATAGAAATGCCGCAAATTGATATTAGCAATCCCAGAATTAGGTACAACTAGACTCTGCTAAGTACTAAACCGATTGCGCAAAAATATCGTCATAGTACTTTAACTATACAGAATATAGGAATATCACAAACGGTGACCTTGATGTACTAAGGAAAATAGTCGAACAGAAGAGACAAGTAACTTACCATTTGATGGCAACATCGAACTCGCACAATCAACCCTTGCTTGGAGAACTTTACTCCTCTCCTCAGTGACGCCTAGCTGTCTCCCTCGATCACGCATCTCTATCGATGGATGTCCCCACCCGAAGCTGTTGTAACAGCCTGGATGGGGAACAACTCCGCAGCCCTTGGCCACGCAAGCACCACAATTGACAAATACCACAGATGCACAGAACGGGTGGTAAAGGTGTCTACAACTAGATAATACAACATCGTTGCAAGGGAAGGGAAATAGACACAAGCAGCAGGGTGTCATTGGCATAGAACCCGAAACTTCTGCACTACCAATGACGTCTAAATCAAAGGCCTCCGAGTACACCATAGGACGTGGCCAGATAGAGGCATTGCTCTTCCCTCGCTTCAGCTGGAAATTCTCGGCTGATAATGCGTCAAATAACTTCTCCCTCCCCTCAAGCATTGCTGCCACGCCCTCGAGCTCCAATTCGGCTGCTTTGAGTTCAGCCAAGTCCACCCGCATCTGAGCCTCCTCCTCCTCCAGCTGCTCTTGAATCCCTTCCATCTTGATCTTCTCTAGGACTGAGCTCTGACCCTCCGAGTCCAGCACGTCCATCCTGACTTTTTTCATCTGAATTTGATGCTTGCAGCTATCCACCAAGCAGGTCCTCTGCTTGCACTTCGACCTCGCAGCCTCTGTCCTCTCCAAACACTGGACCTTTCTCACAGCAAACGCCTTCAACTCTAAGTGCAACACCCCCATTAATCCCTCCAACTCCTTCAGTCTCTCATTCACCAATCCCTTCCTCCAGCCCACCAATCCTTCACTGTGGTCCTGGACACTACCCTGCACACACACGCCAGACCCCATCCCACTCTCAAAGTTCCCATCACAATCCCTAGTCTCTCCAAGACAAGACCCCAAACCCCCTTCCACTCCCTCCTTCTTCAAAGGCAGCCGCTTTCTTCCACTGTCGGAGGTTCGTCCTCCACTATCCCCTTCTGTCCCAGGCTCCACCTTGATGCTCCGCCACTCTTTTCCTCGCACATCGACAGGACCCTTCCCCTCGAACGTCTTCCTCAACGCCAGTAGCTTGGCCAGATCCTGCTTGTACCGGGACCGCTAGCGCTCGTTTGTCTCAGCACCGAAAGCGCACCAATCCACGAACCCAGCGCCTTCCTCATACTCAAACGTGACACCCTCCGCAAACTTCACCTTGACATTGTTCGGGATTTCTCCTGGTCCATGCTGGTACAAGATAGGGTGTAAGAATTTCACCCGCGCCACGACCTCTGGAACTTTACAATTCAGCCAACAGAAACCGGCGCGGCCCCCATCTACGTATCGACCTCCAAACAACTTCATCACGGAATCGGCGCGCACTGTATTCTTCCGAAATCGATGAGGGTTGTCACCTTCTAGAGGAAGATTGTACTCCCTGTGAAAATCCTCTCTACTCAGAACGCGAGGTGGCGCCTTCAATCGCCGGATTTCTGCCTCAACGTCCTCCACCGACTATATCTTCTTCACGGATCTCCCAGCCTTCTTCCGTTTGGACGCTGGAACCGCCTCGTCGACGCGGACGAGCTCCTCGTTGCCCCCTTTGTCGTCGCTGCATGCCTCCGTCGCAGACTCCTCTCTCCTACTCGAAACCCCGGACTTCGACTGCACCAAGGATCTTCTACCAGTCCCAGCCGACGGTGTCCGCGCCGTCAAACTCTCCTCCATGGCGCCAGTAAACCCTAACAGCTCAATCTCGCTACCCCTCAATCTTCATACCCCTTAACACACCTCCTTGCCCTAAACCCAGCACTCTCTCTAACTAACACACTCCGCAAAGGTTGCTCACATTAAACCCTCCCTAACGACGTCCACAACGGACGGAGCAACGCACGGGACACAAGAGATTCAAAACACAGCATCAGTAACCCCCCGCCAAAGTGAGGTGCGAGACGACGACCTGCGGTCACCAGTCATCCCTCCAAGGTACTTGCGGTCACCGGTTCCCTGAGTTCACAGCAAATGCAGCAACTGGTGACCACCGGTTACCACTAGAAATGACCCCTTGTATCGCTGCGCTGAAATGAATAACTCATTAATCTCCACTCATAAGATATCGGTCATGTACAGACGGGGCTATTTTTATTTTAAAAAACTTAGATCTAAGAAGATGGATAAAGTATTCTAGAACCATTGAACATTGACGGATTAAAAAATATACATATATATATATATATATATATATATATATATATATATATATATTATTGGGTATTGGAAGAGAAAAATATCCAAGGCAGATTAAAGTTTTTTAGAATTAAAAAATATAAAAATAGAAGTAAAACAAGAGAATATAAGAGAAGTGGATAATGCACAAGGTACGAAAATGGCAAATTTAGGAAGGTGTAAATAAAATATAATGAATGGATGAAGAAGAGGGAAGATAAAAATGAATCAATTGATTGATTTAAAATTTTAAAGAAAAAAAAATTAAAAATTAAAAACAAAAGACAAAATAAAAAAACATGAAGGGGAAAAAGAGTCAAGTGATAGATGTCTAGGACGATGGTATAGGATGTCTAGAAAAAGATTGAACAATAAAGGAAAAGTTAATAAATATATAAATAAAGATAGTACCAAAAATAATAATGAACGAAAGGATGAAGAAGAAAAAAAATCAACCAATAAACAAAAAAAACAAACAAAAAAAAAACAAAAAAATGAAAATGAAATTAAAGATAACTCAGAACGTGAGTACATGATAGATGTAGGAAGATGGTATGGGATGTCTAAAAAAAGATTGAAAAATGAAAGACAAAGAAATAAATAGATAAATAAAGACAGTACCAAAAAAAAATGAATGAATGGATGAAGAAGAAGATAATGAATATTGAAGATCAATAGTGACACATTTGCAAAAATGAAGCAAAAACCAATAAAGAAAAAATAAAAATAAAAATAAAAATAAATTGCAAATGAAATTTTAGAGAACTCAGAAGGTGAGTAAATGATAGATGTAGGAAGATAGTAAACCTGAGAGAGAAAAAGATGGAACAAGAAATGGCAAATAAATAAATAAATAAATAAAGATAGTCAAATAAAAAAAATTGAATGGATGAAGAAGAAGAAAATTAATATCGAAAATCAGAAGATTATAACTTGGATTAAAAAAAAAAACCAACAATAAAAAAAATTAAAAAACAAAAACAAAAATACAAATGAGATTATGAGGAACTCTCCGTCCATGAGTAAATGATAGAATTAGGAAGATGGTATAGGATGCCTATAAAAAGATTTAACAATACATGATCAATAAATAAATAGATAAATAAAGATGAAAAAGAAGAAAGCACTAAAAGGAAGAAAGCGCTAAACTTATAAAGCATCATTTAAGATGATAAAAATTCACTTTTAGATATAGGATTCAATAACTACTTAATTAGTTAGGAGATATTTGTTAACTTTAAAATGTTCATGATAATTTATTGTATTTGAATTTATAATTCTTTCGCTTGTAAAATGTCAAGGTGTGCACTGCTGAGCCTACAAGAAACTCCTAATGCATACCATGACAAATATACGTAGTATTAATGTACTCAATACCATGTCTTGTATCACAAATGTACCCTACATATAATTGATGAACAAGGAATACCCTAAATCCTACACACAAAATCTACAAGTTCAATATGGACACTGAAATTCAAATTACATACAAATTGTCATCACATTAGGACACCACAGTGTATCTCTTCTCATGTAATATTCATCCAAAAGAGACATAAATTCTACTTAACTATAGCTCTTGGCACATAAAAAATAAAAGATACAAAGTTTCACATCACAATCCCTGGTCGCAAGAAAAGATCCACATTACAATGCTGTTCACATTGGATGCTGCAGCCTAATTCAAATCAGCCAACTTGGCACCGTCCCCTTTCCCGATGGATCCCGCACACGATGCTGGCAGGCAGTCAGTCCACGTGATACAGACGTCCTCCCATTGGCGGAGCGAGATCTGACGATGCTCGGGCCATCAACCTTATCCCTTCATCTGACGGCCAATGGTGACCGCGAATTAGTACTCAAGACAGAATATAGTACTTTGGGGTACAACTGGTACAGCAAGTTTTTGCCAAAAGTGACATGGGTCTAGTGTACTTTCACCCACCATCCAGGAGGATTAGAGTCCGATCTCGAACCCCTGAATGTAAGATACAACTCACACCTTCACACTTCCGAGAAGGTCCAGAACTGCGCGTAGGTGAGCAAGGTCGGCGTCTTTGGTCTCACAAGTGGTACGGTACTGTACCTCTGCCTCTTGTAGCTGCGCACGAAGTCGATCACGTATTACACCGTGTCGCTCTTTCTTAAACTCCCACTCAGCGAGTCGGTGGCGGGAGGCTTGCACGTCCTCGTACCATGAATTAACGAGGGCCTCGCAATTCGTGATGATGTTGTTGTTAGAACGTTTTCCTCTACGCCAATGCGGGATGCAGATTCTCTCATCGCAGCGATAAGCACCGTCCGGGAGTGCTCATATTTTTCCATCGCCTGCTGATAATGCTGACACTTCTCAGATACCTTGCGAGTAAGTGTTTTGGAACACTCTTTCTCTGTGCGAACGGAGTATTACCGCCTGCGAACCCGCCAAATGCATCCTGCGGTCCCTAGGTTTAGCTTCCCGCGCGCATTTGTATTCGCACCCGCATGCATTTGTAATTGCACCCGCGCGCCAGCCTGTATGTGTGATGCCACGCGAGTTTGATGACGTTGTTCGCAACGGTCATCTATAAGCTGAGTCTCTTGTCTTGAGCGTTTCAGAGATGTGCCTCCCTCCCTTCGACTTGTGAGAATGTCGACCACGGGTGTTGAGGCATTCCGGATATAGGGAATTGTACTTGTGAAAATTGTGCAGTGGGCATCGTAGAGTATGGGTGGGCATCAAATTGCGATAGAGGGGGAAGGGTGGAGGAAGACTAATAGAAGAAGTGCGGTGGAACTTGTACTGCACCTGCAGGGTGTGAGAAAGCATTTGGGCGCACTGGCTGCACGTACCCTGCAAATTGCGGGGGAGGAGGGTGGAAATGGAAGACGCCGGGCGCCTCTGCGCCAATCGCTTCTTTGTCTCTTTGATGCCCTCCGACGCTCTCCGACGCCCGGGGACGCTCTTCGACGCTCTCCGACGCGCTCCGTTGCCTGACCGACCCCCGCGCCCCAGAGTTACTGCACGCGCTCGGCCTTCGCTATGGGGGCTTCAAAAGCCCTCGCTGCCTTCGCTTGGGTAGCGGCCTCCTTCTCTGCCGCTTTTGCAGCTTGCGCTGCGGCCTTCTCGGCTGGACGCTGTTCCTTCAAACGATTAGTCTCTTCTTTCTCGGCGGCTCTTCGAGCATTGTTTTCTTCTCTCTCGGCGGCCTTTCTTTTTCTTGAATCCTCTCTCTCTATCCGATGTCTGTTTTTTTCTACCTCTGCCTCCTCTCGCCTTCTTCTAACGCCCATTTTTCTACCTCTTGCTTCCTGGTAGACGTCTAAGGTGAGAATGATGGACGTCGTAAAGTCGACTATTGGGTCTCTTTGTCTAAAGGTAGCTCTCAGCATGAAAGTGGGAAGCTGGAGAAACCGAGTTATGGAGTCCGGCTCTGTCACGTCGGGGTCGAGGCCACCGATTTCAGAGTCTCCCGGGTCAGACTGATCAATGGTTACGAAAAAATGAGATGTTTCACTGTCGGGGGAACGCTGCAGGTCCGCCTCCAGATCGCGATGTTCATCTCCTCCAGGTTCCCCCCTCGTAACCTCCTCCTCTTCAACGTCGGCCTCAGTGCCCCCCTCCTCTACTTCCGGTTGTAGCAGTTCGGTAAATCCGGTTCTCTCCTCATCGCGTTGTGTGCTGCCGGCGTCACGTTGCAGGTTTGATTGGTGACTTTCCCGTCCTTCGTCAACTCCAAATGTTTCTGAAGGGGCAAGATAACGATCAATTGCATGACGATTAAGAGGGTAGATACCTGCTCCCTTAAACCCGGCTTGTATGTTTGATTCGGACACGGCCTTTCGGTGAGACAGAGATACCCAATGGGCCAGCGTTTCCTTCCCTGCAGACTGATTCACATTGCAAGACATCCAGAAGTCACGGTACTCCTGAAAGAATTGTTTAAATGGCTTAAACACGGCTATATCCAGCTGCTGCAAAACATGTGAGGTGTGAGATGGTAAAGTAAGGAGGCCAAGTCCTACATTCTTTGCTGCCCTTACAACTTCTAACGAGCAATGGCTGTTGTGACCATCTAGGATGAGCAGGTGTCGCTGCGTGGAAGAAATGCCATACGTTTGTTGGAAAGATGCAATAAAATGGGAGATCCACGCAGGGAAAGGTATGTGGTCATCCAGGCTCTTTGTTGCATTGCAATGGTTGCGTCGGATTCACACAGTTGAATGTAGTTACGTCTGATATCGCCTTGTCTGCAGCATTTACGCAAGCTAAGACTGATAACCATTCCCTCTGATTAGGGACGATGCTTTGAACGCGGCGAGCTCCTGTGCGTGCGATAACCATTCCGCCTCGATTCTTCCCTGCAGCCATGATGATCAGGTAAGTTTCTTATCCAGTCCCAAGATAATAGCATTCTTAAATGAAAGCAGAGCTCCTGGTCGGTTAATGAAACTGAAATGCCAAAGCATCGTCGTGAACTTCAACCATATCAAATTCCATTTCTCTTTCAATGTTCACAGATGCTTCGAAGTACGGGAGCCCCAAGTTAGATAGCAGTAAAACAGTTCATGATGAGCTCTTGATACCAGTAGAACGAGAATCTGAGCAGAGCTCCTGATACTGTAATCTTCGGTGTTTTCAGCTCATGAACTCGTTCTCCAACTATCTAGGGATGTGCGGCTGCTGTAGCTTGCTGCAGGTACGTAGCTAACTCGATCAAGTACAATCTTTTGTAACAAGTGCGTACTCTCTAGCATGTTAGAATGAACCTTGCATTCTGTGTAAGAGTGCACATTACCTACATAGGCGCCGGACTCATCACAGTTCCAGATGCGCTCGAGCGGATAATGGTGTAAGTTGCAGAGCTCCTCCAAATTGTCGTAGAGTGATTTGACGTTTTCCGGGCACAAAGCTTTCGCACCGGCGCTCTCAAGTCCTTGGGAAGCTCTGATTGTCAATTCAGGGTGGCGGCGCTTGAACCAACGCATCCACCCGCCACCCGGAATTCCATCCTTGAAGGGTGTCCACCTATTCTTCGTTATCTCATAAACCTTCATTCTCAACGCGCTAGGGGATAGTCCATATCCCCGGTCGCACATTCAGATCAAAAAGTCAACAATCGGAGACTCCTCCTCCCGGGTAAGCACTGCCTTCACTCCTCTCTTTCGACTCCGAGTTTTTCCGTGGCACCAGCCACGAAATGTAGTGTAAGGTATGCCATTGGTCTCTTGCTGCCTTCTTCATGCTGTCCCCGTCGTCCACAGCTGCCAATGCCTTATGCAGTTGCTCGTCACTCCAATTACCGTTTTTTTGAATTCTCTGTCTTCTAACTCGTGGGACGTGGGGGGAGCTGCGCTGTTGAGAATTCGGTGGCGTTCGTGCAAGTTCCGGGAGGGCCTCAACTGTGCATGACCAGCAACCCAATTAGTGAAGAGATTAATGCCAGCAACGTTGGCCACACTGCCACCGCGCTGCCAGTGAGCCGCATTCCCGATTCCCTGCAATCGGCTGGAGCAGTGACGTTGACTGTTTGAGTCGATTGTAGCTGCAACGTGCACTTCGCTGCAACGTTGCCCCCGTTGCCCACTGTATCTTGGCCGGCTCCTCCGGCGCTGAGCCAGCTTCAAAGGCGTATAGTCCTCCGGCTGGGTCTCTGGACGCCCGACCTCCTCATCACCGCTACTGGACTGCCGCTCCTGTCTACTATCAGCACCATCTTCAGAATCCCGGTGGTCTTCTTCGTTTGAGTAGTTGAATTCTTCATCACCCCCCAAGTCCACGGCAAATATAATCCTGGTTGATGCTCGCACCTGCAAAATACATGTACAATTTATCACTTAGTAATGAGTTCTGAAGCATGCTGTTGGAGTAAATGAGCTGAAATCACAATAATCTCAAATTCGCAGCTTGGATGCAATCCTAACTCTAATTCTCTCTCCTATCACTCTTCTCACCTGTGAGCTCGAAGCAAGGCACAGAACATTTCACCCCCAGTTGTCTCCTAAATATGTTTGGGAGAATAGAGTTGTGTGCCACATATGATTTGTATTTTTGACAAATATGGATTTTGAAATGGCCATGAATGGAATGATATCTCGTGAGGCGGCTGTGATCTGAATGCATTGCTTTTGACTTTGAGTTGCCATGCTAACATTGACAAATGTGATAAATATATCGCCCCATGTTTGCTCCACCATGTACACTTTTTAAAATATCACATAGCATGGAATTCGGAATTAGTAGTGACCCATAACGGCGCCCCCTAAGCCATTAAAACATCCCTTGCACAATTAATTTTTGCTGACAACTCCTGAAATTTCGAAATTAAGGCTCTGTGAGAGCGGTTTTGGGCCAAGAACTACTATTCCTTCTAATGGGGGTGGCGATTTTAGGGCTGTCGACCTTAAATTGAGTTCCACTCCTGAACTAAATGCCATAACCACTTGCAAGGATTGCAAATGAGACATTGCACAACAGTATAATAGCTGCCGAGGAAAGTTCGTATGTGAGCGGAGAGCGGAGAGCAGAGAGCAAAGAGCGGTGAGCACAGAATGGAGAGCACAGAATTGAGGATTAGCCAAAGCTTCAAAAGCAAAGTAGACCCTATAACCGTGGGAAGTTACTAAAATAAGGCATGATTTTGTTACTTATTTTAGTAAAAGAGTATAATTCCGTGGTTATCTCTGGTAAGAATTTCTTACGTTAGTTTACTAAGATACAAATTAGGGCTGATGTCATGATGACGTCATGCATAAAATCCTTGAGAGTTGGGTCCTTCTTGGATGAAATTACGAGTATTCCAGCACTATGTTTTTAGATAAGAACATAAAATATTGAATCGATAATATAGATAATTCTAGGAATAAGAAAACTCGAAACCAGCAAAAAGAAGTGGTCCTAAAAGTTCGTGGCATATTTCAGAGTTCGTGTACAATAATGGAGTTGCTGAAACCAAGATATATACCAAGTCAAGCTGCTTGTCTCGGTCGAAGAATTCTTCGTCTTTAGCTAAGACCATTTCTAGCTTAAGTGTCAAGCAACGATCTATATAAACCTTAGCAGACGTCCTTGAAGTTGTATTAGCTCAATGATTTATGTAGAATTTAAGCTTGTACTTGCTAGGGAGTTGTTTGATGGTATGGGCGATTCATTTGAGGTTGTTGCCTGTGAAACGAAATTACAGGATTTGCTTAAGCGGATGGCGGATGGGCCTAACCCCTGGGATCATATAGGTAGTAGTGCAACGCAGGGTTGGACTCCTCCTACTGTAATTACGTTTGAAGAAGTCGAGAACGCTCGTGCTGTGTCGAAGAAGTGGAACCGTGAGATTGACAACAGTCCTGAATACGCATGCCTTCGGCTAGCGAGGTGGGATTACTTTTCGTACGAGGGTCGCCATTGGAGTCCGAAGGACGAATACAAAGTTAATTGGTTCAACATGAACTGGAGTGTTTTTAGGAGTTCTTGGAAACTTGCAAATCCAATTTACAACGAGAGGTTAGAGACAGCGTCTCTTGGAGAACTTAGTTGCGTTGAGTCAGATCAGTTGAGGACATTGCTATGGGCCAATGGGAATGAGGTCTTGGATGTGCCGGAAGGAGAGAAAATTTCTCCAAGAGATGGTATCTGGATCTCTCCCAAGAATAGGTAACATGGCTATGGAAATGTGAGATTTTTAATGGTTAAGAGAGAAATTACAGTGCAATATAAATTTTGAGCATTTCTTTTGTAACATTTCATTCTTCATGTTATATTTTGAGCATTACAGTTGTGACATTTCATCCTTTACATACACGGAGACAAATTAGAAATGAGAATCATAACTACTTTAGGGTGTTTGGAGTAGAGTAGACGAAGGATTACGCAATCAACTCCAATTAAATCAAATCGAATCAGATGAAAACAATGAAAGACCGAAGCCTCCTTCAAACTCACAACATGCTACAATTGCTACTTCCACTCTCAGAACTAGATGACTCTAAATCTCCTTCTACAGCCTCTTCATCGACGAATAGAAAGGCCCAGGGATCAAAAGTAGTTGGCCGACTAGGAACATATGTAAGGGCTCCAGATTGAAACGCCTGTGCTAAGCCCTCTGCGTAGTCCGGAAGTATAAAAGGCTGAATCGGGCTGGAATGAAGACGCCACGATGGAGTGGACACTGCTCTTGGCCCACGTGGCCGTGTTGCTAAAGACTACTCTACAATAGAAAACCGATTGTGGTTAGATTGAGTACGTAGAGGTGCAAAGAGAAGCAGTGCTTGGATAATTTGAACAAAGAATAGAAGACTTACACCACTTATCAGGTCTTGCTCTCTTTGGAGGTGCTTCGTTTGCTGCTGCCGGCCTAGGATGTTTAGGAGGGCCCATGGCGGATGGTCTAGCCATGTACGGTTTGAGAAGGGCGTTGAATATGGCTTCGTCATCCTCAAAAGCTAGAATGTGACGACCAATAGCCTGGCAAGCCTTGATGGAGGCCCCTGAAACCTGGAGAGTAATAAAGAAATGAGAAACAGTGGAAAAAATGAGAGGAATAATAAAGCAGAGATATGTATGAACACTTACTTGTCCCTGCATTCCAGTCGAGGACTATGTCGCCGGGCTTCGAAAGCTCTCCAATCATGCTCTGCATCATCTCATGGGTTTTCTCCCTTGGTCCTCTCCACTGAACGTCCCCATTCAATTGTTGCGACTCCGAATCGGTCCAGTTGAAAATGGCATCACTCTCGGTAATGTTGAGGACCCTATGTATCAACTGGGATTTCTTCGTCTGGAAGGAGAAGTTACTGCCACTACGAACGTAGACGCGAATCGAGAACCGCATAGTCTGCAGTCAAGCAAAACTAGTGAGTAAAATTCAGCCGAAGGGTTATCACTAAGTAAAGAGAAGGAAATGTTCTGATGGTTTTACCAAGTTCTCGGGGTTTGTAGGAGAAGTCAGGCCGAGAACATTGACGCCCCACCAGTCCTTGTAAAGCACGAAGTCACCACCCTCAGCTTCTTCCTCGATATTCTGAGCCAGCTTCTGATCACTGTTGTAGATGAGGCAGAGGGCACCATCTGTCTGCAAGTATTGATCTGCAAAATGGAAGATGTCGTACACATAATCCTTGTAGCGAGAGTTCCAAGGCGGAATACTCGTGGGGGGATCGAAAACGGAAGGGACTGGAAGATCCTCAGGGATGTCGGCAATGATCAAGTTGACTCCCAGATGGTTCTCTTGTTTGCACCGGTCCGGAACTTTGTTTTGGCGGCCTGCTCCGAACTTGAGAAAACAAGAAAGCAGAGTTAGAAAGCATAAAACGAGTAGAGGTGGATGTATCCAAGAAATGTCAAAATATCGGAACATACCTTGCGAATGAAGTCTTGAGTCATGATCCAATCTGGGTGGCCTCCTGTTGTCTCCAATCTCTTATTTCGCCGCAACATCGAATCCACAGAGGAGTTGAAGATGGAAACGTGTGTGGTAATCGAAGCTCTAGCGGAAGAAGTTGATTGAGGATAGAGTTTGGCCTTCCTCTGCTCAATGAGACTTCTGGTGATCTCAGAAGCACTAATGGATGAAGGCGCATTCGTAGTGGTCGAAGTTGGTATTGGGACGTCTGCGGTTGGAGAAGCGATGGGTGTCTCCTTCCCTGGTGCGGAAGACTCCGCACCAGTATCCTGTGAGGCCTGGGACTTCGAACCCAGTGGTCGCAGTCGCCACCCTCTCCCTCACTTTGGTGGAAGTGCAGATGACTGATCCTGCAGGCCTTCGGCCTCATCTGAACCGTCTGCAGAATCCTCAACAGCCGACGATCCTCCATCAAGCTCAGATTTCAGCTCCGCTTCGGACTCGATAACAAAACCACGAATGCAATCAAGATACCAACAACCGGCTTGAAGGTGCTGGGTATTGAACCTCTTCAACTATTGAGGAGTATAGATACACTGGTCAGAACCCTTTTGAATCCACGCAGCAAAGTACTTCGGGAGCTTCTCTTGTTGAATGACACCTTTTGAAAGCAGCTCTCTCTTGAAGTACCTAACCAAGTTCAACCGAAATAGATCAGAATTCTACACGTGAAACTCAATGAATGGAAGATGTAATTGGAATACAAACGGTCATTCTAAATGTCATACCGGTATGTCACACGCTTCACCGCGTCTGCAGCCCCCAGGAATTTGGAAAAATTCGACTGCTTTTCAAAAGGCTTATCTACGCGGAAACTGAGGAATGTGGGGAATGCCTTCTCCCATAAGAGAATACGCCAACTCTCTACATATGCGTTGGGTCGCAGGATACCCGGGAAAGACTTCCACTTGATGACAAAGTTCTCAGCCTTAGAGATGTCTTCAAACTCACAGGTGACCGATTCCTCCAGCTGCAACATCAAAGTAAGGTAGTTAAGATTCAGAAAAATAAGCAAGAAATTATAAATTTACATCACTCACGATAAAGTTTGAAGGTACTATACCGCAGCCCAAAATGTTGCCTTGTTCAACCAATGGTCGAGGTCTGCCTCTTTAAATTCTGGGGGCAGAAATCTGTAAGAAAGCCGGGAACGAGGTGAAGAGTTCCACCACCTCAGCCAACGAGCTTTGACTTTGGCATCCATAGCTGCAGGGACAATCTTTTGAAGCTTGTCCACAGTCATCTTCGGTTTATTGACGTCACTGTAATGCCGATTGATCTGGGAACAGAACAACACATACAGAATTAGATGAATTCGTTGAGAATGCAATACTTATGAATTGACTAATAAGCAAGTGATTAAAATCTTACCACGGCAAGGAAGTCATCTCCATTCTTGGGATTGGCAATGGCCAATAGCTTGGTGAAGTCCTTCTTCTTAATGGTGTCGACCATGTTGTTCGAAGCCGCTGTCATGGCGTCCCAAACACGAGACGGAGTTTGTTCGTCAGCCGGTGTTTTCTCCTTGTAGATTCTGGCAGCTTCGTCTGATGCCACCGCAATTTCTCGCTCTAAAACAGGGTCACAGTGTAGTTACTTACAACAAAAGATTAAAAAAGATTAAAGGAAATGTAGAATATAAATAACCAAGTGCTTACGCGGTAAAGAAAGGCGATGAAGACTCTGGTTGGCAAAGTAAACCACGATGGAGTAGACGGTTTCTGATTTAAACATATCTGGTATTCCTCTGGATGGAGTAGGTCCTTAAATTCCTCCAATTTCATCACCCCAAAAGCGCAAATTCGAAATAGTTTTCCCGGGAGATTACTCTTGACGTGATCATTCTCTGTAGACCTAAAAACAGAGATTGTATTAAAAGAAATGCAAATGGTCTAAATGGAAGCAGGTAATATGCGCGGAGTTGACGAAAAGAAGAGATGAAACTCTTACCAGTTGATATCGTGCATAGCATGAAGAAGGTTTCCCACATGACCTCGTTGGTCAAGAACGATGCAATGCACGGAGATATGCCACGCTCGATCCTCGGTATGGTGAGTGTCGATATGCCTTAACCATGCGGCAAGGCGATGATTACCTTCCTAGACGTAGAACATCTTTCCAGAGAATTGCTTCCAGGTGGAATCGACTTGAATCTCCGATTTGAAATCATCATTCGCTTTTTGCCAACACGGGCTCTAGTCGGCCTTGATCTCCTCAGTGACATCGGCTGACTTCTCTTCGTGGTTGTACAAGGAAATGTACATAACCTGGTCTCCATCCCTATATCCCTTGACAAACTCGCGCTCCAAATGTTGGACTCCCATTTCTCCAACAGGCCTCACTTTGGCCATTAACTGCATTCTACACATGGGAACAAGAATACGTGACTTCTCCTTGGGGAGAATTCTGAGGCTGTTGATGACGCCTATAGAGTTGACCTTATGCTGTTTCCGGTGGACCAATTCACTCTCTACTGCAGTCGTCAATTCAGTAGGACAAGATGGTGCCGGTAACTCATCCTGTGTTTGAGTTCCCTGCCAAAAGTCATGCAAGTTTTAAATGAACTTCAAATCAACGAATTTCGAACTGAAATCACTACCAGAGTGACAATGTCCCTTTTAACACAAAAACCAACACAAGGATTACAAAAGTGTGTTAGTTAGGACGTGTCGATCCATTTGTTGATTCCGTTGACAACTGACAGATTTTCAGTCACAGAAGTGTTGAATTTTCTGTAGAGAATATAGCAGCCACGTCAGACCTCCATGTCACAGTCCACGTCATGTCATAGTCCAGTCAGCTCACCACATCATCTTTCCCGCCATTCAGTATTGAACTCCCGCCCTTTGTTCCTGATACCCGGACCCTTTCAGCAATTGCCAAGTGTAGTTTCCACATCCAGTATTGCAGTGCAGTCCGTTTGGACAATTCTCATCCTCTTGAATCAGTGTGATACCGCCATCGATCAAATGTATTTATTTTATAAAATAAAATATACATTGAAACCCTCAAACATTGTCTTCTCTGCTATTCTATGAGCAACAAATATCTAGCTCGTGCACAAGCTAAGTCAAGAGCTATGACCCGCTCTAAAAGGTCAACAACATCCTTAGAGACACCAAGGAGCTTAAAGGTTAACTGACGGCAAACAGCAATTTCTTCCAACTTTTCCTCTTCTGCAAGTTGAATCTCCTCGTTGTTGAAGTGTAAAGCAGGTTCAGGCTCCATAAAGTAAGTGGCTAGTCGCTCCTGAATTGCTGACATCTAATGTAACGCCACCTTTGAGTAGCCCTTTTTGAGGTGCTCTTACCGCAACATACATCCGCCCCTTCGCTTGGTCACAAGCTGGAGTCCATTCCCCTTGCACCGTACACCATCGCTGCTGTTTCTTCATTAGTGCTTCAAGAGCCTTGGAGTTTTCTGTCCTCTTCGACCAAATTGAGGCTAATTTTGCACTGGCTCTGTCTAGAACAATTGAACGGGTACAGTCCAAGCAGTGTTCGATTGCTGCCTCGAGATCAGAGCATAAATTGCAGTCCTGCAGTATTGCTTGCACCGAATTACAACTTTGTCCATCAAAATAGCATAAAAAGAACAACATAATTCAACTCGATATCAGCAAAGCTCCAAAGAATTCTCAGAAAACGATCGTCTGCTCAACACTAACTGGACGTGTCTGACGATGAGCCTCCGATATACCAGAGCCATTATAAACAAAAATAGGCAATGACGAGTAGAGTTATCGAGTTACAGACCTGCGACATCGGGTTGATTGCTCGTAATGTCTTCATTGCCCATAACCTACTAATACAAACGTCTCACAGCCGCTAAAGTCATCCTCACTTGACAAAACTGATCAAGCTCACAGACGTTTTTAGATTGAGCATCTTCAATAAAACTGCGCAGGTCTACAATATCAGAGAAATCAAGCGGGCTGGAGAGTGATTGTTACCATAATAAAATCCCATAATAAAATCCCACGAGACTCTGAATGAACGCAGACACGGAGAAATAAGCACTTGCAGCCATGCTATCCATAGCAACAAAAAGACTCTATCAAAAAATAAGTTCCACCTTTGAGCAACAAGGTCAGAAAGCAAAGCCAACTTGCAAAGGAAAACCTCCCCAAGAGCCATCGACAGGTGTTTTTCTCGTCTAACATCACAACCGGGAACTGTAAACCTAATTCAGAACATTCCGCTGATGGTAAAGGATTTGTTTACTCACACAGTTCTATACATAATAGAAACACTGAGATACGATCGATGCAATCGACGAATCAAGCCTCGCTGAATTCACCTAAAAGAAATCCAGCGACTTAAACCCTTCATTCCTTCGTTCAAAATATGAAACTCGATGCATTGCTCCGTTCCAAGGGAGGCCATCCATGGTGAAACCGATTCAAGCTTCAACACTCTCTGATCACTTTGAAAATCCATCATTGCTGACACAGACGAATGCTTTATAAGGATATGAGGCCTGCTTGATTGATTGGAATATTAGGTTTACCTTTGAAATTAGGTCAAGCGCTTACTCCACCTTCCATCTCTTATCATCATCCGCGGGATCCTTTTCAGGTGTCTCCATAGTCGAACCATAAGCCATAATTTGCGCATACACCACGCCGTTCGTCAACAACCCGAGAACGCTTCCCACCACCATGCTAAACGGCGCATTCTCCTGGATGCTTGTAAACGTGCGAACCCCACATCCAGCAAAAGACAGAAAGTTCGTCAAAATACTCAACTGCACGGTGTTCTTCGTCCTCCAGTTCTGATAGATTTGCGGGAGCCTCGCAGCGAAGAAGATGGCATGTTGACGCGCACATAGCGCTTCAAACAGATTCGCGTCCAACCTCCCGGCAAGCAGACTTGGCGCCAAGGCGCAGTAGAGCGCGGACTTGAACAAAGTAAACGGACCAAGCTTCGGCGAGTAGTGGTATATCAACGCCACGCAAAGCAGGCTCTACATCAGAATGAACACGAGCTCCCCGTATGCTGAAAACGGCTGTTGCTTGAAGAGACAATACGCCAACGCAATCGAGAACCCCGCTGCCTCAAGCTCGAACGACGCCACACTCAACCCGTGGATGCTCTTGTTCTTTATTATCACATAAATCTGCGGCACCTTCAGAAACACCGACCCTGCCACTATGCCGTACCCTAACACCTTCGACATCACCGGCAGGACGCACTCCAGCCCTGGCATCTCACTCTTCGCATACAACTCCACCAAACACAAGACATCTATCCCTACAAACTCCGTCTTCGACATGATGCCCTTCCACCCAAATAATCTCACAGCAAAAAATCTCATCCAAACGATCTCACAACAAATGATCTCAACCAAAAAATCTGACTGATCCTCAACCTCTAGTGTTTGACCCAAACCATCTGCATACCATCAATAGAACTCAAACCCATCTGGAGCAGAACATGAGGGATGGTGAGAGCAGTTGTGGTGTGTTGAGAACATTGTCGATAATGCCAGCGTCAAGTGGACGTCGGAGGCGTCGCATGCAGGGAGACTGGCAGTCTCCCTTCGCATTTGCTGAAAGTGTCCCAGGAGGTCAAGATGTGGTGTCGACGTTCTAGAAGACTTTCTGCATGCAGCTTGGGTTGTCTCCTTGACGGATTCCGGCGTGGAACCGTCGAGTGAGACAAACCATGCACATTTGTAATATAGATGGTCTACATGTATTTCCAAAGAGGATATAAGGATAGTTAATGTAGCATGAGAAATTTGTCATATACTATGCACTTGCATAAATAATTGATGGCGTAAAACTAGAGATGCAAATACTCGGAGATGCACAGAATGTAACTGTGAATATTCATTATCGAATTTACTTTCTGTGCTGGTTGCCCTATAAGAATGATGTTTCTTGTGAATGTTGCTTCATGTGAATGTTGGGAGCTTTACATGTTATGAGTCAATTAGTTGCATTGCATGTAATTGGTAGGTGAGATTAAAAATGGACTGTTCAGGGTATGTATAGAATCTAAACACGGAAATTTGAATGCTTTAGCACTGATATCGATTATGCACATGTACTTAGCACAGTGTTGTTGTAGCCTTTGGTATATGCATTCTGGATTACATGTGAAGTGTGCAAACACACTGTGCACTTGTGAGAGCGACATAAGAATCTTTCAACATTACTCCCATCCCGTCTAATGAAAACAAAATGTAAAACACAGAAAATGACTTCACTTATATAAAATTTCATTTAAAGCATCATCTTAGCTTTACCTAAATCATGTACAAAACAGGGAGGACGATATAGAGGCAGTACTTCAAATAGACCGGGTACATGGGATAATTTTGCTAGGATGACTTCCATCGTAGAAAACTTCATCCACAAAGCCTGAAATCTAAGTTTGACAGTCTGTGTCTGTTCTGACAAAAACGTATCAATGGTTCTGACATTATTGGCACTGCAAAAATTTCTTACAGAAAATCAACAGAATTGAGTCCTTCTTAACAGCAATTTGCAATTTTTTTGTCGGAAAGGTCACTCACTTCTGGTAGTGAATAGACAATTATGAAGAGGGAGAAAACAGTTTGTTCTGACTCTTAAACATCTTTTAAATAACATAATAATAATCAACAATGAGTATGTAGCACAATAAAGCTACTATCTACGTGGTGCACGCCTATAATACTCCTTAGACAATCTACAGTTCCAATGACGACGCCTTCTCCAAAATTGCCTGGTTTGTTGGACAAGGCATGGCAGTATTGCCGGAAGGGCGAAGACCACATGGGCAAGCCTCCTAACTCTAATAGGCGAGGAAGGAGAAGGTGGAGACATCGGCGGAGTATCAAGCCGAGGAGAGGTGGGCTCATATACTGGAGAGTAAACCTGGAAAACCGGGGAGGTAGGCATGTACTGAGGAGAGTGGACCTCGAAAGGTCCACTGCTTGAACCTACAGGGTTTCCTAAATCACATCTACATAAATGGGGCCGATCAAATGAATCCGAGAGGTCTGACACGTTCATCACTGTAACCGGAGAACTGATGGAAAGAGGAGCATCAGAACAAACCTAGAAAAAATGGAACAGAAACAATGTCAAATTACCATTAAATATTATGTAGAGAAGGAATCTATTCTACAGCAAATTGCAGAATTTAAAATGAACTACCTCAGTCTTTGCCGGAGTCAGGCCCTCAGTTTCAGTGCCCGTGTTTAGTGTAGTGTCCTCCTACAGCAAAGTCAAATTAAACATATTAGAATTGACACAAAAAACCGAAATATGTATTCAAAAAGGAAAGAGTGCCACATAAACCATAATCCCCTCATTCATAACAAGGTCTCTCCCTCTCTCAATCACTCCTTCCTCAAGGTTGGGTTTCGGCTCCGAATGGAGGGTGGGAGGGGCACCCTCCTTCGCGGCCTCTGCAGCCAATGTGTGCTCCACATGCCCTTCCTCCGCCTCCACCTTCGCGGCCTCTATAGCTACCGCATGCTCAACATCCCCATCCCCCCCAATCACTTCTCCCTCACTGGGGGGGTTTCGGCTCCGAATGGGGGGTGGGAGGGGCACCCACCCTTGCGGACTTTGCAGCTACCGCATGCTCAACATCCCCACCCCCCCCCCCCAATCACTTCTTCCTCAAGGGGGGGTTTCGGCTCCGAATGGGGGGTGGGAGGGGCACCCTCCTTCGCGGCCTCTGCAGCCTCTATGTGCTCCACAGGCCCTTCCCCCGCCTCCTACCTCGCGGCACTTGCTGTAGAAGCCTCTGTCCCTGCCATTGTATGCTCCCCATGTCCTTCCCCCGCCTCCCACTTCGCGGCATCTGCAGCTACCACATGCTCAACATCCCCACCCCCCCCCCCCCAATCACTTCTCCGTCAAGGGGGGGTTTCGGCTCCGAATGGGGGTTGGGAGGGGCACCCTCCTTCGCCGCCTCTGCAGCCACTGTGTACTCCACATGCCCTTCCCCTGCCTCCCACTTCGCGGCATCTGCAGCTACCACATGCTCAACATCCCCTTGCCCTGCCTCCCACCTCGCGGCACTTGCTGTCACCGTATGCTCCAGAGTCCCTTCCCCCGCCACCCACCCCGCGGCACTTGCTGTAGAAGCCTCTGCCCCTGCCTTCCTTGCGGCCCATACCCACAACCTCATCCTCTCTACTCGACCCTCCTCTTTCATTCCGTCTCGGTCCGCCTCCTCACACAACATCCCAGAAACCCACAACCCGACACCAACAACCCTAAACTCAAACCCCATAATCCCAAACCCCAAACCTCAATCCTCAAAACTCTTAACCCCAAACCCCCCTTCCCGAATCCTTACCTCTTCTGTCGGCGCGTCGCGGTCCGATCCGCCTCGGTTGCTCGCCATCTCCTCCTCCACGCGCTCCTCTCCACGCCCCTCCATCCCCTTCACAGTCTCCCCCTCGTCCGTTGACGCGGGTGTTTGTGTGAGTGCGGCTTGCGAAGAGGCCTTCCCTCTCCCACCTCGACCCTTACCCCTCCCTCGACCCCCCACCTCGGCCCCTCGACCTCTCCCTCTGGTCGACCCCTCATCCATATCCTCCTCTCCTGGGCCTACCGCAATGTCAAGCCAATCAACATCCTCCCCACTAGTCTCAGAAGGGACTTCCAGGGTGCCCTCGCCCCGCTCGTCTAGCAGCTATTACTTCCCCACCTTCGCCGGCCTCCATGATTTCGCGTCTTGCTCTCCGAGCGACTTTTCTCAATGTCTCAGGATCTGACTCCTCGCCCGCATCCACTTCTGGCGTCTTCTCCTCAACAACCTCTTGCTCAATCCTAAACCAGTCGACAATCTGCGCAAATGTTTAAGACGATGACGAGTATTACTACTTCGGGTCTTTTATTCTAAACATCCATTCGGTTTGATGCGGCGTCATAATTCTAAACAGTAAAAAATAAACCCGCAGCGAGGACATTACTTCTAACTTAATATAACTCCACAAAAATACATAATTTACATTTAGCATCTTTTAATGTATCGATTATGAAACTTACCACATCCGTGTTAGAATGGTCGTTCGAATGTGAATCTGTCTCTCTTGTTGAACACTCCTTGAAACCGAATGAAGGTTGTGGTGTCTCCAGAGTCGGACTGGAATTGAACCCTAGTTCTTCCCTCATCTCTATGAGTTCTTCATTTTGTTACATCACGAATGTATGATGAGTCTCAGATTCCATTTCCGTGAGGATACCATCTGTATACAGAAGGAGATTTTCGATGACGTTACTGCCGAGGTTACCCACACCGTCGGGCAACTTTCCATGAGAGATGAGAATAATATGTTGCAGTGGAGGTTTTTCCCCGGATCCTATAGAGTCTATGGTCTTACTGATTCTCTGATGGCTGCATCCACTGAGATCCTCACCCCCCGTCGCTCTTCTACATGCACAATTCAGACTCCCTTACCTCGTGATGTCAAGGTCAAAGTCGAGCCTGGTACTGAAACTTCAGACGTAGAGAAACCCCCTCCCCCGACAGTCATTTCTCTCTCCTCTGATGACGAAGTCAGTCCCGTCAAGTTGGTGCCTAAGGTCCACGCAGATGCTCCTCCTTCCAATGTCTCTCCTCCATTGTCCCAGGTCACAATTAGCATTGTTCCTCTCCATCAACAGCTTGCAAAGGCGCGTGGGTCAAAAAACATTCTAAAGAAGATAGACTATGCCACTATTAGACACGAGAGAGTAGAGTACTTGCCTGCGAAGTTTGACGGTCCGGTTCTTTTTGAGTTGCCCCCAGCTGCTTCAGGATCCTCTAAGCTCGCCGCCAAGTCAATGCAGGAAATGGACAAACCATACGACGGACACTCGTGGACCAAGACCATCACAACAAACATCAAAAACGACTTCAGACTCTCTTTTCGAAGTTCCACCTGCGTCGGATGGCTCCGCTGCATCAACAAGGAGTGTGACTTCCTCAAGCGTGTTCCCAAGATCTTCGAGGTTAACGAGACTGAGTTCGAAGGGTGTACCCTTCAAGCTTTTCTCATGGATCAGCCTCCTCCATCTGACTCCACGCTAGTGTGCTAGGTATGTAAAGAACCTTCATCATGTGTAGCTACATGCGAGGCTAAGATTTATTACGTAGTGGGCAAAGCAAATCAGACTAGAGCTTGTATTCACATAGGAACACATGATCATCCAGTGAAAGTTGGAGACTACAGAGACTCTAAAGCGGAAATTAGTAGCTTAATAGAAGAGCACGTAGAGATGAACAACAAAGCAACGAAGAGCGACGTTGTCTTGGAGGCGAGCAAACTCCTCATCGGGAGCTACTTGCTACAGCCCGAGGATGCACCACCGAGGAAGCTGACAATGGAGGAGCTGCTTCCTGTTCTGGATCGAGGCAAAGACATGGCGTCACCAAACATCCGCAACAAAGTCGCGACCTTCAAAAAAATTAGAAGGTACGGAATCATGGAAGGTATCACCAAGCTCCGTGGAAACAGTCTGTGGGCGTATGTCCAAGAGAATAAGTTTCTTGGTAAGGGTTTATGCGTGACAAAGTCTACGTCTTCAAGATGTTGGAGGTCGGGCCGGGAAGTGGTGTCGACTTGGTCAGCCGAATGCAAGCTGGTGGAGATTTGGAGAACGCATGGATCATGTTCGACCATGTAAAACGTGTCAAAGACTGGTCGACGATGGCGTGCCATGTGTACGACGGCACCTACTGCCGCGTGATGACAATCGCCAATTGCAACATGCAGTCCGAGGACACGGAGGCCCAGCTCGTCTTCTGGAAAAACCTGAACCTGGTCATGGAGAACAATGGCGTTGCAGCGCCGAACTTCAAGGGGTTCATGGCGGATAAAGCACAGGCGAATTGGAATGCAGTGCGAATCCTTTACGGCAATGGTAACAAAGAGGACCCAATGGAGGACCGTGAGAGGTCGTGCTTGTTCCACTGGACACAGAACATGATGGCGTATACGCAGAAGTACTTCCCTGAAGAACTCTGGGAACAACACAAGAAGATGTGCACTCACTACAAGAATGCGACCAACATGGCAGAGGCGGAAGGGGGCAAGCACAATAAAGTGTACCAAAAAAGTGCTTAACTATTTGACAATTTCAGCCCTTCTTATAAACACTCAAGAAAGTGGGATCTAAGTTATGTTGATTCAAAATTTAGTTATGGATTTCAAAAATAGACTTGATTCTCTTGAACTTCCCAAATGTGCGAGACAAGACATCGAGGTTTAGAAGTGGAACGGATACCGCGAAGTCGGTTCAAGTGAATGGGATTATTTGCGAAAGTGAAGAGAAATGTTTATGGATTCCTCAAAAGTCACATTTAAGATCGCTGTCCACTCCGTTCTTAAGGTACCATTCTAGAAATGCGGGGGTTCCAACAGTTTGGACCCATAAAGTGTATCAAAAGTACCGTCGTGACGTTTTCTGGACACTGTTTTGGGCGAAACTTTTGGGGCTCTTCCCTTCAAATATTGTGGTGTTCAAATGCTCAAAAAATAATTTTCTGATGTTTGCGAATGGTCGGGAAAAAAAAAAGTGAAAAAAGAACATCTTCATTTTCATGATTTAGAACTAGCGGTCAAATTAAGTTTCAATTAAAGATGTTTTTCTTATGGAGATGCCTGTAAGATACCTTGTGACACCTTAAAAAGTGACTAAAATGCTCAAAAACTACACCAAAATGCTCAAAATCAACTTTGAGCCTTAAAAAACAGCACACTTCATATCCACTTGTTGGTGGTCACATGTTGCACTTTGTGGTACACTTTATTGTGCTCTCCCCCGGAAACTCTGTACCACGCATTGCGAGCATGGTGGGCATCCACCGGGGTCATTGGCGAGAGCGGGCTCATCAAACTCGATCAGTGGCTGTCATTCTGGCACCACCGCTTCCGCCAGTGGGAGGGATTCATGACCACGGTACGATTTCTGCACTCTGATTTGATGTTTTTAATACTGGTTTCCTATCCCTAACCTACAACAATCTAATCGTTGAATCTAACGGCACCTACTGTCTAAACTGCAGAAATTCACGGAAGAAGAACACACAGAGATGCCGACCTGTAACCTCGCCGAAAAAATTCACAACAAGTGGCTTCAAGCTTCAGGAAACAACGGGAACGACCTCTACGTTGCTACCGTGGACGATTTTGTTTGAGCTTTTCTATAGGTTGTTAACTACTACCAGTTCCTCAAAGGTGACGTCGGCGGAACAGGACCATCCAAGAAGGAACTCAAGCTCCGGATGGCGGGACGCAACGCGAAGAAATGGGGAAATCCTACACTGCTTGAAGACCCCATGCTCGATATGCTAGGAGCGGATGAGTTCTGCACCCGTCAGCCTATCATGCCTGGAGCGGAAGTGTTTGGTTCACAAAAGCGAAAAGCCGACGTCCCCATCGGAGCTGACGAGGAGTCTCATCGCTCGGACAAGACAAACTTCTCACGCCTAAGAGGCCCAAGACGTGCCGTTAGGGCTCGCCCTATGCAGATGCCCGTCATTGTGGAAGACGACTCCGAACACGACACCGAGGTACAAGGTACCCAATCTCTTGCCCAGGAAGTTGATTCCGCTTTACCTTCACCTGTGAACAAGGGCGGCATTCGCCGTGTCAACGCGGTTGAAGAAACCAAGGTGAATGTGAAGGAGTGGCACATATCGAGACTTCACAAACTTTCTGCGAAGTGCTGCTGGTCCCAAAGAGCTGAAACGAGAAAGAAGTGCTCCGAGAGAATTGTCAGGGGGCCCCATTGCACAGCTGTCCCAACCTACACTGGGCTTTGGACTAACTATCGCAGGAACATAGTTGAGAAGACGGAGTTCTTCTTCTGCTCCGACGATATTAAGCGCTGCGTGAAAGGCTCTAAGCGCAAGTGGGTAGCACACTACTCAAAGGACCAGGAATTCCCCTCCATTCCTGAGGTCTGGCCAGTGAAACTAGGTACTAACCTCAAACTTACTGAGATTCTTGCCCTCGAAGCAGCGGGCTTTCAACTTCCGCCGAAGAAACCGGTCTCCCCAAGACGCCTGTTCTCTTCGGCCCCGCCCCCTTCAAATCTCAGCTCAGTGCCAGTCCCTGCAGACGCTGACCGCTACCCAGGCAAGAGAGACGGCAAGATGGTGAAGCGCACTGCCACTCGTCCCAATCCGGCGCAGCGACTATCCATGGGCTCCTCCGAGTCTCTCAAAGCGCGCCTCCGTTCTGTCACCATGATACCTGAGCCGGGCCACGGTTGCATCATTGGGCTGGATTGGGGCGTCGCTCCGCACATCACAAGATACCAGATTACCATCAGTTCTTACCCTGGTTGCACTTCCCCAGCATTCAAGAAGACGATGACTACGTTCCGAGGCAAGACTCAGTTCACGTATTGTAAGCACCTATACTACATACTCTTGAAGGTCTGCAACCGTGATTCCGAAGCCGAGCTTTTCATCCATGCGCCCACCTTCAGCTTCAACGAGGTCAAGTTACTCCTAAATAGTGGAATCTTGCGTCACCCCTTGGCGAAGAAGTAGGTAGCACTCCTTCTTTAGAACTGCCATTTCCACATTGGCCATTGATCATGTAGTGAATGATTTTAGTAATATCCCATGTACTAAGTCAGCAATACAGAAGCTGTATTGACTTTTTCATTATAACGGCTTTGTCGTTCACATTCATTGCATTCTATTTCAGAACATTCTATCTTCAACAAGTGCACTATATACCTCGTATCCCCTGACATGTACCATTTATTACAGCAAACATATACTTGTTATTAGATGTCCTAATCTTCGAACCTAACACGTTTAGGATTGCCCACTACACTATCAGCAGGACTGCGAACCTCTGACTCTACTACAGGACAAACTACATTCGCGTTCACTTTCGTTCCCACACTTGGCAAGTGTCCTTGGTATGAACGTTTCAGCAATGGTCCACCTCCTCGCCTCCGATTCACAGATTCCCTGGAATAGGTTCCCCTTGGGATCTTTCCAACCTTGGAGTATGCATGTGGTTGCAAAGGCACATCTGCGTCCTCCTCCAGCACTATGATATCATCCGAATTTTTTGAACGTGGACGGTCAGCTGTTACATCCGGTTGTACGTCAACATCCGTTGTCAAAGGACACCCTTGGCTGTTGGCCATCACCTCTTCTTCGTCCTCCACCTCAACATATGGTTGAAATGGACAAACATCGTCAGCAAGTGAAACAACAATATCTCTGACGTCTTCCATAACCGATGTCTCGCACTACGGAAAAGAGCTTCACAAAACACCAACAGAAAAGAGGAAGAGACATTCCATAATCTTATCTTAAATATCCCTGCAGAAGATGCTTGGCGCCCTTGAAAATCGGCTTTTCATTCATTTAAAAGTTGTCATCCTCCTAAACTGAATGGAAAAGGATGAGGGTTTAGCAGAAGTCATTTACCATAGGAAATTTAGAAAAAAAAAAAAAAAAAATGAAATTAGAAAAGGAAAAAAAAAAAAAAAAAAAAAAAAACATTTAAAAAATTTGAAATTAAAAAGATAAAAGTAAACAAAAGCAATATTTAATACTAAGGTTGAAAATAATATGAAGGAGATTAAGAAATTGAATGTGAAAATAAAATGAATGTTATAATAAAATGAATGTGAAAATAAAATGAAGGAGCAAATTAAATGAAAGGAGGCTTTTGACCCCTATAACAAGATAGATAGAATAAAGAAAATTAATAAAAAATACAAGACAATTATAAAAATAAAAATAAAATAAAAAGAAGGAGAAAGGCATGTAGACTATGGTGGATGAATCATAGCTATGTTAAGAAAATGTTACGATATTAAATGTTACTTGATCCCTCTTAAGAGCTTCAATACCAATACATTTTAAGAAGTAATTTGCATATATATGTGAGGGGATAAGGGGAATCAATGTATGCCTTAACTAGGTAGAAGGAGCTGGAGCATAGTAATTGGTGCACGTCAAAAAATTAATCACCAAGAAATCAGAAAAAATTACAAATTCAATGAAAATACTGTAATTAGTCCACGGTTATAGGGTCAATTAAATTACTAAAATTAGGAAATTTCTAAAAATATACAGAGAATATTCGAATCTTCTAATTTCATATTTTATTTTTAGTAACAAATTCTATTTTTAGGTTATGTCCCCCATTCTGTGCTCTCCACTCTCCAAATCTCCGCTCACCGCTCTCCGTTCTCCGCTCTCCGCTCACGTACAAGCTACGTCCACCAACATAACAAAGTCAAAACCCACCCTAAAATCCAAATTCTTATCAAATTTTCAAAGTACACCATAAAGCATAAGAAGAAAGTGCCTTTCAAAATATTTATACTTCAAAAAATTCTAGAAATTTGAGATCTACTCTAATTGCATTGAAATTTTTTGTGGTTCTTTTCCCCATTGACTTTAACATATCAACCATTCAGATTTCCAATTGAACATCTTCATAGTTCCCTTTAAGTAGTTTTAATTTTGGATAATGTAAGGTAATTTCGAGAGACACCCTTTCACAAAATCAAGGATTTTTTTGCACTTCCAAGCACGTATGAGGCTCAAAATTTGTGAGCTTATACCTAACTTCCATACCTAAAGGAATTGATGATCCTCTACGGGTCAAATGTGTTTGCAAAATATAGGTTTTGGGCATCAAAACTTCGATATTCTCACGGTGCAGTGTCCAAAAAAACTTTTTTAGTGACTTCAAACGTTATAATCTCGCAATTTGTACGGTGGATTGTCTTCAAAACTGGTATATACCTTTTTGAATAAGGAAATTACAAGATCCTATGATTAATTATTCACTTTAATGTTTAACTTTAGAAATAAATAGGTTTCTATTAATAAAGGTATATTTTGGCAGTTTTGGCTCCAAAACCACCAAGGGCCTTTAGGGATTAATTACTTGTACACCAGATTTTAGAGTTGGAAATAAGGTGTAGCATTGTGAAAAAAGTTGTGAAAATAATATGGGTTCATATTATTACTAATGTGTATTTTATTTTTTGATAATCAAATTTTTATTAGCATATGAAAATTTTATGTGGTCAATACAAAGGTTTGTATCTTTTCTTGGAGTAGAAATAAAGAAGAGAAAAAAAGAAAAAAATATCTCTCTTCTATGAGATGAAGAAAAAGTTCTTATCATCTTGCTTAAAAAGTCTATGGGAAAACTTTGACTCATTATAGAATGAAAATCTTCCACAATATAAGATTTTTTTTCTTTATAATCTCAAAACCAATCATGTTAGTTACTTACATATAAAATTCAAAAGGTAATTATAGGGGGTAAGCAAAATTTTGGAGCTACCCGAGGAGTAAGAAAAACCAATTTGAGCACTATAAATATTATTTCATATGTTTAGTGTAAAAACCAATTATAATCCTATGAAGCTCTTATAATTCTCTACGTCTAAAAAAAATATAAAACACTCGCATCCAAAAGTTATATTGTAGGAACCCACCCGAAATTTTAAAAAGTCCATTCTAAGACTATGGGCAATTAGAGTTTAAATGGCATTAAAAGCTCTTTTTGGACCCTTTGAACCCAATGAATTTTTTATTTTTTTGAAGACACGTAATAAAGTTTTATTACTGCAAAAAAAATGAACAACCGCTAAGGCCCCGAGAGGCCCTGGTCTTAACAACCCCAATGGATTTAGAGCACCAAAACAGTCTTGTGGTAACAATTACTAAAGAAAAAGTGACATACTATTCACTTCCTAAATTTAAAGACATTACTATAGGTCTAGGTAAGTGATAGTTCTTATGGTTACAATTACTGTACATTGTATAAAACTTTCTTTAAATCTCATTTTCTAGAAAAGACCAAAAAATGTATAATAATAAAAAATCTTGTTATGAAGGGGTAAACAGAGCCATTCCTGATAGTCACATTTGTCTTGTATAGAAAAGTGTTATTGATTTATAATTGATAAAATTAAGGCCCTAATTACATCTCCACTCTAACTTCATATTGTAAAACCTCTACACTGGTTCAAGGTAAAAAGTTTCATTTCAATTAGATGGCAATAGTTACTTGCATAAATAGAAAGCAAATGTGCACTAATTAGAATTTTCAGTCTAGTTCATGGTGCTGTGTGGCGCCACTCCCACCTGGGTTCTTTGACTCGAGATCTCCTCATGATCCTACTCCAAGAGTACCAGCCACAAATCCACATTGGTAAGTTCATGCGACAATCACCTATCCTTGTAAGGTAGCAGTACCCATTCATGCCAGCGACCCATTCCTGCCTCCTACTTTTTGACCAGAAAGTGCCTCCTTGTGAACCTAAACTTGAACATAAGTGTATTGAAATTTCACTAGAATCAATGAGATGGAACCAATGAGATGGAAGCATTACCAAGTTTTGTCCACAGGTTTCTTCTGTCACTTTTGGGTAAGTCTACACTAGTGGGAACAGCAGTTTTCCCCTCCAAACAGCCCCTCAGGCATTTAATCCGCTGAGGGATCCAAAATAGAGAAGCAGCTGGCCTCGAGGGCAGGGGTCCCTGAATCTGTTCCGAGATTTCTCTTGCCATGTGGGTCTGTACCAGTGGCCATTGGGTGCCTGCGATTTTCATCTATACATTTCTGTTCCATTCGGTGGAATTTCCTGTGTCACTGATACGTTTACTCAGTGGTTTATCCTCATATTGTGTGTTTTACTATAATTCCCGATGCGCTTCACTTTGTCCGGACTTACAGCTGATGGAAACGTCTCATCATGGATGAAAACTTTTGAACATCATCTACTCTGTTGCAGTTACTGTCGAAGGCTGGTGAAGAGCAGATGTTTAAGTAAAAGCTGAATTCACTCACACACTCACTATGTTGATACTCGGCTGCGATTGTATATCATCAATGTCTTATGCGGAGTCCTCTGACAATCACTTAATGAACCAATTAAAACCGAGGCGTCTTGTAAACAAATGGAGTTCAAAAATTTGTAGCAATCGAAGAGAGTTTCAGGCTTGTAGGATACAGTCACTCCCTCAAAATTATCTCTCCTGCTCTATGTGCTATTCTTCTAAAGCGCCTGTATATGTTTTCCTATAATTACTTCCTACAATATTACAACTTCTCCTGTGCAACAGTGTAAACCTGTCCCTAATTTTGCATGAGGAACAAACTTCATATGAACAACCGTGGTTCGGCTTTGCTAATTCCCTGTTGCGACTTCAGGGATCTGTAAGAAGTCGTTGACAGACTCCAGCCACTTAAGCTGCTCACGACGGTTGACGATCACAGTGGAGAGATCAAGCTCGAGTAGGTTAAGTTCGTCTGTATTGATCGCTGCCTCTTCCTCGCAGTCTTTCAGTCTGTCGGTATAGTGGTCCACCTTCAACGCAAACCGACGAAGGTTGTTCAAATTGCTCTTCTCAACGACCATCGTGAGATGGTGAACCCGCCTCAAAGTCGCCAATACGTTCGGGTCCACATTCTTGTTCATGGCCGCGCTGAGCTCACTTGCTGCTGCCACCGTCCTCGCACGAGAAGCGCTATGAGCTTGACTTGCACGATTGCGTACACTTGACCATTCCTCCAATTTATCACGCAGCAATCTCGCCCGTTCATTCACCAAATTAGCAGCCGATCGTTTCTTGGTCCGACTGTACTCGTCACGGTTGAGTAGCTGCGCCAATTGCTCTTTACGAGCTGAAGCGGCTTCTTTCAATTCCGGACGTAATATGAGTATGCCTTTCAGTAAGGAAGCAGAACCTCCACAAAGACAAGTACGACCTTCCTGAGCCCTGCTAGTGCGAACTCCGGGACGTCCGTTGACTCTCCGCGCAGGGGTGCCACCGGGCACTTCCCCTGTAGCCACTGGGGCTGCATTGCCCCTCCCTCTGACGTTCCCTTCCTGTCAAACAAAGTATAATGTTCACACGAAATCAAAACACAATATCACAGAGTCCCTCCAAATACATATTATACTCTAAAACATAGTCCCAAAACAGTGGCATACACCCGGGATTCACGTCCGGGATTGCAAGAATGTACTGGCTATGGAGAAATGTATCCATGGCCAAATACTCTGTACTGGAAAGTGGACTTCTGGAACCAATGTTTAATTACCGCATTATTTTCCGTGCGATTCTCCTCGGACTTGGGTCTCACGCGCTGTCGATGCTGGCGCTCATCTGGCATTGTGCCTTCCTCTTCGCTAGCCGCCGTCTGCATGCATGCACGGAGTCCACGGCAATTTTCCCCCGACTCCCATTGTCGGCCCAAAGTGAAAGTACTACTACGAAACCACAATCACTGCAGAGGACTACAAGTACATGCACTGTAACAATTGAAAATGCAGCGCGATACAGCCAGGGGGAGCTCAAGCAGGTAGAGGTGGAAATTTAGAGTCCACTGGGAGTCAGTGATGCAGAGGGTGCAAATTACCTCACTTTCGGAGGCGGTATGGTCTGCGCTTTCACTTCCTGTCTGTGCGGGCATAATTTTGGGATGAGCCCAGGGGACTGGAGCGTTCGCATCCGCAAACTCCGGAAGAGGCTCGAAAGGCCTTCTCCGCCACCGAGGGAAGCATCGTTTCATGGCAAATCTGCACCAGTTTACCTCGCCCCCCCGACTTTCTTCCAGCAAACCACGTGCAAAGTGTAGAGGCAGGATGCCGTCCACCATCTCTCGTTGATGAACTCGCTTGAATAGCTCGCTGACGTACAGGAAGTACTCTTCCCCGTCAGCATCACGGAACGCGTAACCTGCTCCCTCCTTCTCTCCCCAGTGCGCGACAACGTGCGCAGGCGGGCAAATGAGTTTGGCGGCGGGGTCACTAGGGACGAAGCCCGAGGAGTGTAGAAGCATGCAGTGCTTGAACCAAGCATACCATGCCTGCTCGGATCGGGCCATGTCGCGAACTGTTACTGTTCCTTGTGTTTATAAAAATTTTGTACTCTGCGAGCAATTCAGGATAACTCGCTAAAACACCCTTCGTCTCTCGGTATGTCGCCAGAGCTTGTTTTATAATGTCTGGAGTGACAGCCTGTTTCCACAAGACATGTATGTGGAGTTAGAAGTGAGCTCAGACAGTGACATACGGACAATGATTAAGAGGCCGGCCCTAGCAGTATTAGTGATCTCAAAACGTCTCTTCCATGTCCCTCCTACGTTGTGGAAAATCAGATCGCAGATCTAATTATCAAAGGATCTGATTCTTACAAAAATTAGCAATTATGTCAAATCTAAAAGCAATTACTGAACGTCAACCTCAGCGCTTTATAGGTCGACGGTACCTAAAACTGTGAGGGCTTTGAACCGTGACACTGGGCAGCAGGGAGAGTCCTATGAATTCTACCATGCACCTGGTCCCGCTACTACTAAGAAATCAAATACAGAGTGGTAGTGGGATTACAAACAATTAAGAAATGTCGATTACATACTTGTGCCTCAGAGAAGTCCCTTTGCGAATTGCTGAAGGAGTTTCCTTGTTACCTCGACTCTGCGATACGGCAGGCAGCAGCGGTAAGGGAGGACAAATCATTAAAGTGACTCGGGTGTTGATACAGGCTGAAGGTTCTTCTCCTCCGGATCAAACTCCGCCTTCTGTTTATAATCTCCATCCGCTGCTCTTCCGTCTCGGTCAGAGTACGGCAAAACTCTGTCGTGAGCCCTTCCTTATCCAGTCGGATTTTTTCTTCCTCCGCCATAGATGTGTGTGGTTCAACTCCTCTGTCAATGTCGTGGAATATTTTGTTGACACTCTTACAGCCTTCTCCTTCACCTCCCCCAGTGCTGGTTGTTTTTTTGGAACCACCACAAAAATTATTAATCTGCGAGAGAATTGTAAGCCAAACTCGCATGAGATCATGAAGCCTGTGAGAGACAAATTCTACTGTCAGTTTAGTATATTCGCATGAGACCTCAAATTCTTCAAACTGCACTTGAGTAGACGTCAATTCTCCGTCCCAGGCTTTCTCCGAACATGACGAATCCGGAATATCCCTGTCAACCCATGGCTACAGATGCAGCTGGAACTCTTCCGGAACAGTTTTAGTAAGCCATCTGTGAAGAAACTATACAAGATTAAAACACAAGAGAACACGTTTTACTTCCCATTGCAATATATGGGCTTACCGATTCCACGCTGGACTATTCTCTTCCCATATGAATCCTTTCTCAAACAGGTAAAGGAAAAAACGGTAATGAAAACGAATCACCGGGCGAAGGGATAACTCCCTTAAGGAACGGCAAGGGTAGACCTAAACAAACATGCACATGTACTCTAACAGGTGCCGCGCAACAGATTACATAAAAAAGTAAATTCCTCTCTTCTACCATACAATTCATCATGTAGACATATTTGATTAAACAGTTATATTCTTAGATTCACGACATCCGTAGATTAAAACGGTACATATTGGGATAAAAGATTTCTCTTCAGTACCACAAGCGTCATTCCATTTACGCAATAGGTGTTTTCTCTGAGGGAAAAACCAAAAAAAAAACAACATCGGACGACTTGGATTATCAAGGCGACAGTGTTAGCGCAAAGCAATTAGGAAACCCTTCTTCATCATTGAACTGAAGCACATATCTGCATATGACAGAACGAGGATAAACTAACATTCTGTGTCTCATATGAATCATGCACCTCACCAAATAAGTTTTGAACCTATTCCATCCACTGGACAACAAACTCGTCGACGTGCTGATCGTCGTCGAAGTGACTATCGTCCTCATCCCTTTCAGCAAGGGCATCTAGCACCTGAACTTCAGGAAGGGGGATCGTTTTCACTTCTGCCTCATCGTCTTTTGGATTCTCCGTCATGGTTGAACCAGCGGTAGTGCTCCTTTGTCGCACTCCATTGGGGGCACTTCCAGGTGCGCCAAAATCGAGAACCTCGCGATCCCCTACAAGCCTCTTACTGCGAGCCTCACATCGAAGCACCACCTTCCATTCAGGATCAACTGAATCCGGCATAAAGAAAACCTGAGACACACTAAGAGGGAAAATGTACGGGTTGTGTTGAGGGCCGCAACGAGCTCTAAACCGGACCGTCCAGAAGCCGTAAGAATCCTTCTTTACAGAGCGCCTTCCTTCGTGCATGGTCGGAATCCAACTTCCTTCCATCACTACGCACTTCAGTGTGCCATAAGATATGAGCAATATTTTCTTCAAAATCCCAACATCGATTGCTGTTGTCACGGACTCAGGGTTAATTCCAGCAATACCGCAGTCGTAAGCTACATGTGAGGGTCCTTCTTCGTCAACGCAACATCTGTAATGACTGCCATAAGCCCACATGGCGTCGTATGAAAGTGCATGGGTCGAGGGAGGGCAGTGCAAAGCTTCAAGCATAGGATCAATGGGAAAACGGTCCTCTTTTAATCTCCGAACATGTTGGTTGAGCCATGCAGAGAAGACAGGAAAAGAATAGTACAGGTGCTCGGGGTATACAAATCGGAAGGCCCCTTGGCGTCCGTTTCTGCTCCACTCTGCACGGGCTGACTCTCTGTAACGTTGACGTTCCATACCGTGCTCGCCTTGCCGACTCTCCCACTCCCTGGTAAATTTTGATTAATAAAAAATTAAAAAAATAATAAAATCTCAGAATGAACCAACAACTATTGTAACATTTATGGCTATGTTCTACTATTACCAATTGAATGAGCACAGTAAGCAATTGTCACCTGAGCAAATCTTCAGTATAAACCGAATTCTTCACCACATACGTGTGGATCTGCTCCTTCTCTTCCTGCGACAGCCTTTTGAATTTGCCCTTGCCAAGCAACAATTCCCCTGCATCCCTGATCTCTTCTTCTGGGTCCTAGACACGTCGCTTAGTATGCTGGTACAACGAAAAATATTCGGTGCAGAAACCTAATGCCTCATCCACTACATATCCGGAGGCCATGCCTGCTTCCGGCCTAGACTTATCTCGAACGTACCGCACCAAAGTTCCTAAATACCTCTCGATGGAATAACACCACCGATAATGGACGGGTCCGTAGATTTCAATTTCATCTACTAGATGAAGCAAGAGATGAGGCATAATGTCCCAAAAACCTGGGGGGAAACATGTTTCCAATAGACAAGCCGTCTCTGCAACATAAACACGCAGCGAAGGAATTTCAGAGCATTTGATTACCTTTGCGCATATCCTCTGAAAGCAATTACCAAGACGGATAATTGCATTCCGTACAGTTTTCTTCAGCGAATTTCTCAGAGCACAAGGGAGAATCTGCTGAAGTAGCACATGATGATCATGGCTCTTCATGCCGGCTAATTTCTTTTCCCCAAGGTGCTTGATGAGCGTTGAGCTGTAGCCAGTAGGCACCCTTGTTCCGGAAACAAGCTTCATGAACGAGGTTTTCTCAGAGTCAGTGAATACAAAAGGGGCTTTCGGCTTAACGTAACCAGTCCTCGTCTCTTGCAACCACAGTGGTTTACGTGGGTCAATCCGGCCATGGTGTAGCTCCTCTTTTAGGTCACGACGCAGGGCAGTTGTATCCTTGTCTCCAAACAGGTGCCGTACCACGTTGTCAGAAATATTTCTTTCTACATGCATGACGTCGAGCGTATTCCGGATTAGAAGTGCCTGCCATCAGAGAAAAAACAAAAGACTATTAGCTACAGTACTCGATACCACGACGTCAGCAGAGCATACTCTAGATGTCAGTAACACATTTTCTCAGTTGCGAATGCTGTGGCTACTTTTCTCACCACGGAATCACATTGCACCACATGCCTGCTCCTCACGACAAGAGTGTCAATGGCGGATATGGTTCACAATGCAAGCGACGCTGTACTTATTCCTAATTCGGACATTCAATTCTTGTTAACATTCACGACAGACCTATAAAGAATTAATGTGTCCTCCATTACCAGCGATGTGACCGCAACGGAAGCAATACGTTTTTTTATACTCTGTAAGCACTGTTACCCTTCAAGAGGGAGTTAGTACGGACCGCACCTAGGGGGGACATTCTCTGGAATACTTGCACACATTACTTCAATAAGATGGACATAGCACAGCTCTATAGAAAGTGGACTTACGGAACCACATTCCAACCAATTTAAACGCGCCCACACCGCAATGGACAGTATGTCCGTGAAAATACGACTGACAGGTATTGAGATCTTTCGAGCAAAAATTTCTATAACTATACTGAAGGTCCAGGGTAGTTGATTCCGACTGCTTGAATATTGCCAATATCCGAATCTTCGGAAAGACAGTACTGCGTATAAAGCCTGAATACATTGATGACCTTCATGAATTAAATTACATGATACTATTGACACCATGACTCGAGACACAGGCATGAAACCTACTGCAAATACAGAAGCACAGTGAAAAAAAAAATCCACATACTGCAAATTGAATGCCGTAGCGGTGGAATTTGTAGCTCACCTTCCAGTAAGGAAGCTCAAAGAGCGCGCTCACGCGCTTGATTCCGTATATCCTGGCAGGGTCGTCTGATTTAGGGGTGGCACCGCGCTGAATCCAGCCCTGCCTAAGTGTACCCCATCGAATCACCTCCTCTGCTGTTACGGGGTTGGGTCTTGCTCTAAGCTCCGTTCTGCCATCATAATGATCCACATTGGAAGTTCTGTCATTGTGACCTTCGGGGAGGAACCTCCTGGCCTGATTGTTGTAAATGTTTTTCTGCAACGCCCGTGATCGATGCGAGATGGTGCCTGGTCCGCATATTGGACAGCCTTTGTACCCTTTTGTCACGCACCCGGCCACAATCCCGTAGGCCGGGAAATCGTGGATTGTCCAAAGGAGAGCACCACGCAAAGTGAACATACTCTGTCCATTGTAAGAGGCTGCATCTTGAATACGAATCCCTTCAATCCACAAGGTCTTCAGCTCCTCCAATAGGGGGGACATGTAGATGTCGAAATTGTCCCCGGTTACACTGCTAGGACCAGGGATAATCAAAGAGAGCATAATCCAGTGTTTTTTGGTCGTCATCCAGGGTGCTATGTTATAGTTCGTTAAAATCACGGGCCATGTGCTTCAGGTTGAGCGTTTGATAGAGAATGGGTTAACCCCGTCCGTGGCCAATCCCATTCTAATATTCCTATCTTCCCTTGCAAAATCTGGATCGAAGTTGTCTAAGCTTCTCCACTGGGGAGTGTCCGCAGCATGCCGCATCGTGTCATCTTCGCTCCTGTTTAGGCGATGCCAGGTCATGAAGCTGGCCTGAACCGGTGTGCTGAAGAGTCGCTCCAAGCGGGGTATGAGAGGGAACCATCGAAGTACCTTCATTGGAACTGAAGATTTTCCAACAGTTCTGAATCTCTCAGCTCCGCACACCGCACATTGCGTCAGTAATTCACTATCAGGGCCCCTAAAAAGCATGCATGTATTCGGTCCAGGACATACGTGTATCGTCTCGTAAGCTAACCCCAGCTGCTTCAAGATTTTGGAAGCTGCATATTCCGACTTTGGCAGGGAATTGATTCCAGGCAGCATGCTCTTTTGCAGCAACAAAAACAATTCATCTATGAGCATGTTCGATGCATTGTGAGTCCGTAAGCATGTTAGAAGCAAAAGAGTCGCGCTTAGAGAGGTAAGGGCGGCACCAGCAAATAAGGGCGTTCGAGCACTGTCTTCTAGGATCTCCATCTCCGTGGGCGCCACGTCTCCCATACCACGAAGGTCATCATCCGCAAAATTTTCAGCATGAATGTCTGCGGGTTCACGGTCGTCGTTCCTCGGAGATGGCGGTGCAATCGCGTAAGCTGACCCCTGCCCCATATCGGTCCCTTCTTCTACACCGCCCTGGATGTTATCTTCCTCCGAATCAATGTCTGGGTCATCCGCCTGTCCAAGCCCCCCTTCACCTAAGTTATCATAAATCTGAAAAGCGTCTTGCACCATTCTTGCCATGTCCATATCCTCGTCCATTTGCACCGCGCCTCCAGGCATAAACCCTGGACCTCGCTCCCCGAAACCAGCGCGAATTTCCATGTCCCATTCAATGTCGGACTCGTCACTTGCAAACCCCTGATATCACAATCCACAAACCGACAGAGTTATGTTACTCTTCACCCCTGACGAAATTCAAATAACATCATAACCCTAAGCTCCATTATCCTAGCATCGAAAGAGAAAGAAGTGGAGAGTTATAAATTACTGACCTCTGTACTTCCTCGATGATATGGGTGGCGCCCGTAAATTGCCAAATGCTGAGAAACTACTGTCCGTAACCGAAGGGAGTGGTTTTCTCCGAGACAAATATTGCACTTACACACCCGCTTCACCTGCCGTTGCCGATCTGCCAATATTTCTTCTCGGAAAAGGAGCTTACGATCTCGCTCAATCTGTCGTCTCCTGTTGTGAATCGGTAGCCTCGCAGGTATGTCCATTACCTCGTACCCCTGAATAAACAATTCCCGTGTGCTTCACTTAGCTACCCTGCATGGACCCTCTGAGTACACCTTCTGCGGCAATGCATGAAACTTGGAGGTCTGAGTGGCGTAACAATGTACTAGATGGCCGTTGACGTTGCGAATAGTTTCATCCAGTCGATGAGACATTTTTCATTTCCTCTTTGGCCTCCTCCAGGTGGACCAAGTGTATAAGTCCTGGATGCCTTGATCAAATACTGATCTCTCGAATCTGGATTCTCTTCGTCTCCCATGGACTTAGCGGAGATCGGAAATGTATGGAAGTGGGGGGGTATGTAGGACCTATTTCGTGATTTTCAGGAGGATCCACCTGTTGAGTGTGACACGGTCAAGCAGGCCTACACAACCGTCGTAGGCGGAGTCCAAGCTATGTCACTCTCTGCGCACCTTACTTTCGCGCAACAACCACGCCACAACGTGACGTCGAATCCGCAATCAGTCCACATTTATACTTCGCCCCAAGTAGACACTCCACGGTTGAATTCACGTTTCCTCGCCAATTTCCTTTACGTTGTTGATGAAGATTGTATCTGGAACCACAACGGCCGCGTATTCACTGCCTTATGTTACGTGGAGGTGGGAAATGATGTCGTCGAGTTCGACCTTCGAGGAGCTCACTGTCTGGGGTCTCTGTATATCCGGCGTGAAGAATCATAGAATTCCTGATGTTCATACAGAATCATAAGAATTAGAATTTCTGTCCGTGAGATTCAAGGAATAAGTCAACGACGCAAAAACATAGCGAAATACCTGTATATTCATGTGCGGGTACCTGCGCCGTCACGCCCAAAGTATTAAAGAAATATCCTTCTTGACGTGTATCCCCTGTTCTATTAAAATTGCCCCTATTCTGAGGGTCGAACAATTCCCATATAAAGTAACGCCCCTCTTGCGCTGACGTAAAGGTGGAGCACTATCTTCATTTCCGCGGCCTTCCGCATCTAATACGGAGCTATTTATACGTTCCTCTCGCAACCGGTTCTCCTGAAATAGAGGTGCAAGGTGCACTTGGCACCTCATAGCACCGTCGAGCACAGTGGATTGGGCAAGTCTCAGCATGTTATTCCTCCAGTGTTGTGGACACCATCTTCGTCGATTTCGTCATTTTAGTAACAGCAGCGCTCAGTATGGAACGTGACGGCCAACCCTCCGAAGCGGTTACTTCTTTGATGGGGAAAGGAGTTCTCCAGCAACAGAAGCACAAGAGGCGACGGAGCGATACGGGCAGGAAGGAGGACTGTGAGGGAGGCCCAATGCCGAAGACCGATAGAGAACTCTTGAATTGGCTGGACAGCGTTTACAACTTCCAAGAGTTGAATCCCTCCGCGGCGGACCTCCCCGCACATTCCTCTTTCTTGATGCTGTTGGATCCGGACTTCGCATTCGTTTGGACACCAGCTTGCACCAGGGAGTTCGTGGAGGTTTTCAACGCGACGGGTGTGATCTTCGATGAGGATGAAGCACACTGTAAACGGCCAAGGGCGACACCTCGACCTGAAGAAGACAGAAATCGCAATCTTCAGTGTAGTGAGTCCAGCGATACGTTGTCTTCCCCAAGGAACTCAGCCGAGGAGATACTGGACCTTAGTTCCGCCTGCGACGAAGATGGAGAAATTGTTGACATTTCGTAGTCTCGAGGCACGTGTAGGATATCCCATACCTTACAATTCCAAGCCCTGAGTCAGTATCTGATGTCCACGATGTAAACACTTTTCTAGTATTGCCCCAATAACGAATTCCCGTAATTAATCTTTTTCTTAAAAAAGAGAATGTTTGTCAGGAAGGATTTTATCGACGCCTCCTCGAAATAGCGATTTCTAACTGTATATGCAAAAGTAAAGTCAGGATCTTCTAATTAAACATTACTTGTAGTTGCCCGATATTTCGGTGCGCTGAACCTATTGTATGCCGTCAATGGTGACAGGTTATGCCGTCAATGGTGACAGGTTATGTCATCAGAAGTCTCCTTACGCGCCACGCATTCGTCGCTTGTACATCAATGCTTGCTGTTGTAGCAGGTCCTGTATCCCTTTTTTAGAAATCTCCGTCCATTCTCATCTTCCGTTCTATTCAATGATCCGACCTCCTCGTGCAGACCTCAGAGTGCATCCTCGTCTTCTTCCTCTTCAGGCCTGTGCGATTCTCTCATCCTTCTCTAGTCGACGTCCTGGCACCTCATGTGTCTCCAACCGCCCCTGAACATGAACTCAAATACGCTGTCGGGAACCATCTCTGACGCAATGGCGCAAGATCCTTCGAGGGGCGTTCGAGCCAGCACCATGTTTCATGCCTTGCCGAAGGATGATATAACTCAGACGCTGTGGCCAAAGATCATAGAGTCCGTCGATGCCGAGGATTGTTTGCTTGCGCTTGTTACCATACGATCGGTTAGTCCTCCATGGCGAGCGTTTGTTGAATCCCGGCGCGAATGGATTCTCGTCGCCTGGCTGCACGAATATTCGCGCTCCGCACGTTGGATCGCTTCAACATTCCGCAACAATTCTGAGAAGGTTATTTCTCTTTGCTTTTCCCTTCTCCATGACCACGCCCATAAGTAATGGACGTAGAGAGTAATGGAGACACAGTTCAGAAACTCCAAGATCAGACCGTCGCTGAGTGAGTGTACGTTTTTCCCGTCCATGCAGGTCATAGAGAAACGTAATCGCAGAGTCTGATCCCGCGCCGGTTGGTTGAACTCCTCCCCTGTTCATTCCATAGTCGCTCCGAATTACAGACATCAGCAAATTTGTAGGCGTCAGCAACTCAGATGCTTTAACTTGTATCTGCTTCGGTAGGATTAGCCCCCTCCAACTGTTTAAGTTTCCGTAGACCGCATAGTCCTCCGACTGCGTTTACGTGATGCTCTAACTGCCAATGATTCTCTTCGTTGTTCTCGTTCCCCCTTCTTGAATAAGAGTTCTGCAAAGAAATGAGACCCAGTGTATGAGAAAGTAAGCACATATGTTATAACCACTTTACCACGGACCTCAAAGTCTGAATACCTTCACGACGCTATCGGGCGAATCCAGCGCGAATTGTTGTGTAACCTTAAATTATTTGAAGATGTACAGAAAGTCAAGGGCCATGGACGTAACCTACTCTCTGACCATAAACGACAAGGCTCACAGAAATATCCTTAAAGATTTCTACTTGCTGCATGACCGCGATTTCCCCAAATAAGCGGATGTGAGCGTTTTTAGTGCGTTCAATTCTCAAAGTATCCATCTCAGGAAAAGACTCACATGGAATCCGAGGTCGCCCATACATCAACATGCATACAGAGCTACAGTGCCACGTCCGGACTCCTGATCCACAACCAACTCGAAGGAAACCAACTCCGTAACCGACCCCGAGGACCCCCCGGAACCCCCCCCCCCCCAGCCCCCCTCGTCGCGACATATCTCTTGATCACCTCTATGACGTAGTGATATCCAATCAACCTATTCGAAAGCGACGATTCACTGAGTCGTGTTATCCTATTTTGTAGTGCGCTGATATTTAGATCCGTCTATCATTAACCTGCCGTTTTTCCATCCACCTTTCTTTTCCACCAAGCCCTAATGGCGGCGGCCTGTCCATCTCGATCCAAAAAGGTGTGCACCACCAGCAGTTGGAATGCGAACTTCATATTCAGTCCAGTTTGTAGTCTCCTCTCAGAATCAGACTCCTCTAGCTCAGTTTCATCAGTAGAGTTATACTCCCGTAGCTTTCAGGATATCTCTGCAGACATGTCGAATAGACCGTTACAACGTCCTAACTTATTTCCTGCTCAATTCAATGAGCATGAAATTCCCGAACTCAGCAACATGTTCCCCGGAGAAACGTCACATGGCACGTACCAGACACCTATGGCGGTCGATGCTTCCGCCGGGCCGGGGGCGGGTGCACCCTACAGTCAATTCCCCGTCCTTTCTCGACAGCGACCACCTACCCAGCCGTTGTTTCGAACTCCAGCAACGGCCCAGAGGGCAGCATCTACAGATCCAAACCTTGGAACTGGTTACTACGAGGTACAGTTCTCTCACCAAAAGCATCAGTCGCACTATTCGAGCATGTGATACTCCTTCCGTATTTTTCGAATTTTTCCTGTTTTCAATGGCACTGAAATTTGTTCTGTACAATAATCCTCCCGTACTTTTCTGGTGTGATTCTACCCTTCATACAGTTATCCTGAACCATATTTTCCCGGAACTGGAACGATGTGTGTCTTCTCCAAAGAATCCCGTAGTGCGTCCTAATTCAATCGTTGATTTCACATCACTTTCTCCTAGTGCTCCTGGTAGTCAAAACACCAAGCCTATTAGTCAGTACGTGCTATCGTGTACAGTATTTGACGGTTTTGCTTCGTCCGGTTCAGGGTCTCCACGCGGTTGTCATGCTTAGATTGAGTAACAAAGAGATTTGGTTTGGCAGGAGGACCAGGGGCATCTGCCTAGCCCACAGACATTGCACCATCGAAGATCCCTCCAGAGCCCGCCATGTCGCCCGCATCCCAGACTCGTGCCCTCTAATCGGAATGTTACACCTTTGTACACGGCCAGTGTACAAGCACTAGCAGGACCGGAGCCCACACTGCATCTCCAACGTGAAAGGGACCGTTTAACCGCTATGGCAGAGCAGGAGAGAGGCGCCAGAGAAGAGAAGGAGAGACTAAACAAAAAAAGATGTTTACAAAACAGTGTAAGATCTCCATACCTGGCCGAGATGAAACTGACTCACGCAGAGCAGAGAACTCCGAGTACGCTCATTCCTACTTCTCCTGGCGGGGAGGTAATCGGTCTGAAAACAGTTTTCCACAATGCCGTACGCACATTAGCTCGCAGGTGTGTTAATTTCTCATATAGATCCTATGTTGGGAAAAAAGGAGAATGGAAAGCTGTGATAGATGCCATTATGATGTCGCTAGAACTAGTATACAGGTTCACTTATCCCCTCTCACGGAAGTACGTCTCCAAGTTCTTGAAAGGTGCTCTAGCTGACGACCGGAAGATGTACAAGGCATATTTTATAGCCCAGTCTGGTGAACAGCATCCAGACATGCCAGATGAAGCATACCTTGTATGGAGCGAGTGGTGGTCAAGTCCCGAGGGGAAGATTGAGACTGAAGATATGAAAGCTCTCCACGCAAAGAGGAAGTCCAAACGGAATGCGAGTGCAGGAGGTGAGCCATCGGATCCATCCAGCGTCGATCCAGCAGAGAGTGGTCACGAAGCGGCACCTCATGACAATTCGAACATCTCGGCTTTCCACAGGAGCCCAGAGGTAGTGAAATTGCAGCCTCAATGACTGTATGCTCTCTAGGTCCTGCAAGTAGCGATAACGTTAGCCTGATTTCCTTATTTTCCTCAACAATTAGTAGTTAATTACGTAATGACGATTGTGAACTACCCATTTGGATGAGATTTCAGCAGGACATGGGAGAGCACAACATACGACGGTGGGGAAACTTACCATACGGCACGAATCAAAGTGGCAGTACACTCCCGAGTTCTCTTATTCCGGGCTCAAGCGCTGACGAACCCACCTTCACGACCACCACGACTACCGGGCCAGAGGGATATGCAGCTACGTCCGGATCTGCCCAAGAAAGAAATCCAATGCAATATCGGACCGCTCCTTTACCTAACGTAAGTGACCTAAATCCTGTCAGTCTTTGATTTCATCATGGTGATGTCTGCATGCTCACAGTGACGCCTGATTCCCGCAGCAACCATCCACCCCGGAATACACCTATAGAGGTGGGACGTATAATATTTCCAATACCGCATCCGACTATTTCTCTACACGATTGGGGTCCATGGAGGCGCAAGTTCACGACATGGCAACACAACTCACGAATAATGCATATGTTATAAACGAGGTACTTCTTACCCAACAATCCATAAAAGAGTTGTTGACTTCTTTGCTACCGTCACAACTAGGTCCAGCACATCCATCGGCTGCGGGGACAAGGAATTCCATACCATCTGCACCCAACGTACCGGGGGGCATGTCCCGTACGGTTTTTCCAACGCACAACGGGATCGCTATCCCAGGTATGGTACAACCCAACAGCCCTCGCGATCATCAATCCCATCTCCCGTCCCCCCCTTCATGGATGACGGCGGAAACTGTTCGAATTACGCCAGCAGATGAAGAAAACTTGGGGCCAGGAACCGATTGCACGAATGCCTCTGGAGGTGTCTCAGAAACGGAGGTCATGAAAGGGGATAACAACGGAAGTGCCGACACTAACCCGCAGACACCATGCACAGAATCTCCACAGCCGGCATGCTTGACCAGCAGCCCGATGGTAGACAGTAGGGTGTCAACGAGGAGTCGCGGGGCGACCACGGATACAATTCAGGGGGATAGCTTGATGGACGGGCCAGAGCAAACGAAGTGCGCACCAAAGGAGAAGTCTGATGCCATAGCTTGTTCTCGTGCGTGCTGGATCCTGCACCCTGATGCAGGCGACGACATCGTTGCAGAGGGTAGGGCCGGTGGCTCTTGGAAATCTCTGACACAAAAATTCGGCCACCTCTGCGGATATGGTGACCAGATGGTCCAGGTGCACAAAGTGTTTCTTGGCAATCACCGTCTGCTCCATGCAGAGGAGCGCAACCCGAATTTATGTACACTGAAGGATGCTGTAGTCAAGCCCAAGTATTCTAACGTATATATAAAATGGGATAGCAGATTTCTAATTGCTAAACCCACCAGGAAAACTGCTCCTACATGAGCACCCCATGTACGATTCTCTACCCTATTATGAGTACCATCAATAAGCAGACCACCTCAGTCGAGGTTATTGTATATTGTACCCGACCTCTGTATGTGCAACTCTGCTTACAACACCTGGGCCTGCAAGGAAAATGTTTATGTTTTCGACGTATTTGAATGCCAACCATGTGTGTACCTTGCAACCTCGTCATCCCAGAGTCTTCTAACCCGCCCCACGAGAACCAATTCAAGCAGAACAAAAAAATAAAAACCATTGTCTACAGCGTCCGGCAATGCATACGCCATACCGCCCAGAATCCCATATTGATTGCATTTCAAACCCTAAATTAATCGAATGTGCCCCCGATGCGGCCCACGTGCTCCCCTCATGATTTACGGGTATCACTCAGACGGTTATCAACCACGGTTATCTGCGGATGGAGGTCATGAACCGGATATGCGGTCATCAACAGGAATGAATGTAAATGAGGATATCGATACCAAGTAATGGATATCAATACACAGAACCCGGTCATGTGCCACATGTTTAATTTTGTCGACCAAATTGGTTCTCGACAGGGTATACGTTGGTGGATATCCAACCGGTTATCAGAACTCGTTAACCCGGGTATCTCTAGTACAGTATTCACCAACCTGAATAATTACACACCTCAATGAGGATGAACACATCACAGGAACCACCGTCATCCATCCAGAATCCAGGACATTTACCTGCCCCGCAATTACCACGTTCCCGTTGTGTACCAGTCATCCATACTGACAGAGAGTGGCTGTAAAGGCGCAGGGAGGCGCTGGACCCACAGGACCTCGATTCGCAGATTTAGAAAAAAATGGGCATCCGATTCCTCGAAACTGTACTCTCACCCCTCGAGCGAGGAACCCAGCGAAGTCGAGGTGAGAATGGAGGGCAGCTGCGAGGGCTGTGACAGCCATTCCACTAGTGCTAGAGTTATGAATAGGTGTCTACAACACCTTCACTTCAAAAATTTGTGTAAAATTGCTCTTACCTCCAAAAATTCTGATTCCAAGACCAAGCACTTCCTCTCCAATTTGCTAACACATTCATGATTTCACTTCATGCTCTTTGCACTCCCAGGTTCCCAAAATCCTTATTCTGGCAGGAATGGGTACTGCTACCTTAGTATAAACACTTAAATGTCTTGTCAAGGCTTAAACTTGAGCTCTTCTAGGGGCAAGTGGAATATACCTTGCAGCACAGATGGAGATGCTGTGTAGGTTCCTTTGGGTGAAGAGACGGTCTGCAAGCCACCCTTCGATTTCTCACTCAAGCTTTGCAGATCCCCATCACACTTCCTGAGGAGCCATGAAGGCACAAAACACCTCATCTTCTTTCGAATTCCAACTTCTGCTCAATGTTTCATTCACATAAATAACTTACGTTTCGTTTCCAGGTTTTGGCGCCTCCCCCTGCTCTCGAGGTAAGAAAGTTCCTGGCGTGCACCTGAGAACACTACAAGGACCAACTGAGAAGTTAGGAGTGATATTTATCTCAATTTCCAGAAATACCAATTGGAATTCAACAAGTGAAAACAGTTGAAAATAGTTGAAATAGCCCAGGATTGTTTATACAAAATTTCTTATAATTGTTCCGAAAAAGGATTTGGCTTTTAGATTGGAGAAGTGTATCTAAGAAATCTAGATAAAATGACGATTTTTACCCCTACCATGAAAACTCCACATGTCCCATGGCCACATTGGGGTATCTAACGTGCGGGTATAAACCCCTGCTGCTTAAATACATATCATTTAAAAGCAAAAATAAATAAATCTATAAGAGAGAGAAAAAGAAGCTAGCAACACAATCCCACATTTTATGCCAAGCTCACACGACTCACCTACTAAATTACTAATCCAGCACACCGCAGCCCTCCACACCCCTCCCCCGCCACGTGGCAGGCCAACTCAGAAAAAATCACCATCGCCACTGCGCTCACAACCCAAACAACAACACACCCATCCCACAAAATCAACAAAACTCACAAAAATCAACCAAAAAAAACTTACTAAAACAACACACACGTACTCACTCACCCACCCACCATCTCTCTCCCTCCCTCCCTCCCTCCCTCATTCCATCATCAATCCCAATTGTCTAAATCTAATCACATGATTCCACTCACACACCAGAGCATGATTAGCACACTAACTCCAATTAGCAGCTGATCGCCATGGCCATGGTGAGCTAAGTTACCCCTGGACTGGAATGTGGGGCGCTCAGACTCAGGCTGAGTGAGTGAGTGAGTGAACCAACCCAAATCCCAAAACCCGTAGATCCCTCCCACCGAGTGAACCAACAAAACCTCACCGCGTGAACATCATACGTGCCCGACACGCCCCACCAAAACTCGCACACCGTCCCACTATCCTGTCCCATTCCCCTAGATCTCCAGTCCCCAATCAACAAACTCTCGTAGATGATCACGCTTCTGGGTATAGTAACGCGTTTTGGCCCTCAGTAAACCACGTCACCATCTATGAAATATGATTGATTTGAATTCTAAAAATACACCTTATAGTGGCACCTAAAACCGACCATGGTTCGCTAAATCTACTTTTTGTGCTGATCTACGGGGTTTTTCCGTGTACAGTCACGGTTTCTGGGTGATATAGGGGATGTAGATTCTGGAACCGCCCACGATCGGTGTGACATCATCGTGGGTGGGATGCTTTTATAGATCTATGGAGTGGGGGTGGGAGTCTAGGGGCGCCGTACATGGGAGCGGCGCTCCAAGCCGTAGAAGGGAGGCGAGTGCCGTACAGACCACAAACAAAGTGGAGCGAGACAGACAGACAGACAGCTTTGGGAGAGGACACACAGAGAGAGAGAGAAAGATCAGTTTGTGGGAGTCTATCTTAACTTCGCTTGAGTTGTGAGTAAGCTTTGGCATGTCACTGGGGCTGGCGAAGCTCATGCACGCGGGCTTGCCAGGGGAGGAGGTGGAGCGGAGGGGGAGCTCGGGATTAGCTCCTGGCATTCACGCTGTGCTTCCCCTCGTGGGCTTGGGCTGCACATGTATGCTTAGTGGGGGGTTCTACTCATGTGGAAGTCGTGGGGGTCGTTGGAGTTGTCACATGGGCCGGATGATGATGCTGGAGGAGGAGGAGGAGATGCAGGAGGAGGTGCAGGAGGAGGTGCAGGAGGAGGTGCAGGAGGAGGGGCTCTTGTGGGAATGGGGGGAGTTGGGGAGCCGGAGGCGGTGGCTGCGAGTGAGGTGTTTGGGGCGGGGGCGGAGTGGTTGAAGTGGACTTTGCCGGAGGAGGAGTCTGTTGTGAAGAGTTGGACGGAGAGTATCATCGATGTGGAGCAAGGGGATGAGCAGGTGTAGTTTTATGTCGATCTTGCTCTTGGTATTTATGGTTTTCTGTGTGGGATGATGGTGAGTATTATGATGGTTGGGAGAGAGTGGGGACTATGAGCATGGTGAGTCTTTCGATGTGGGAGAATGATTTGGGAGCTGGTTGCGTAGAGGATGATGAATTAGGTTTCGATGCTGGGCATGTTGCAGATGGAATGCGTTCAATTGGGGTCCTGGGGTTTTTTGGTGGAGTGTATGATTAGTCTGGTAGTGTAATTCATTGGGTTGGATTTTTGTTTGCACCGGCGTTAGTCTTGGAGGAGTTTGCATTTTGTCATCTGGCACATACAGCATGGTTGCAGTTTGTCTGAGGCGTGGAAATGATGGGAAGTAGTGCTGTGATGAGGGAATTCGGTTTAGTTGAGGAATGTTTTGCAGTTTGGGTATGAAAATATTTTGCGAACTGATCGAGTGGCCGAGGAGAGAGTAATGTGTGACCTAATTGGGCTGTGTCAGAGTTTCTTGAGGGCAATCTGTAATTTCCATCGTTAACGATCTCATCTTTTTGTTTCGAATTGGATTCTAATGATGAGCGCTTTTTTTCTTGTGTAGCTAGCTGTGGTCGTCTTGTTTATTAGGCTCGGTTCATTAAAGGAGAGAGCTAACTCGGTTGCGGGTTAGGGCAGTGTCTATTGGTTTTCGGGGCCTCCTAGCAATCTCTAGCTTCCATGCTCTGACTTTATTATGAGAAAATTAGATGCTCCTTAGAAGTGGTAACAGGTTATCTTCAGAGAAGACTGAGGGTGAGGCAAAGCTGGAATGATTTTCTCAAATGTGGTGTGGGTGTTACGTTGGGAATTGTCCATAAAATTGGAGTGTTTTCTTATATGATGCTAATTTTTATATTTGTTTTGCGCCGGACTTTGCCAACAGGCCATAAAATCTGCACTAATGCCTGCACCACCTCCCGTTGTTGATCAGTGTCCATCAGCACCACCTCCCCTTGTTGAGCAGTGCCCATCAAGTAAGTTATATCTTTTCGATCACACGGGGGACTTGCACAGTAGAGTGGATGTCGTCTCACCTCTTGAGCCTCGTTATCTCTGTTCGCTTGTTGCATGACGCTTTTACGAACACCCTCAGAGTAATGGTTTCAGCTTATTGAGAAGGTAATCTTGTATTTGTAAGGCACAAAAGCCTTTATTCTTGAGCTGTAATGGGCTAGGTGTCCCAAGTGAGTCACACAAACATATAATTTGCTAGCAATTATTAATGAGTTCGTATTGTCTGGATTGTAGCTTCCACAAGTGCCACCGCCTCCCCAGGTAGTCCTGGCCCATCGTCGGGTGCAACTGCTTCTGCCTCTAGTTCTGGGAAGTCACGACTTGCAAAGTACATGCCGGAGATGACTGAGGGTATGTTGAAAGTACTCACCCCTGTTTCGGAGGATTTACTCTCTGTCAATGCATTTTCAGATGCCGATTATATGAAGCATAGGTTTGATTAGAAGTCACGGGAGACCTCTGGTTTTTTTGAGTCCTAATCAGCGCATTGATTGAGATTGCGTTACTTAAACGGCTAATTTGTGCACTTTTTGTACACTTTTGATCCAGGTCCCAGATCGCCAGCGCGGATCGCCAGCGCGGATCGCGCAGACTTGCAGGGCATTGGGGAGGGGGACTGCAACAGACAACAACTTCGACAAGTGGATCGTTTGCGTTGTTCGGGGTTTGGTGTGTTTTTGCCTCGGTTGGGATTGAGGTTTTTTGAATTCGGCTGATTGTTGTGGGCAAGGAGGGGTGTGATATATTACTGTAGGAGTATATTTTCTGTATTTGTTTTTGTGGATCTCTTGGTTGCGGTGCGGGGTGTTCTGAGGTAGGATGTAGGTGTATGTTTTGTTAAATTGAGTGTAATATGGGTTCATACATGTCTGCAATTGTCGTCTACAGCGCCCATTTCGCTCTTCTTCGCAGAATCGTCAAATTCTTCGGAGCTGAGCTGCAGCTGAGGGGTGATGAATTGGGTTGTTCATTTCGTTTGTTGTTTGAGTCTTGGTTGCGGGGTGTTCTGAGGTAGGATGTAGGTGTATGTTTTGTGAAATTGAGTGTAATATGGGTTCATACATGTCTGCAATTGTCGTCTACAGCGCCCATTTCGCTCTTCTTCGCAGAATCGTCAAATTCTTCGGAGCTGAGCTGCAGCTGAGGGGTGATGAATTGGGTTGTTCATTTCGTTTGTTGTTTGGGACCAGTTTAGATGCCGTCATCTGATTTCTGTCTATCGCGTGTATTTCCCCACGATCTATGGCAATGTGTAGTGTTTGTGATTGCTTGTTTCTGTACGTCTAGGATATAGGAGAGGAAGTCTGTTTTACTGAGATTCATTCATTCAATTTCGAGTGGTATGTTGTTGGAAGAGTATCGAATTTGAGTTTAGTTTAGGCTTAATATGGAATTGGTTGTTTGGGAGGGTAGGTTGTCGGGTGTTTGCATACGAGCGTGCAGTGCAGCTCAGGAGTGGTGGTGCGGTTCGAGACGAGTTATATAAACTCAGTTATCATGGATCTCGGTGAAGTCACGGGCATGGATCTCGGTGAAGTCACGGGCATGGATCTCGGTGAAGTCACGGGCATGGCTCTCGGTGAAGTCACGGGCATGGCTCTCGGTGAAGTCACTGCTACGAATTGAAGCTCTATCTGGGTTTTTGAGAAAAGGAGAATTGCTCGTTAAGCAACTCAAGACAGTGGATACACCCCTTATGACATGTCTCTTAGGAGGCCCACCTCATACGTAAGTATAGGTATAGTTTAAAATATCTTTTTTGACATTTGGAATTTTTTAATGTTTTGACTTGTTGGTGTTGGAGCATGTGCAGGGGAAAGTCGACAATAGCAGCTAAAATTGCTATCGACAGTGGGTTCTCCATTGAAACTGTAAGTTCATATCCCTCAATTAAGCATTTTTTTTTGTGGTGTTAGTTGTTATGTTGTTGTAGCTGACAATATATGTACAGGTATCAGCAGAGACCATGGTTGGTTTGCAAGAGTCCAACGAAGGTCTCTAGGATTGTCGAGGTACTTTTCTTGTCAGTAATCTAATTTTTTTTATTTTTTTTATTTTTTTTTAAAGAGTAATCTTGTTGGGTAGCACTCTGATGTAAGTATGTCGTCGTGATGAAGCTTGGTTGCAATGGCTTTACAGGTGTTTGAGGATGCTTACAAGTCTCCCTTCAGTATTATCATCCTAGATGACATCGAAGGTGAGTTTGACTGATGATATTAGATGTAGACATTTGTTTCTGATTATTAACATGTCTCTTTCGAATGGATTTTGACCGCTTGCAAGTTGAAGGGTGTCTAGTATGTCTTTCCACGATGTGAATATACTTTATTATGCTTTTGGAATTCTATTACAGGTTAATTGAGTATGTCCAATTGGCCCTCGTCGTTTCTCCAATCTCATTCTGCAGACACTCCTTGTTCTTGTGAAAAGGAACCCTCCTAAAGTAAGTTTCCACAACGTGTCTATGATGGGCGTCTTGGTTGTTGACTGACCTTCAACACAGCCTTCAGCTCGTGTCAAGAATACCGGTATTGATTGTTGTGTCGCAGAGAGTGGAAATTGCCTTGGGCAGGGTAAACTGCCGTGACCTGATCTGAGTACTCTGTTT